>OX459050.1:20175850-20625414 GCA_949775005.1 Orthosia gothica | reverse complement strand
AGATCTGACACCAGTCTTGCCAAGGGGTACCCAATTACTGGGTTGTGGAGGTCAGATAGGCAGTCGCTTCATGTAAAACACTGGTACTCAGCTGAATCCGGTAAAATCCGGCTAGGCAGATGATGATTGAATAACACAAGAAAATAAATAATTGATGGGTTTTTTTTTAAATTTGTTGAATTAAGACACTGCTTTGCTCCCAACAGCCTAATAACTAAATTAATTTCCGACATATGTTTACAAGCGCTCCTAGTAGGCAAATAGAAACGCCTCCTGACTACAGGCTCCAGGCCCAACACTGTCACGAGGCGCGATCACGTGTAGCCAACGATCGGATATTATAACTTGGGTAAGTGTAAACAAATCAGTCTGGAAGTTAATGTTGTTATATGATAAGGAGGCCTAAATTATAATCTGTTTAACGGGTAAAGTTAGGCTTGTGATTGATTTAGCTTTAATTTTATTAAAGCCTATCCATGCTTTGAACTTGCTGTATACTTTTGTAATCACAGCAAACAAATGCAAATCCAGATTTACAGATAACAAATATAAGTCGGGCGTTAGTGTTTTATTATGTCTTCTTTTGTTACAGATAAGCAATGCTAGTTCATTCAACTTAGATGGCAGCAACTTAGCCCTGCTACCACCTTGTTAGTTAATGATATTTTTATGATTGTACGAGTATGAGCTAGATATTTTTGTGTATACCGTTTGTACCAATACGATAGAAGATTTATTCTTTTTATTTGTCCCATAACCATCATTAATTCATAGCCCACTACCACCTATCTAACATGCTATATTTTTACCATGGCACGAGATATTTTTCCTACAGCTCGTGTCCAAAAAATTCCAATTACCCAATAACCTACATCTCCCCTTCAACCGCCCGTCACTCTTATCTTGGACCCCACACCCGCGCCGCAGGCGTCAGGCCCAGTCATCTCAATCCGTGTTTGTAGGACGACCCCCGCCCCTCACCGCGCTACGACCCCCTAGACCCCGCGACCGATTCAGTCAGTAATCAGTCCTAGGACCGCTCTAGAATCGTCTAGGTCTAGATTATCAGTAGCATTGCTCTGACATTTGTACGATTGATACTATCTTGTGAGGTTTGGAGTGAATAAAAAGTAGGTTTTAGGTTAGTTTTGACGGAACGGAAATACAGATTTTCTTTCGAGTATGCGGTTATGAAATAGATTGATATTTTCCATGATTTACTGCAGAGAATGTTAAATGGTTCAGACTGATCGATTCAAGTTGAAAAATATATTTAGGGTGAAAGACGTTGCTAAATTTTAAATGTTCCTTAAGGACTTACATACCCTTTAGTGCCGTGAAACGGTAACTTTCTAAAGCATACTCCTTATTAACGGCTAAGTTAAAAGGTTTGAAAAAAAAAAAAAATATCATCGATATATGTACATAATTATGACCACAAGGTTTTTTCGTGTAACTAATAATTTTGCTTTAAAAAAATAATTAACAACACGATATTTTTTCGCAACTTTTGGAAACTCCTCCAAAACGACTTGGATGTTTAAAAATATTTTTACACAGAAAAATTTATGGCTGGAATTTCTTCATAACTAACATATCATATGTAAATCAAATAATATTTTGCAAACAAAACTGTTCAAAAGGAGGTTCAATATTGATATTTTGGCATCGAGCGGGCGCACGGCCAGTACTGCGTTAACATTGGGGCGTTATAGTGCCTTAATTGAACATTTTATTCGTTCTAACTATCTGAACCAATCCGCCGATAGACAGTTAAAATAAAATAGTATTAGGTACTGATGAATTTACGAGTAAGTAAATCCAGCTCAAAAATAAGGTATTCACAAAGTCACTGTCTATTTTGACTACCCATGTTAAGCTAACTTACTAAATAAAGGAGAGTGGACCAGTAAATATAAATAATGGTACCAAACCTTCAGTTTATTTCATTGAAGATTTAGTTCTAGGGTCATTTTTCGTCTAATGGTGTCTGACAGGATCCCTACCCTTTTTAGACCCAAACAAAGATAAATCCTGAATTTCTAAGCTGAAATAAATAAGGTTACACGAAGAAATGTTTTTCTTTCGAATAACCGAATACTGAATTATGACAATGACAGGTATACTTTATGGCTTAGTAGATCCTGCCAGCGGATTCACCCACATGAACCTCAGAAATTATGCCAAGGTATCTCTGGACAAATAGTATACCAAGTCCTTCTCGAAACTGATGGAAAAGAATGTCCGTGGAGTTTCTTGCACATTCTTCTCCATAGAGAACTACTGACGCTTGCGAATGTGCAACTAGATTCATCTTTTCTTTTTATTTTGTTTTACAATTCAAAAGCACCTCTATAGTTTCTTTGATATAAACTATTTTGATTTGATTTAAAAAGTCCAGTATCTATCGCTATAACAAAATTCATATAAATTTTATAAGCAATTTAGGCGTAAAAACATTACTGTCGCATTTATAACATTAGTATAGATAATGAATGTAAAATGGTAGGTACATATTAAATATGTAGTGCTGTGGTAGTGAGTACAGCCACCTGTTAGGTACCATTATTGTTTGGTGACCACGTTATCACCGTTTGTGGCTCACGACATTGCCAACACAACCACCGATATTTGTGACCAATATGGTACCAACATAATGTTAAAGGACCGCATCATTTTGGAATGAACATTAAAAGGATTTGAAATTCCGAATCGAACTTAACTCAAAAAATCAATCTGCCCAGCCCTTGCCCAACTATATTGGGGTCGGCTTTCAGTCTAACCGGATTCAGCTGAGTACCAGTGTTTTACATGGAGCGACTGCCTATCTCCACAACCCAGTAACTGGGTAACACGGTACCCCTTAGCAAGACTGGTGTCAGATCTCAAGCTTCTGACTACTCGTACGACGACTGTCAAAGATCTTCAAATGACAGCCGGGACCAACGGCTTAACGTGCTTTCCGAGGCATGGAGGAAACTCGGTATGTTGAAAATGGTCACCCTTCCACGTACTGACCTCGTGAAGCGTTGCTAAACCTTGAAAATCGACCTGTGCGGCTGTTATTATTTAGCCACGAGCTCCTCTCAATTGAACTTAACTCAATAAAAGTAAATATTAATCTGCAAATCTTCCGTAAATAATGTAAGTACACCTCTATTGGGTCTAATATTTCCCAAAGCAAGTTACTGCAGGCACTGTATGTCTGTGCTTTCTTTAAATAGGTACTAAGAAAGAGCGGACTTTCGTCACAAATTTTTTGAAAATTATTTTAATTTAAAAGTTAATTCGGTAGAATTCTACATATTACCTACAGTTTAGTATCTACGAGTATAATATCAAACAAAAAAAATTGCTGATATAGAAACTCAAAACCACATCAAATCTTTAATTTTGTAGTATATGTTTTATAAATATAACTCACGTAGTTCCGGTTCCCGTGGGTATACAGGGATAAAAAGTAGCCTATGTTACCCGGGGATAATGTAGCTTTTCAACGGTGAAAGAATTTTTGAAATCGGTCCAGTAGTTTTTAAGTTTATTCGTTACATACAAAAATACAAATCTTCCCTCTTTATAATATTAGTATAGATAACGGAGTCATACCGAAGACATCAGGAAAATTAGCAAACTACGAATAGCAAACAAAAACTTATTCGACGATCTGAATATTAACCTTTATCCTCGAATGATTACCTCCCTATTAGAACAAGGATCAAGTTTGTCAGACGGCCTACGTGCCTAGAGGCACTTCTAAAAAATAGATTTTGACCTCCACTCAAAGACTTCACTGGAGCCCTCGAGGCAATTTAAAAGGTTTCAGAACATCGTCTAGGTTAACTTTGGGGGCCTTTTTTATTGAACAAAAGGTTTGATCAAACAGTTCTGATCTAACGAAGTTAGGTTATAGGTAGTACTTGAGACGATCTTATTCAGAATCAGGATTCTGATTCTTTATCTTTTAGAGTGGAATGAAGTTTTGAATCTTTGTAATAAATGTTACTGTAAAAGCCCAAAGTACGGTAAATCCTAATATTTACCTAATCATACTGGCCTTACTGTAACAAAAATGAGCATTTCAAAGCTTAATTTTACGCTAACGGATCTCTGAATCGAAAAATAGTTTCACAGACCCGTAATATTTTTCCTTGTTGACTACGGAACCCTAAAAATACTTCAACAAATTGCTATCACAAAACTATCCTCAACAAGAACTGTGAAAATCTTTCTACCCAAGAAGCTTCTCGTATTTCAATCAGCCATGCGCCGCCATCGGTGCAGAAGCACAAATACACTCTGATTACGACCGACCCAGGGCGATTAATCAATTCGTTTGTTTCCCCGCGGGTATGCTCCACTGACGACTATGTACCGCTGATTGACTCCTTTGATTATCTTACCGGTGAATGAATAATAAACATTTGGGTATATCGTATGTTTTCGATTGTGTGCTGCGATGTGTGTGAGAGTGAATTCTGGGAAATGGGAATATATGTCTAGTTTCTGGGACATAAGGTTGTGGTTCATGAATAAACCGCGGGTCGACTTGGAGATGGGGTCGCTAAATTTAAACACTGGACTGGTACCTAATCACAATATATGTTAGTACTGCTTACACACTTAAATAATACTACAAAATTACCTAACTAAATGAGGGTAACAAAACGTTAGCGCGTTCTAATTTGCCGCCAACGCCATCTAGGGAATGACGGGTTAAACTTTGTTTAAATTACAAGTGATGGCGCTATGATCTTGTTGACCTGAACAGTTCATTTGAATGATGCTTGTAGGTCTAGGTACGGGTAGAGATTGGTGAGTGTCTAGTTACGCTACAAGAAAAAATTAAATAATACCTACGTTGCGAAAATGAAATTGGCTAATTCTGTGTAATCAACTAATATAATAAATGCGATGGATGGATGGATGTACGTTTGTTACTCAACCACGCCAGAACGGCTGAACAGATCTGGATGAAAATTGGCTCAGAGTTAGATTATAGTCTGGAATAGCACATAGGCTACTTTTCATTCCGGTATAATGTTCTCCTAGGAATAGAAAATACTTTTCACGTGGGCGAAGCCAATGGCAGAAGCTAGTATTAATCACACTTCACACTTATATATATATATATATATTATAAATGCGAAACTGTGAGTGTGTTTGTATGTTTGTTACTTCTTCATGGTCAAACGGCTGGACGGATCAGCGTGCGAATAGCACATAGGACTTTTTATCTCGGGAATATGTTCTCTCGGGATAATTTCCGACTTTCACGCGGGCGAAACCGCTGGCAGAAGCTAGTTATTCTTTATATTGCTCCTACCACTTTTTGTCTGTGCATCACCCAAAAGTTGATTGGCAGAAAATGCCTGGGACATTAGGTTTGCCTTTTTACGTGTATGTGCGTACTAAATAAATAAAATCTAACTGGAAGATATTAGTGTTATCCAAACATTTAAATTATTATAAGTTTTTAAGATGACATGGTCACAATCATTAGAATTAATATTTGTTTCGGGATATTTACCATGTATATTTTTAAACTACCATACCAATTTTACCATGTATTTAAATTATTGACTAACGATGTCGAAGGAACCCTACTCACATTAAAAACTTATCCTACATTATAAACACATGTACACACCCCAAAAATTGTTCAATAATTAATCATCACAACTAAAAGCATTTCTCCTATCTATAAATCTAAAATACATCAAACAACACACTCCAGCAAACACACTTAATGTTCTCCATAATTACTTAATGCAATCTCGTTAGCACTCAACTCTGAATTTTATTATTCAAATCAGATTGTGCTGAAAACAATTAATCAAGCCACTGAGATGCAAATGCATCTATCAACGACACGACGCCGGCCGTGTTCGTCTTAAAATTCTACAAGAAATGCAATCAACCGCTGACTCGCTTAACAATAGGTTACAAGGAGTAAGCGAAAGCGGGTTATGAAAGTATGTAATTAAAACGATCCAATTTATTGGCCTACACTTGCCCAGATCCGGGCAAAATGAAAAGGACGCGTTTGCCCTGCAGGGAGCTAAAAATAAATAATAATAATGGCCTTTTTTAAACATAAACGTGATCTTAAGGCACTATATACGCCCCAATGATAACGCAGTCCAGGCCGTCTGCCCGCTCGATGCTAAAATATCGATATTAAACCTCCTTTTGAACAGTTTTGTTTGCAAAATATTATTTGATTTACATATGCTATGTTAGTTATAAAGAAATTCCAGCCTTAAACTTTTCTGTGTACAAATATTTTTAAACATCCAAGTCGTTTTGGAGGAGTTTCCAAAAGTTGCGAAAAATATCGTGTTGTTATTTTTTTTTAATGCAATAGCAATTGTACATGAATCAATAATATTATTTTTTTCAAACCTTTTAACCTAGCCATTACTAAGGAGTATGCTTTAGAAAGTTACCGTTTTACGGAACTAAAGGGTATGTAGGCTCTTAACATAATGACTAATTTCAGCTACAAATAATATCAGCCTTCTTCCTCAAGCATATCAAACCTTTTAACTGTCCCCGTAATTTAATTAGACCCTTTCTGAAAGGTAAGGATGGAAATATGTAGATGCTGTTCAGTCACAAAGTCCCAGATACCTTTCACGCTACTGAAAATTTCAAATCTATCGCTATTTTTCATAAATACTGGCAGTTTAATTATCACTATTAGAAATTTAACGCTGAATAAACAGCTCCTTTCAAATTTTCACCAGCTCCCGCCACCGCCTATCACTCAACCCCCAACACCGTCCGTCCGTCGGCCATCAGTTGCAGTAAGTAATGTAAACAAGTTTTTCCCCATTGTACCGAAGAGGTCGTCTTTGTACCACAAATAATAGACTTAGTTGCTCTACTCTTCCACTTTGTATCGTATCGCGACCCATAGACAAATATTATTAGTTTTTATATTTAAACGGAACTTTCTCAATATTAAATCTTTTGTACTGGTTTTATTTAATCTGTTTCTTTGTATATTGTTGTGCCTTTGAGATAACTGTGTCAGATGTTTGTTGATTATGTTCTGTTCTCTGTGAGATGTTTGAGAGTTCTGTGTTTGAAGATTTCAAGGGGTCCTAGATATTTCTAGGGTTCGTGGAATGAATAGGAAAATATTACGTACAAAAAGCTAAAATAAACTTAAAGGGAAAGACACATAGTGAAAATAGTAAAATCATTGAAGTAGACAGCGGCAAATTACAACTACAAGATAAATATTAGATAAAAATATTTATATTTTCTAAATTTAATTGAGAATAACAATTAATTAATAACATAAAATACAAAAATTAAATTAAAGAATTTTAAAACCGTCGGCACATTTTCTTTGAGCTTTTTAAACTATCGAATACGTAATAATGACATGAAATCTTGGGTAAATGAAGAAGAAGTATGTAAGGATCGTAGCAGGTGGCGTTCTGTAGTTTCTGCCTACCCCCATGGGAAAAAAGGCGTGAGTTTATGTATGTATGTATCTTGGGTAAATACTCCGATTCAAACAGTAAAACGCCAATAACTTTTGAACGGGTTAACCGATTTTATAAAATATAGCTAAGAACACTCTCGATAAAGCCATCTTTCAATGTCATCGTTCAATGTGTTCATTCGTTTACGAGCTATGATGTCAAAGACAGATACACAAACACACAGATACACAAGTCAAACTTATAAACCGACGGAGGTTAAAAATACAAGCTCCACTTCAAATTAATTGCAATCAATAAAGAACTCGAGTTTCTTATCAACTCAACTGCTACGTAAACAAACCTATTTCAGGAACGGATAATAGCTTAACGCCTACACAGTTACCCCATGAATATTTTTACTCTCAGCACTTAAATCACTGTTATTTTTACTCTTAATTACAGCAAAGGAAAAGCAAAATTCGATACTAACAAACAAACGCTCTTATCTCAACATCATGCAACCCTTATTTACGAAAAAGGAAGCCGGCAATGCGTCACCCGTTACGCATCTAAACCCCAACCAATATACCGAGAACTCTGTCCATATCTTAATCATTACAAATTGTTCGACGATTTCGATAATCAACGCGATCGGTGGGTTCAATATAAAATGGATGGTGGGAGCATTTGGAATGTATCCAAAGTGTCTAAAATGGCGCTAGTCACGGGTCTCTGTTGCGAGGAAGTCAAATAAATAGAGGCGTATTTACGCAAGTAATGCGTTCTTTTAAAACGGTATATATTTGGCTATTTGTCAGAATAAAACTATAGGGAGGTGCCAATACAGACTAGCTCTCGAAACAATCTTCTTAAGAGATAAATCTGGCGCAAAATTTCCACTTTACAAGGTTTTTTAGCATTTTATTTACCGGTAACAACATTTTAGAGCGTGAGACAGGAACTAAGCGGTAAACGTTGCAAGTTACTTATGTCTTTTTTAACCTCCAAGTTTAAATAATTGTTACAGGAAATGGCTTACTTTCAGTTAAAACCGAAAGTCTTGCTCGACAGGCCGATGTTAGAGTAAATAAATTGTTTGCTTTTCACGATTAAATACCAATAAATACTTTAACTACATACATCATAAGTTGTTTATTGATTAACAATAAGTTTGGGCTAAATTTACACCAACAAAACTAAACTAGCTGCTAATTTTGGTAAATTATAAAACTTAACAACAAAAAAATATTCACTAAAAATCTTATTTTCAAACCAGCTTTTTTCGTATATATATATTATATATATATAATTATCACGGCAGTGCACAAAAAAAAAGTAGTCCGCCATATATAATTATCACGGCAGTGCACAAAAAATAAGTAGTCCGCCATCTTGGGCCGTCCGCCATATTGGATTTAAAATGACATCCCTTAGCTAACAATGCATTGTCGTCCAAACTAAACTTTTATGCAAAATTTCATCATAATTAGGTGGAGGATAATTGTTTTAAAATTCAGTTGCATGATTTGACCCGAACACACTTACATACATACATAAATACATACATTGAAAGTTAAACACAAGCTTTTAAAAAAGTAGTTCAATAGAAAGAAATACTGCTTTCCAAAATAAGTACTTATATTGATGATTTATTGTATGGATATATTATCCATACAATAAATCAACGCCCTATTGAAAAGCAACCAAAACGCACTGACGCACCTTCAATAGCTGTTCTCATCAATTTTATGAGCAGCTACCTACAACCTACATTACGCCTTTATATGCCAATTTAATTTAATATTACACTCACCGGTAAAAGGAGTTGTGACAGTAATTTAATTCCATACGCTGCGACAAGACCCGTTTTTATTATGGAGTATCTGAATGATTTTATTATATGTTGGTAGGTCCTACGTGCCGGGTTGTCAGCTTGTAATGTAAAATATGAGCTGTGTCGTGATTGGAAGGTAATAAGTTTGGGAAAGGTAGTTTTCAGTGTAGTATGCAGCTTCTCCTTTGTACCCGTATAATTAAGTTTTTCTTATAAAATAGATGTGTAACTTTATGGTGTACAATAAAGTATATTCTATTCTATTCTATATATTGGCTTGAAACGCGGTCAAGTGCGAGTCAGACTCGCGCACGAAGGGTTCCGTACCATTATCGTAAAAAACGGCAAAAAGATCACGTTTGTTGTATGGGAGCCCCACCTAAATATTTATTTTATTCTGTTTTTAGTATTTGTTGTTATAGCGGCACCAAAATACATCATCTGTGAAAATTTCAACTGTCTAGCTATCACGGTTCATGAGATACAGCCTGGTGACAGACAGACAGACAGACAGACAGACGGACCGAGGACTTTTAGTAATAGGGTCCCGTTTTTACCCTTTGGGAACGAAACCCTAAAAAATGTGTGTTGGGATTGGACAGTTTGTTGAAGAACATTATGAGATAGTTCTCATACTTCAGAAGCGTTTGCTAAGATTAAAAATTGGCCTTAAAGAATGTGTGTTGGGATTGGTAAACTGTCAATCGCCCGAGCCTTTTTCACAACTGTAAGGGCCTATCTGGAGAGGAGCAGTGGTGGCCCAGTGGTAACGGCGCCGACTTACGTGTCGTAGGTCGTAAGTTCGAACCCAGACAGGCGTTTAACTTTATGTAAATTATTTCATCACCTCTGCTCCTCAAACGGTGAAGGAAAACATCGTGAGGTAACCGGCATGTCGTAGAACCAAAAATTCGAAGACGTGTGTCATCCACCAACCTACCCGCGTGGTGGATTAAGGCCCCATTACCTATCTCATAGAGAGGATGCCTGTGTCCCAGCAGTGGGAACATTATAAGGCTGATGATGAAGGGCCTATCTGACCTCCAAAATCCAGTTAATGGGTAACACGATACCACTAAGAAAGGCTGGTGTAAGATTTTCTGGCTGGATTAGTAAACCTGCATCGGAAAGTATTATGATTTAGATTATGTCGTAATCGTGTTGAGTTTTTCAATACAATCCGGATTAGGCATCGCTTTTAGGTCATGCATACAAGCACTATCGATGTCCAAATCCACTCTATCAAAACACAGATCACAGAAAAAACTGCTGCAAAACATGAAATCGACCACATACAATAAACAAACGCGGTAATCAATACTTTATCCTTTAATCTACTGGCTTTAGAGCAAAATAGCTAAGGATGAAAGGGTAATTGCCGAATTTTTGAGAATTTACATATTTTAATAGATAGCAGACTCAATCTGACAAAAAAAATGCTTCTACCGATATTTTTTGGCAGTGATGTCACTGAGATGAAATTGCGACTTGAATTTGAAGGTTTAAATTGACCTTATGAAACCTCCTGAACTTTGATTTTTTTGATTTTTTAATTTTATGAAGTGTATTGGGTATAATGGGTGTAATAGGGAAGATACGTGGGTAGAAACATGATAATTCTATTAAGTCAGTCAGTGAGATTATCAATTAATATTGGACCCGCACTTTTTGCTTCATCAAATAAATAAAAATTGAAAAAGAAAAATCGCATCAAAGTTCAGGAGTGAGGGCTTGTGACGTCACTTTGTCAGTATAAAATATAGCACATCGTGACGTCACACGATATTTCAATAGACTGAATCGTCGTCACTTTATGTTTACGTGTCAAAAGAAAAATACGTGTCCAATATTTTTTATTAATCTACCTGACAGACAAAAAACAAATTTTCAGTCAAATACACTATTCACTAAGTCCTCTTAAGTGCAAGTGTATGGGCACTTGGGGACCTCAAATGTGTGTTTCACGTAAAAATAATCCATTGCAAACCTACGAAATGAAAAAAAACAATACTTCCCCTATGTCATTTTCACCTCAAAATAGCTAAGGTATGAGAATGCATTCTATTTTAAGAAGGTCACAGTTTAGCGTGCGACACGAATATCGACAGCGCAGCTATCTACTCAAACATCGCGTTAATAATATACGTCATAATATTATGTAATGTATGTGCATTTTATCATATTGAGCAATGGTTATACTCGGCACTTTGTCCAACATAATATGGTTTGATGTAGGTTTTGGCAAAATACAAAAACATAACCAGACTTAAAGTGTAGTTCTGTTTGCAATATCGATTCGAATGTCACTAAAGGCCAAAATTACCAGGATTTCAAAGGTAACTCATTCATTCTGAAAATTGACTTTGGATATACTGACACTGTATTTATTAAATAATTCATGCACAAAAAGGTACAGAGAATAATTTAGTAAGACTGCATCAAAAACATTTTTTTCCAAGTTGGCAAATTGTAATTTGTATGAAGTCTTACACAGTTTTTTACAGTGTGTCCCATCTGCGTTTTAATAATTGCGCTACTACTATAGAAATTATACTGAGGTACACAATGCTTTCCAACAAAGCGCCGACACACATCACAATATTGGCAAAAGTGTATGTAGTGCAACTGAGTTTTACAATTCACCATTCGACCTTTGAATTTACGTTTACAGAATAGGTAGCACTAAACCAAAGCCAAAATGGGCATAAATCTGACGGCTCGTAAAGTAACGTTTTTCACACTCTCATTTTTGCATTTTTCGTGGTTAGGTGTTCGGTTTTGTTTTTGGGTGTAATCCCTCTGCGAAGTGTGGAGATTATTGCAATAATGTTCGGTTGTTTTTTGTAGGATTTTGAAGACTTATCTTCAGTTATTTGTTAGCTTATATCTTCTTCCACCATCCAGGTCCAGACTATTTATTTAAACTAATTGTATAAAGAGTTAAAATATTTATCTTTGGAAACACCGATCGGAAAATTCTCTCACTGAAACTGAACAGTACCATCACCGAGTATTATATTTATCTCAGCAAATACATGGTTTATAAGGGTTAGGTCACGGGAACAAAACCGCGGCAAATCGCTAGTTAGTCATAACCTTATTATGACTTATACGTGTGACATTGCGACAAAGACATTTCAGATCTTATTACTTGAGACAAATAGAAGATATCCAAGAGCCTCGTAAGTGGCTCCACTTCAGTTTTGCTACTGATATTTATTGCGTAACTGTAACACAATTTGAGAAACATTGTTTTGATCTTTTTCTTCGTAACAATGATTCCAAATTATATAAGGAGCTCGTCCTATACAAAGTGACAATTTGTTAGCGATTATAATTATCAAAAAGTCTAAAATATATGGGATTGACATGCGATATTGAAATGTAAAATGGCCGACAGGGTCCATAATTGTTTCTGTTATTTATGTTCACTACTTATATGTGGATACAATATAGATGCAAGTTTAATTTGATTTATCAAGTGCACAATATGACATTTTAGAATGTTGATAATGGTTATTGCTAAGAATGTCACCAGCTCTTCAGAACTCAGATTGATTGATGCATTCCAGCCGGTTTCGGCCACTGCGACTGCAATCATTGGCTACTCAAAGTGGTTGAGAGCTCAGATTTGCTGCTCTGTTATGTGCTCTCATGTGACTTGCATATCCACCCTTGGGCGAAAAACTCCAAGCACAAAGTCGACACGTCAAAACACCGTTGACTACGTGATAAATAGTAGCTGTTGGTGGTCTAGCTTTGAGGTCGTGGCGTTAGAACTCAATTACGAGCATGGGCCTCGCAAAGAACTTTGATGTTTATAACCATCACAATCCATTTCAGAGTATTTCAAACAGTACAAGAACACGTTATTAAATCCTCAAAAAATCTATTCATATTTCTTCCAAAAAGACGAACAAACCAGAAAAAAAACTACTCTATTTTCCTCGTTTCCCAAGTCGCAAGCCAATTTATTATCAAAACTACAACTGCTAACGAAGCACAAATATATAGTAACAAATATTCTGTAGTGTAAGACAATCATGACAGAGGGCCATGCTCGGAGGTAATTTACGGCCCTCAGAGGCCAAAGGCATTACCCTCGCCCTTTTATTACACACAGCCTTCCCACACGATTGGGGAAGACTTGTAAAAATATTTTACAATGCATGTCCTCGAAAAGAGCGGTTTTCCAAGCAGCCAAACTGTGCGGAAAGTGTCACTTTTTTTCACTAGTGCTTTTTACTTTCCTGTACTTTTTTAACTTTTAACTCTAACGTCAGCCAGCAAAGAGTTTTATTATTTGAGAAAAGTTTTAAAAATTAGTTACGTACAGATTATCATTCATATAAAAGGTAGAATACAACTAATACTTTATTTTAGGCGTTTTTAATTACTCTTGATTTTGATTTTGATCAATAAATTAATTTTAAATATTCATTAAATATGTTTGGCAGAACGTATATTTTGCTCGTGCCTTATTGCGTTACGATGTGACAGCTATTTGCACATGCGCAGTAGATATGCCCGAGGAACTATTAGTTAATCTGTGGCTAAGCTGAACGCACTTGAATAAGCCCGCCATTTTATTAATTTCATTTTATTTATTTATTTATTTCCTCGCTCAATGCATAGTTAAATGTTGTATGATACACGTACGTAAGATGATTTCCGACTCGTGTCGATCTATCCACTCACTCGCTTCGCTCGCTCGTGAATAAAAATGCCACTCATCGGAAATCACCTACCTTCCGCACTTGTAGCATAAATAACTATTATTGGGTGTAAGTTGACAATGTGTGGGCTCCTTACAGTAGTAGAGAGTCTTGTTCTCATTACAGTGCGCGTGTTGGTAGGTAAACGTGTTAGGGTACTTGTGTAGGTAACCTTTCTTGGGTTTCTTCCTTTCTTGCTTCATTATGCGTACAGCTGAGGAGTGGAATTCCCGGCCGAAATCTGTTTCCCGATAGCTACAATCTAGGGGTCTTTAAGTCAAGAGTGAATAGGTTTTTCCTAGGAAAGCGTGCTTCACCGTCGATCACATCATCGCTTACCATCTGGTGAGATAGTAGTCAAGCGTAAGCCTATAGAGGATAAAAAAAACATGGTGTCCTTTAAATGTAGGCCTAAGGTTTAAATCTATTATACCGTCCTTAAGGAAGAAATAGAAAACTCTCGATCTCAATTTCGACTTCACTTGAATGGACTCGAGAGTTCTATTGCGACTTACCGAGATCTTCATTTTGACTTGGACAAGAAAAGAAATATAATTATAAAATCAACTTTGGAAGAAGATTAATCAATGCTCCTTTAGAAAACGAAAGTATCATTCTACTACCTACCTTATACAATAACTTTATACATTGAACGCCTTTGGCATAGATAACCAGACAAATTTTACCAGACACGGTAACAACGAATGAGTCCCAAGTGTGCAAGTTTACAGCCATTTACGGGCACAATTCCAAAACATTTTATTCGATCAGAAAAAATGTGCCTTCTTGCAAAATAGTTCTCAAATTATACACCGCACGTATGTCAAATGAGTATCCAAAAGATAAAACGTCACATAAATATATAAATCATACTACAAAAAACGATTCAGAGACACTTTACGCTTGATATAAGAGTATCGTATATATTTGTCTTAACAAATAAGACATAAAAAATAATGTCAAAGTCAGAATGTCAGACGAAGAAGTAATAATAAGGCTCTATAAGTCTGCAGTCCTATGTACGGTGCGCAGTAAAATCACGTCGTAAATTCCAAGTTGACGGGCCCACACGTCTCAATGTTTTTGCGAACCCTACTCTGTAACATTTACGTTATTTAAATTATGAATCATATTTATGGCACAGGTAAGATATGTGGGTTATTTCTTCATATTTCTTGAAGATTAGATTTAAACCCTTTATGTGTTGTAAATATCTGGGTTTTTTCGTACGATTTATGAGGCACAGACGTTTTATGGATTGCTAGCGTTAGCAATAATGGTCATATCTAAATATCAAATATATATGTAGGTTTATCGGTTTATTACCTAAAGGTTTTTGATGATATTCGAAACTTTTTCGCATACTATGAATAATGGGTCGATGATGGAGTAATATTATAACCTCATTACTTTATCACAACTCAGAAGCTGCTTGCTTTTGATAAGTAGTCTTTCAATACTTATCTATTGGCCATCTGCGGATGTGTGTCGCAACAGTTACAGATCTAAAGAATCAATACTCGGCTTCGACAGTTTTGTTCCTTTCTTACATTTTATTTTAAACTCTTGTAGTGACATTTTTTCTATATAACTTAAAGTCACGGTGATGATGCTCAAAATTAAGCAAAAAATTTGAAAACATGTTTATACTATAGTTTACTGGACTGAATGGACTGAAGTCTTGTTATACTTTGTATAGATTCTTTTACCGATTGTTTTGTAAATGTGTGAACATTGTAGGCCTTCTAGATTTCTAGATGCTTGTTAACATTTGTTAACATTTTATCTCGTTTTACTTTTTTAAATCTTTTGTTTATTTATTATATAATATTTTTTTTTTAGTTTCTCACGACTTACGTGGGACACTCAGAAAGTTTTGCGAAACTAAAAAAAATTGTTCTATACGTACATATATTTTTATTAAATCTTTTCAAAGTACTTTCCACCAGCCTCTATACAAAGATTCATGCGCCTAAACCAGTTTTCAACTTTTCACTTTTTCCAGTCCGCCGCAGACACCTCGTTTACAGCCTGCTCGAACGCAGCCAGCGCATCTTCCGGCGACGAAAATTGTATCCCTTTGAGCTGATTTTTTATTTTTGGGAATAAAAAGAAGTCACACGGTGCTAGATCAGGGCTGTAAGGAGGGTGACCCAGGAGTTTGACTGGCGTGCTGTCCAGGAAGTCCCTCGTTTTGAGTGCGGTGTGCGCAGGTGCATTGTCGTGGTGGAGCAGTAGCCCGCGGAGCCCTGTGTTTGGTCGCTTGTTGCTTATAACAGAGAAAACTTCTGGCAAACATTTGGTAGTATACCATTCGGCATTAATGCTTCTTTGATCCCGTAAGGGAATTGATACCATGTGGCCAGTCAAATTAAAAAAGCTAGCGATCAAAATCTTACCCCCGCTTCTAGATCGCTTCACTTTGGTAGGCGTTGGCTCATTTTGAAACACCCAAACAGTCGACTGGCGCTTGGTTTCTGGGTCGTATTGATAAATCCAGGACTCATCACCTGTAACGATGTCGTAAACACGCCGAGACGAGCCTGCTTCAAATTTGTTAAGCATATCACGGCACCATTCCACCCGGGCCTGCTTCTGAGCATCGGTGAGGTTGTGCGGCACCCAGCGTGATACTATCCTCCTCACGCGAAGATGGCTGTGTAGAATCTCGTGAACGCTTCCCGATCCAATCTTCAATATGTGTTGAATCTCCTGATATGTAATTCGCCTATTGTCTTGGATTAAATTTTTCACTGCTAGCACGTTTTCTTCGGTAACAGCCGTCAAAGGGCGACCGCTTCTTTCGTCATCCCCCAAAGTTGGTCGACCGCGCTTGAATTCGTTATACCAACGATACACGGTTGCCTTGGAAGGGCCTTCATCCATGAATGCCATTTGAAGTCTATCGTACGATTCATCCGGTTTCAGGCGACACTTGAAATCGTATAAAATCATAGCTCTAAAATGTTCCCGGCGCAGATCCATATTTCAGTGAGACACAATACTTTGAATTAACTCGCAAAAAATGTGGAGGGAAATTTTGAAATTGGAACTTACTTATTTTTACTTATAAATAATCATATTTTCGAAAAACATTATAACTGGCCAGTCTCCCATATATAAAAACTTTTTTTCGCAATACTTTCTGAGGGGCCTGGTATTGTCGGGCCTGCATTGCCCGCCCATCTAAGTACTGCTGTAACATGAAAATATTGTAAAACCAATTTAAAAAAAAAAAAAAATAACAATGGAGTTCTTGCCGTTTCTTCTCCATAGGAAACGACCAACCCGAACCGTGCACCTTTTGTCGACGTTTTATAAGTGCGCATGTAGGCCTATGTTAAATAATAAATATTGATTTTGATTTTAAAAGAATAAATAAAAAGTGAAATCTTTTTCTGTGACTAATTTAGTAACTATACGATAAGTGAAATTTAAAATTATCTGAGATATATAGAGGTAATACTATATGTGGAGGCTTGTTATTAGCAATTTTTTATATTACATTCTCTATGTCATTGGTTTGTTAGTCTGTAAGCCTTCATTAAAATAAAATAATAAATTTTGTAACAAGAAATCCAATTGAACAATTCATACTAATCCGTCCATATTAATATTACAGAATGCGACAGTACATCTGGCTGTCTTCCCGTCTCTAGGTACACTTGGAATAATTTCCGAGTCCAGGCGAGCAAGCCTGTAAAACAAATCTCACACGAGACCTGCCTCAAAAAGGGCATAACCTTACAAATACACTTATTTATTTTTTACAACATCAAGGTGGAGAATTTCACTGGTATCGAATGACAATTTATGTGCCCCTGATATTGGCAAGCCCCAAAATTTTATTACCAGCGTAATGCTGTTATGAAAATACGGCAGATTCTGTTGCCACCAAGATTTTGTGAACACTTTAGCTGTCAGAGACGGCAGAAGGAATTTTTCGCGTCAATTTTACGCGAAAAATTTGAGCTCAAATTTTGAGCAAGATTTTCAAGGTGGTTTTGTATGGAACACGTGTTATTATCCTGTAATGAAGATGCGGGAATGAAGTATGGAGTCTCATCGTTTCGAATGACTAAAACAATTTTGAACACAGGGTTATTTTGCATTACTCATAAGGTACCCTTAGAAACATAAAAATGATTTTCTAAATCAGTTTACAATTGACGGTGAAATCGGTGAACATACATAAAAAATACATACGGTCTAATTTTTGCTATAATCTGCGAAAAAAAAATTGAATACGAGAATTGGCCGTCTAGTTTTTTCTACAGCGTAATTTTAAATAATCATTCTTAATATGAATATATGTGCCTTTAAATACATTTTACATTTCATAATTATAAAACTAAATTTTCTACCCTAACATCAAATAAAATTAAACCAATTTTCACACCAATAAAATTTGTCGTAAGCCTGCCGAATACATTTCTTTTATCGTCAATTGTGGTATAAGTGCTTCTGCACTGAAGTACCTTGCTAGGCAGTGCCTAATGTGGAACCTAACTGCGGCAGGACGTGGGTAATGCTGTCGTTAAGTTAGGACCTGCCCATCGGTGGGGAACAGACGTTTAGGTGATTACAATGATGTACCTGCTGGTAAATCGTTTAGAGGTTTGTGTTAAGAGGATTTTTTTGATTGAGGCACTTATATTGACTTTGACTTTCTCAAACCTTTGAAAGTGTTTCTGGATGTGCAATTTTCACATAAACCATTGACTATGATTTTTAATGTCAATATTCCAAATGACACTTGCATAGACCTCGTCCTTAAATAAATGTTGATTTATCACCTTACTTCTGGTTTGTAGAAAACTAGCTGTTCCCCGCGGCTTCGCTCCCGTGGGCCACCCCACAGGAACCGTTTTCGGGATTAAAAAAATAACCTATGTCACTCTGGAATAATGTAGCTTTCTAATGGTGAAAGATTTTTTTAAATCGGTCCAGTAGTTTCGGAGCCTATTCGGTACAAACAAACAAAAAAAAATTTCCTCTTTATAATATTATTATATATATAGATAAAACATATAGACTCACCCTGTAATAAACTAGATTGTCAGTATTCAGTACCGACGAAAAATAAAATTCATCTAATACAATCGCATGACAACTTATTAACTCTATAAAAAGTCAAACAAAGCCCCAAGAACAAAATAACTAAACGGCATGTAACAATTTCACTAACACGAGAAAATCTAGCGCAATTACACTGTATGTGATTAACGTAGCGCGCTACGCCGTAGCACCGTAGCTCCGTAGCACCGTAGCGGTGTGGCATCGTAGCACTAATCGCTACGGAGATTAGTTCCTGGGGAGGCACGGATTGTTTTGTCCGTATGTATTTCGTGGCAAAGATTTTCTGCTGAAATTTCACTTTCAGTGAGCTAATTATTCGGTATTAATTGTAATGAGTTAATTTCGTATTTAGAATCTGTTTGAGTTAGAAACTGTTTTAAGAAGTAGAAAATGGTTTAGGAAATGTGTTTTTCTTAGGAATGTTGAAGTTTGAGAATTTTCGCTTCTGCGAACAACTTTTTAGATGCAATCTTTTTAAAAAAAAATATATATATATGTCAGAAAACACATTTTTAGTTTTTCGCTCTTCGCCAATATAACACAGAAAAGCTCAAATTCTTTTAATTATATTTTTTCCCAAAAACCATTATTTCGAAAATATTTAAACAATTTTCCTCATCATCCGAGCATCTCGTTCTAAACGGCCATAATTACGTAACGTAGCGTCTATGTTGCTACGGCGTAGCACTAATTGCTACGCAACTCGTAGACCGCTACGGTAAAGAGCGTAGGTTAATTGCTACGCCGCTTTTCTGCTCAACCCCGTGCGGTTGGCGATAATATTCACTATAAGGCTTGAAACTAGGAAAAATGTGAGCGAGAATTTCAGGCATTTTATGTAGAATTTTATTTGCAAAATATTCTTTTTTGTAACTTTTGAGTTTTAAAATAATAAATCCAGTTTCATTCCTTTCAACAAAATTGTAGAGCTATTTTACCTGCACTTTTATAATTACTTATTTTATTAGGACACTAAGATATCCGGCTATTAATAACCAAATAAAACGTAAAATTTCATTTTAATCTTTAAAACATACCAAACCTACTCAAATTTTTATCCAAAATCACTTAAAATCAAAAAGTTCAATTGATTTTACAAAAATCTTATTCCCTATTCACTTACATCCATTTAAGCAAATAAAAAACAGTCACAAAAGAATTAAAAGTAATTTAATAACTTACCAATTTAAAAAATCGTATTCAAAAAAATCTAACTACTTAAAAATCCAATTACTCACCGATGATCACTATAAAACCACAGAGACGTCATTATAATACATTTTTTCGTTCACAAAACTACTTTGAAAATTTTCAAACAATTTAGCGTAAAGGCGACACACACTTCCACTGTATTTGTTCTAGCCAAACATCACGTACTCGTGGACACAGTCATTTCGCGCGAGAGTCAGTTCTCGTCATAACCGGCCGCGCATGACGCGTGCGTCTCGCGCCGTAGTCGGCCGCCGACTGCCGCTGACTGCCTGGGTTGCCACCCTTCGCGTGGAAAAGCTACTGGAAAATTTCTACCGTCTTTTTTTGGTATGGTAGAATTTTATTTTGGAACTAGGGAGTTTTTGCAGTGAATGGAAAACTTGACACGTTTTAGTTGCAGTATTTTTTTATTAAGTCCATCTCAAAAACTATGTACAAGATTTAAATATTTTGTTCCTCTATTATTATATAACTAATAATGGTTTCCGGCAGCTATGGACAGAGAGGTGTCATGAAGAGTAGGGAAGTTTTAGTCCAGTAATCGGACAATACGAGCTAGTAAAAAACATAATTAAAAAAATACTAATTTTAAAACTACAAAACAGCCACGTATAATCAAAACAGTAACAACACATCACACGAACAAGCAAAAAAAAACCGAAATCACATAATCATTTCGTCCTCAAAGGTACTCGACGTCAAAATACATTTGCCAAGTACTTTAAAATTAAATTCTCAACAAGTAATTGTTCCCGGAATTATGGGGAAATCGTATTTCAGTGGGGAATACATGGTGGGTAGTACGCATGCGCGGGGGAGCCCCGCCCTGCCCGGGTTACTCCGGCAACTTTCCCCGCGACGGGTTGGTCGCCGGTTCGGTTACCCGGTCAGGTACTGTGACGTCACTGTGTCGGCGCTCTATGATGCTGTTTGTTTGAAGTACTTGCGTATTGATGGGTGACGTTTTCCGGGTGATTATGTAGTTTTAGATGAGGATAGGGTTGGAAAGTTATAGCATTTATTAGCTATTTTAAAATATTTCTTTTTAGGTAACTTAAAATATCGAGAGAGTTTTGGCTGCGAGTTTCGAACGCTTTTTAATTTCAATTAATCATTTAATTATTTTATCTATTATCATTCTATTATTTAATCATTTTATTATTTAATCATTTAATTTTTACAGTGAGATCATTCTCACAATTTCAACTGTTTATATCTTTTTAACTCCCGCCGGGAAAAGAGGGGTGTTATAAGTTTCACGTGTGTTGCTGTGTATCTGTGTATCTGTGTGTCTGTCTGTGGCATCATAGCGCCTAAATGGATGTACCGATTTTGATTTAGTTTTTTTTGTTTGAAAGATGATTTTGTCGAAAGTGTTCTTAGCTATGGTTGAATAAAATCGGTTCCGCCGTTCAAAAGTTATGGGCTTTTTTTTGAATCGGGGTGTTTTCGCAACATAAATGTGTCTGGGGTTTTTTAAATTTTGAAATTTTACTTGTTCCATCTAGCCTTTCTGAAGAACATCACCAATAAAATCCTTGTAAATCCTTCTAGGTTTGCTTGGACCTCGCATTCATCCTCTCAAATGACCAAACCATCTATGCATACCTACACTTTTAAATTTTAATTCTCTTCCCAAAAAGGAAATATTGAAAGGAATTAAGAAATATATATAAAAAATTGGGAGGATTTAAGGAATTATTTTTACGTTTGATAGAGTATACTCCCGAGGTAGCCCCACTGTCACCCTGTCATAATTTGATGATGGGATCCTATGGAAATAGAGGTAACTTTTTAAATATTATAGACAAACATATAGCGATTTTGGTATTTTCATCAACATTTGCAGTCAGAAAGTATCATTTGGTGAAGTGGAACTGATGTTCACTGGAACTCTAAATGATAGGTATGGCACGGGTATAAGAAAATAAGTTAAGCGAGTATGATGAAGCAAATACATATAAATAAATGATACTATTTAAAATTGAATCATTGAACTGATCTGATGTTGAAGCCGAAAGGTAGACACTGGAACAAAAATAACTATTTAACAAAAAAAAACCGATTTCCAAAGTAAAACACTACGAAGCAAAAAAATATTTTGTCATTCGAAGTCTGTGTCGAAAAATGAAAAACAATGGGTACCAAACCAAAGACCGACTTTGGAAAAGAAAGTTATTTTTCGCTATGTAGTGTTTTGCTTTAGAAGTCGGTAATTTTTTTATTACTACATTTTCTTTTATGCCACAACGTAAGCTTCTTATTATGTTATTTTATATTTGTTAATTTTTTTCGTCTGTTCTGTGCGGAATATTTTATTTTTTCTTTCTTTAACTTTATCTTATCACATCATTCCTCAATATATCATTCAATGTTACTCCACTACTTTGCAAGGAACGCATTTCTACAGCATTTATCTACTTTCAAATATAAGATGAAGATATTTGCATTAAAACCGTGCAATGCAACAATACAGTTCTACATAGATACGATTTGTCTCCCAAATCGTACCGAAATTATTAGAGCGTACTACGAGAGATGTGCACCTTCGAATTTGTGTGACGTCATAGAAACTGTATAATGTACACCAAACTTTAGGAAGGGGTATTATGTACTGAAAACTTTAAGCTTTAGCACGGGACGAGTACTTCTCGGCTTACTACACTAAAACTAAACTTTTGAGTAACTATTTTGTGTTTCATAAACATGTATCCATTACTGTAAAATCTTTTGAGGGTTTGTTGTTCATATAAACTGTATTCTGTCTTCTGCTTGATATGGAGCGAAGAAGAAAGAGTACTTACTTCTCTGCTGTTCTTTTCTTATTAATTTCGTTACGAGATCTAGGACAGTTAAATATTTTTTTGCGGGACTCGTCACCACTTTTGTTTTAGGCTTTCAGGAGTTACAGTGGTTTGAAATAGTGTAGTTTGCTATTAGAAAAAAAAATACTTACAATCTTAAAATCGTGATGTAGAGATTGAACCTAAGGTATTAACGGAGCTCTTTTTACATTTGTAAATATTCTAAGCCAAGTTAACGTCGTCAAGCATTCTCCCTGATAGAATGCGAGCTATTCAAATTATCAATCTACAGTTTAGTACTTTAGATTAAACCAAACTACTCTCTTTTAGGATCTCCTTTTCGAGTGTATAGAAGAAACTTTAGATATTTTAGACCCGTAGACAGCCACAGCAATAGCAGCGCCAGTAGGCATTCATTAGGTCCTCCAAAGTGCAAGAGTGTGGGTATTTTTAACCGACTTTCCAAAAAGGAGGAGGTTCTATGTTCGACTTTCTGTTTGTTTGTTTTTTTTTTTTTTGTATGGTCACCGATATCTCCGTCAATTGTAAACCGATTTAAAATTTTTTTTTTTTTTTGTTTACAAGAGTATGTTTTGAAATTGGTCCCATTTTAATTTGGTGAAGGTCTGATGAAGAACTTCGGAGATACACAACAGAACTCTTCAAGAAATAACGGCAGAACTCTCGGGATTCTAACAATGTCTGTTTATTGTTTATACCATTTCATAACATAACATCACGCCAGTACGCTCTCAAGGGGTACACAGATGACTCATTTCACCGGTTATGTTCAAGTTTCATGTTATTCGGGTAATCTATACGGCGTTATAGGGACCTTACTAAACAACTTGCCTATTTATTATAATATATAATATAAACTAATATTATTAAACTAAAAAGGGAAAAATAAAAACTTTTTTGCAAAAAAATACTACCGACTTCCAAATGAAAAACTACAAAGTGAAAAATAACTTAATTTTTTAAGTCAGTGTCCATATCCGAAAAAAATGGTACCTACGAAAGACACCGATTTAAAAAAAAAAAAAAAAAATCACTTTGTAGTTTTTCATTTGGAAGTCGGTAGTATTTTTTTGCAAAAAGGTTTTTTTAGGATGTTTCATACGAACTTGGAACATGAATAGACCATGTCATGTTTTGGGACACATCATCAGCTTATTAATGTTCCCACTGCTGGGACACAGGCCTCCTCTCTGTGAGAGGGAATGGGCCGTCATCAACCACGCGGGCCCAGTTCGGTTTGGTGGATGTCACATGTCTTCGAATTTTTGGTTCTAGGACATGCCGGTTTTCTCACGATGTTTTCCTTCACCGTTCTGAGAGCAGTGGTGAAGAAATAATTTAAGAACTGCTCTCCAATGTGAATTGTGGCATAGAATACTTTTACTCTCGTGGGACAAAACATCCACACGGGTAAAGTGCTGGTATAAGATAGATAACTTCGTTTCTAAACGCAGATATACAAAATATTCAGTTGAATTAATCCATCCTTTACCAACCTAATACTAAATAAACCTTAATACTAAGCGTATTTTGTTAGAAACTCGATCGGTATTTTACAAATATTTGTCGAAGCAAATTAGAATATCGAAATATTATTAATATATTAGTTTGCTTGTTATCAATAATATGGTAAGCAACGTCTTGAAATGTTGTTCACAATATTTATTTTACTTGATTCTACTAAATTGTGAATAATAATCCTGTTAGCTTTGGCGGTATTTACATAAATAGGTACCCAACTAATACTTTGGATGGCGGAATTACATTTAGCTAGTGGTCTATTTCTTTGTAGTATTAATGTCGGTTTGTGTTCAATCTACATCAGCTTACTGAGTTATTAGCTTGAATTGATAGCCAACGGTAAGTATTATTTTTGTTTTCTCATCAGGTATTATTATAAAGCTAACAAAATACTAATAAGCTACTTTTCCGAATGCACGGCAGATTCTTAAACTTTTATTACCTACTTGTAAATTTTAATTTGTGTTTGACGTTCAAAAGTGCCGCTTATTGACCAATTTTTTTTTTTTTAGAAACAGCTTTGCCCCACACTAGGAATTTCTTCCTGTATCGTGGGTGCATTTACAAACATATAAACTCACTTACACAAACACCCAGAGCCGGAAGGTCATATAAATATTTGCTCCGTGCGGGAATCGAACCCGCGACACGCAGCACAGCAGTCAATCGCTCAACCACTATGCCAACCGTGCGCCAGTTGAATAAATAAATATATTTAACTTTGACTTTGACTTTGAAAGTATAATTAGATGTGCTAGCTCGTGGCTAAATAATAACAGCCGCACGGGTCGATCTTCAAGGTTAAGCAACGCTTGATGAGGTCGGTCCGTGGATGGGTGACCATTTCAACATACCGAGTTTCCTCCGTGCCTCGGAAAGCACGTTAAGCCGTTGGTCTTGGCTGTCATTTAAAGATCTTTGACAGTCGTTACGGGTAGTCAGAAGCCTAAGATCTGACAGCAGTCTTGCCAAGGGGAATCGGGTTACCCAGTTACTGGGTTGTGGAGGTCAGATAGGCAGTCGCTCCATGTAAACCACTGGTACTCAGCTGAAACCGGTAAGACTGGAAGCCGACCCCAACAATAATTGGGAAAAAGGCTATGCAGATGAATTAGATGTGAAGAATAAGCTTGCCAAGCATGATTTTATTAAATACCTACGGGATTAGAGTAAGCAATGAAACTGGAACTTCGAAATTGAGCTGAAACTTAATCCTTCAGTGATCATTCTCTTACCCTAATCCAATTAATTTGGTGCATTTTATTTTATTCCTAATATCTCTAATAATCATCATAGATACATCTTTGTTCTGCTATGTTAGTGTTACTCCTTTATGTTGCTATGAATGCACTACAGCGGAGGTAAATGTATAACAGCGTCATGATCCTGTAATTTCACCAGTATTGTGGATTTATTTGTGTATACATTGTCCCTAGATGACAATACATACACAGTATATATCCATATATATTACATATATCCCCGAAATACGGCTGTTGTAAATGACGTTTACTTACAACATGCTCCTTAGCTATAAGCAACTTAAGCTTAATGGCAGCAAGCAGGATTGCTAGTAATAATTTTTTTTTCAGATTTGAACACGGCTATCTTCATATAAGACACGTATTACAATGTTAATTAACCTTAAGAATCAAACACGAGATCTTTACAGCTAGTTTACTTTCACAACAGCGTGCTGGTGCCTACACTTATATATTGAAGTGAAGGCTGGGTATGGCAAAAAATACATGAAAGTAGGATTAATGCAGTAGAAATGCGCTCCTTGCGGAGTATGTGTGGTGTAACTTTAACTGATAGATTGAGGAATGAGGTAATAAGACAACGTTGTGGTTTAAAAGAAGATGTAGTGACTAAAATTTAAAAGGGTATGTTAAGATGGTTTGGCCATGTTGAGAGGATGAATGAAATCGACTAACGAAAGGTATTTACAAGGCAGACTTGAATGGAAACGCCGGGAGGGGACGCCGTAGAAAGACATACATAGACCTTATAGGTAATGTTCTTCAGAAAGGCCAAGTGCGCAGTACCCATAACCGGCGTGTGTGTATGACTAGATGTATGAATGTGTGTGAAGCAAAAGAAGTATGTAAAGATCGTACGAGAGTAAACTAGCTGTGTTTTATATCAGCGTTGCGAATGTCCTCGCTTGGACGTAGGCACGTGGCCACTGTTTTCAAACACAATAAATGTGTGTGGAGAACAGTTCCGTAGGGGCTCCAAATTCGGAGTAGAAATATGTCATTATTAAGTAGGCAGGTATAAGTGCTATTCTGGCAGAGACAGGAATCTGGAGGGAAATGGTCTCCTTCTGTGAGACCGTGATAGTTCAGAATGAGGACGCCGAGTGGGATCGCGAGTGAGCCGAAACCCTACACACCTAAAATTCTGGGGTCGCGGGCACTCAGATTGGGGCTCTGTCCGCCCATCAAGAGACTCCAGGAAAGACGGTAGCACGTCGCAGTGATCACGTGCTGCCGTGCTCAGCGAGGCTCAGGAGAGGCGCTTTTTCAGTCTTCCCAGGGATGTGCCCTAACAGTACCTACAGAGGGGGGTCCGGGGTGGTCTTTAGAGAGGTCCCGGGGCCCCTTCTAGGTCCTGATGGTGATCACCAGAATGGTTTTAGTGAGATAAAATCCCACACTCCCTGGTCTTTTCCCCAAAAGTCCAGGCGTCTTTCGAAGGTTTCCTCCCGTTAACAAAAAGAAAAGGTATAACTGCAATTGCCAGCCAGAAGAGAAGTATGATGGCAGAGATCGCAATGCCTATGGTGGCAAATAAACAACGAGTAGTTTGTGCCACCCATCATCATCATCATTTCAGCCAAAAGACGCCCCCTGCTGGGCTTAGGCCGCACACAGGCGTCGCCACATTGACCGCTCGCGCACTCAGCTGTTTCCCCCAACATTAACCAGGTCCACCGAGTAGAAGGCCTTCAAAGTCCAACGCATCGTTTTCCGGTTTGCGGTCGCCACTTCATAACTTTCCAGCCAATTATGTAAAAACTAGCTTCCGCCCGGGCTCTGCTTGCGTTATACTAGTACTTCTATCTTGATCAATTATCTATTTATGTGTTATTCTTGTATATGCGACATTACTGTAAAGTTTCATAAAAATCCGTTCAGTAGCTTTTGCTAAGTTGTCTGCTGTTACTAAATTAGTTACTTATCCTAGTGTCTAAGTCGTAGTATCTAAGGTGTTTACTAACATAAATGGTTCCTATATTGTCCCAAATAAAAACAATATTTATTATTATTTTGCTAGAAAGATACAAACATCTATCCATCCATCGTCACAAACTTTTGCGTTTATAATAATAGTGAAATAACCACACACACACACGCGGTTATTTGAATGTTAGCTAAAATAAAAAGAAAATGGAAGAGTTATACATACTTTTCGCAGTAGAAGAAGACACAGCAAATCTTAAACACCACAATTAAATCCTCGAAGCAGCAAACATCAAGAATTACCAGGAAAAATGTTCTTAAAATTGTATGTAACACAGAATTCTTGCGCCACCCCTCTGAGGGCGTACCCCCTCGCCCCTACATACGCGATCCGAATATCTAGCGCCAAATGTTTTAATGATGGCGCTTTGATTGTGGAGCAAAAAACGTGAGATACGAACAATTTTGAACACGTTCGGGATTGTTATGAACGATTCTTGGAACAGGAAAGGTTGGAGCTGTGGGATTAAGAAAGGAGTGGAGTTTTGAATATAATTTATTTTTTATGTTTGTTTTATATTTATTTTTTGGAATTTGAATTTATGCAAACTTGGTAATAATAATCCGGCCTTCCCTTGGTAAATAGGATAAACTTTAAACAACCTGTTTTTATTTATTGTTCGCTTTGACCACTATCTCGCCTGATGTTAAGTGATGATGTGGTCGACGGTGAAGTACGCTTGCCTAGAAGTAACCTATTCACTCTTGAGTTGAAGACCGCTTTTTTTTTTTTTTAGCGTGGAGAAATGCTCATGCATACTGCGCTACCACGGGGAGATAGCGCAGTTATGTGGGACTCTAACCCACTAAAATCTCCACGGTGTCCTCCTGTGCCGCTTATGGCGGGAACACGGGTACGCGTTAGCACTCACCGCGAACCCGCCGCGGCTGTCCGTTACCGGACCCTCCTCTGGGGAGTACCCCCCATCACCGGCGCACCAGAATACGCTGTGCGCCGTGACCACCCCAGGGACCAAACTAGCACATGGGTGCCAGGAGTTGAAGACCCCTAGGTTGTAGCTATCAGGAAAAAAAGACGCCGGCAGGGAATTCCACTCCTAAGTAGTAGTAAATGAAAGTATTTTCAAAACGCTTTGTGCCTATGGGTGGAATATCCACGATGTACCGTGCTCTTATTGTTTAACACTTTTAGAGGCTTTTGTGAAAGAATTCTCACAATTTCAGAACCCTGGACAATTTCAGAGTCAGGAATTGTCACTACTCAGCAAGCTTACTGGTGTATAATTACTTGTTTCTATTCCAACTTAGATCTTGCCAACAGTTTCGTGGGCTAAAAAATATCCCAAAGATTCATACTCCCGGAATAAAAAGGTAACGAGCAGACGATATGGATTGAAATACTATACCAGATGGGCAAAAAATTGTGGATCAAATGACACAAGGCGATAGTTGGGGTTATTTGCAATAGGTCCTAAAGTACCAAAACTTTTTTTCCCGACTGCGGAGAGGGTAATGTTTTTCAAGCGTATATATGTAAGTTTTCATGTATGTATGTCCATTTCTATAGCACGCTCTACAGCTCAAAGGACTTGACGGATTGTGATATATGAGGTGTCCTTGGATTCGTCTCAATTGTGAGAGCAACATAGGCTATATAATTTTTTTAAATGCCCCCCCCCCCCCCACTAAAAAAAGGGGTAGATACAGTTTTTAAATAGGTACCCAAATATCTATTGTAAATAAAATACTTTGGATGGCGGCATTAAATTTAGCTAGAGGTCTATTTTTTGTACTCTTAATATCGGTTTGTGTTCAATCTACATCAGCTTACTGAGTTATTAGGTTGAATTGATAGCCAACGGTAAGTATTATTTTTGTTTTCTCATTAGTTGTTATTATAAAGCTAACAACATACTGATAACAAGCTACTTTTCCGAATGCACGGCAGATTCTTAAACTTTTACTACCTACTTGTAAATTTTAATTTGTGTTTGACGTTTAACGTAACGTTATTGAACTATTTTGTTTTGTTTTTAGAAACATCGTTGCCCCACACTAGGAATTTCTTCCTGTATCGTGGGTGCGTTTACAAACATATAAACTCACTTACACAAACACCCAGATCCGGAAGGTCATACAAATATTTGCTCCGTGCGGGAATCGAACCCGCGACACGCAGCACAGCAGTCAATCGCTCAACCACTACGCCAACCGTGCGCCAGTTGAATAAATAAATATATTTATCTTTGACTTTGAAAGTATAATTAGATGTGCTAGCTCTTGGCTAAATAATAACATCCTCACTGGTCGATCTTCAAGGTTAAGCAACGCTTGACGAGGTCGGTCCGTGGATGGGTGACCAATTCATACCGAGTGTCCTCCATGCCTCGGAAAGCACGTTAAGCCGTTGGTCCCGGATGTCATTTGAAGATCTTTAACAGTTGTTCCGGGTAGTCAGAAGCCTGAGATCTGACACCAATCTTACCAAGAGGTATCGTGTTACCCATTTATTGGTTGTGGAGGTCAGATAGGCAGTCAATTCATGTAAACCACTGCTACTCAGCTGAAACCGGTAAGACTGGAAGCCGACCCCAACAATAATTGGGAAAAAGGCTATGCAGATGAATTAGATGTGAAGAATAAGCTTGCCAAGCATGATTTTATTAAATACCTACGGGATTAGAGTAAGCAATGAAACTGGCACTTCGAAATTGAGCTGAAACTTAATCCTTCAGTGATCATTCTCTTACCCTAATCCAATTAATTTGGTGCATTTTATTTTATTCCTAATATCTCTAACAATCATCATAGATACATCTTTGTTCTGCTATGTTAGTGTTACTCTATTATGTTGCTGTGAATGCACTACAGTGGAGGTAAATGTATAACAGCGTCATGATCCTGTAATTTCACCAGTATTACGGATTTATTTGTGTATGCATTGTCCCTAGATGACAATACATACACAGTATATATCCATATATATTACATATATCCCCGAAATACGGCTGTTGTAAATGACGTTTACCTACAACATGCTCCTTAGCCATAAGCAACTTAAGCTTAATAGCAGCAAGCAGGATTGCTAGTAATAAACATTTTAAATTTAAACACGGTTATCTTCTTATAAGACACGTATTACAATGTTAATTATATTTAAGAATCAATCACGTTATTAAGGCGGTACCCCGAGCAAAACGCCGCGCAAGCCGTTTTTTGTGCTGTTTTTAGGAGCTATCTACTCGTTATTTAAAAAGAAATATCAATTAATAAAAATACATTAAAATTTTACATAATATTGATTCAAAAATGGTAGATTTAGTATTTTTTTAAATGTTGTATTTATTTCACTAATCTCCTTCCAAAAAAACATAAAAATGAGAAATAATTATTGATATTATGCATCTCCTCGTAAAGTGTTCATTAATTATTTTTTATACTAACACTAATGGATAGACAATTTAATAACGAACATTTTTGTAGAATTATTTTTTTCAAAAGACCAAAATTCGATTTTATAATGATTTTATTCTAAAATCTGGGCGTATTCACTACTGTAATTCATGCGCCACCAGTGCCGCTAGACCAATAGGAATGCTCATATCTCATGCCGATTTTTTGGTCAGGGTACCGTCTTAAACAAGCTGTGTGCTAAGACAGCGTAGCGAATGTCCTCGCTTGGACGTAGGCACGTGGCCACTGTTTTCAAACACAATAAATGTGTGTGGAGAACAGTTCTGTTGGGGCTTGAAATTAGCAGTAGAAATATGTCATTATTAAGTAGGTGCTATTCTGGTACATACAGAAAACTGAAGGCAAATGGCCACCTTCTGGAAGACCGTGATGGTCCAGAAGGAGGCCGCGGATCGGATACGCGAGAGTGCCGATCCCGCTCGGAGAAGAAGGCGTCGGGGAGGCAATCGCCTCGAAACCCTACACACCTCAAATTCTGGGGTCGCGGGCACTTAGATTGGGGCTCTGTCCGCCCATCACTTTATCAGTCTCCCCAGGGGTGTGCCCCAACAGGCTCCGGGGTGCTCTTTAGAGAGGTCACGGAGCCCCTTCTACGTGTGGTGATCACTGGGGTAATTTAAGTGAGATAAAAATCCCACACTCCCTGGTCTTTTTCCCAAAAGTGCAGGCGTCTTTTGAAGGTTTCCACCCGTGAACAAAAAGAAAAGGTCTAAGTGCAATGGCAGCCAGAAGAGAAGTATGAAGGCAGAGATGGCAATGCCTATGATATTGCAGGTGGTTAATGGAGGCAGTAACTGAGTAGTTTGTTTTCCACACATCATCATCATCATTTCAGCTAAAGGACGCCCCCTGCTGGGTTTACGCCTGCCCCAGGCGTCGCCACATTTACCGATACCGTGCGCCTCACACCCAGCCGTTTCCCGCTACCTTAACCAGGTCATCGGTCCATCTAACGGGAGGCCTTCCAACGTCGCACTCAGTCGCAAATAACCTAATACTTCCATAACTTTCCGCCTAATTATGTATAATCAAGCATCCGCCAGCGGCTCCGCTTGCGTTATGCTAGTACTTCTATCTTGATAAATTATAGCCTATGTTTTATTCTTACGACATTACTGTAAAGTTTCATAAAAATCCGTTCAGAAGCTTTTGCTAAGTTGTCTGCTGTTATTAAATTTGTTACTAATCCTAGTGTGTAAGTCATAGTATCTAAGGTTATCACAAAAATGGTTCCTATGTTTTCCCAAGTAAAAACAATATTTATTATTATTTTGCTAGAAAGAGTAACAAGCATCCATCCATCCATCGTCACAACCTTTCGCGTTTATAATAAAAGTGAAATAACCAAAAAAATACAGAGCAATATAGGAAAATAGCTCTGTATTTTGTGCGGTTATTTGAATGTTAGCTAAAAACAAAAGAAAATGGAAGAGTTATACATACTTTTCGCTGTAGAAGAAGACACAGCAAATCTTAAACACCACAATTAAATCCACGAAGCACGAAACATCAAGAATTACCAAGAAAAATGTTCTTAAAATTGTATGTAACACAGAATTCTTGCGCCACCCCTCTGAGGGCGTACCCCCTCCCCCCTACATACGCGATCCGAATATCTAGCGCCAAATGTTTTAATGATGGCGCTTTGATTGTGGAGCAAAAAACGTGAGATACGAACAATTTTGAACACGTTCGGGATTGTTATGAACGATTCTTGGAACAGGAAAGGTTGGAGCTGTGGGATTAAGAAAGGAGTGGAGTTTTGATTATAATTTATTTTTTATGTTTATTTTATATTTATTTTTTGGAATTTGAAGTTATGCAAACTCGGTAATAATAATCCGGCCTTCCCTTGGTAAATAGCCCCCCCTAGGTAATAGGATAAACAACCTGTTTTTTTTTTTTTATTTGTTCGCTTTGACCACTATTTCGCCTGATGTTAAGTGATGATGTGGTCGAAGGTGAAGCACGCTAGCCTAGAAGTAACCTATTCACTCTTGACTTGAAGACCCCGAGGTTGTAGCTATCAGGAAACAAAGACTCCGGCAGGCAATTCCACTCCTTAGCTGTGCGCACAATGAAAGTATTTTCAAAACGATTTGTGCGTATGGGTGGAATATCCACCATGTACCGTGCTTACACTTTTAGAGGCTTTTGTGAAAGAATTCTCACAATTTTAGAACCCTGGACAATTTCAGAGTCAGGAATTGTCACTACTCAGCAAGCTTACTGGTGTATAATTACTTGTTACTGTTCCAACTTAGCTCTTACCAACAGTTTCGTGGGCTAAAAAATATCCCAAAGAATCATACTCCTGGAATAAAAAGGTAACGAGCAGACGACATGTATGGATATACTATACCAGATGGGAAAAAAATTGTGGATCAAATGACACAGGGCGATAGTTGGGGTTATTTGCAATAGTTCCTAAAGTACCAAAACTTTTTTTTTACCCGACTGCGGAGAGGGTAATGTTTTTCAAGCGTATTTATGTAAGTTTGCATGTATGTATGTCCATTTCTATAGCACGCTCTACAGCTCAAAGGACTTGACAGATTGTGATATATGAGGTGTCCTTGGATTCGTCTCAATTGTGGGAGCAACATAAAAAAACCCCACTAAAAAAAGGGGTCGATACAATTTTTTTTTTCGATGTCCTCACAATATCGATGTCAAATGAAAGCTACTAAACCACATCACACACATCAAATCATCAGCCTATTAATATTTCCACTGCTGGGACACAGGCCTCCTCTCTGTGAGAGGGAATGGGCCGTAATCCACCACCTGGGCCCATTGCGGGTTGGTGGATGTCACATGTCTTCGAATTTTTGGTTCTAGGACATGCCGGTTTCCTCACTGCTATTTTAAGCTACTAAATAGGCCATTCTAAATATATATAAAACACTTTCATGTTCCTATTTTGGCACAAATTCAAGATAAGCGTAACTTTGATAGCAAAATAAATAATCCTTTACCACATAAAATGCTCGTTCATTACTTAAACTAAAAAGTCTGAAATAAAACAAATAATTATAAAAACAAAAACCCGACTGCTAAAAATGAATTAACTGAAAAGAGCAGCACCTCATCTAATTACAATAGAATACCAATAGAATTAAAAACTTTAAATACAAGAATGTTTAATAATAAAGTATACAAATGGCTCTCTGCTAATAGCTTTTACAGTGTTAAGGAGTTCCTGGAACATAAAATCGCATGATGACTGATTGTTTCGTTATGCATGTATTTGCACGCTTATATCTAATAAGCAAAACATGTTTGTTCATATTGTTTACATTACCATCTTTTATACCATGTTTTTAGCAATTAAATGATTATGATTATTATGATTATGATTATAATCTATATATTTATCTAATACCCTTAAACGAGCAATTCTTGTATATACTTATATGTATATACATAATCTGAATCTCGGAAACGGCTCCAAAGATTTTCATGAAATTTTGTATGCAGGGCCTTACGGGGGCGATAAATCGAGCTAGCTATGTTTAATTTTTAGAAAACGTCGTTTTCTCTATTTTTACCCGACCAGAGCTCGGTCGCTCAGGTATTAATACTTAATGTATAAATTATATCTAGTACTTGTTTTTCTCGTTTCAGTTAATTAATTTTAGCAATATTTTTTTCGTTTTTTTACTGCAAATAACCCTAACTATAACAGCCGCACGGGTCGATCTTTAAGGATAAGCAACGCTTGCCGAGGTCGGTCCGTGGATGGGTGACCATTTCAACATAGCGAGTTTCCTCCGTGCCTCGGAAAGCACGTTAAGCCGTTGGTCCCGGCTGTCATTTGAAGATCTTTGACAATCGTGTATCGTGTTACCCAGTTACTGGGTTGTGGAGGTCAGATAGGCAATCACTCCGTGTAAAGCACTGGTACTCAGCTAAATCCGGTAAGACTGGAAGCCGACCCCAACAACAATTGGGAAAAGGCTAGGCAGATGATGATGAACCCCAACTATCGCCCTGTTTCGTTTATCCACGACATTTTGCCCAATCTGTATATACTTCAGTCATACTGCTTTGAGTTAGATATAAGACGCTATCATGAGAGCTATGTCTTAAATCTGTGTTTTTCTACAAAGTTTTTGCCCGTTTGGGAAAATAAAACAAAATAATAGGGGAATAAATCACAAGTTTTAAGACAACATTATTAAGTTCTATTCTCTTATGAGAGGAAAATGATTCATGAAAAAAAATTACGTTGTCAGGCTACCTATTTTTAAAACAAGCAGGCAAGGGATATATTTATTAAAAAAAGAGTAAGCAAAGTTTTTTTGATTTGATTTATTATTCACAAAACTGATGTACAATCGAGTATATAGATGGTAAAAATTTAAGTCGATAGCACTTGACAACCCCATTTTTTTTTTAATTTTACCAATCACTATCACTACGCATTCGTGGATAGAACATCACTTATCTAGAGTCATAAACGCACGCTGGTTATAAAAAAACCCACCCTTCAAATCAATTAGTGATCCTATTACTCTCGCATCCATCACTAAAGACTCTGGACCTGGCTACGGACCGCCCACAAATCTAAATACAGATCCGCCACTAATTCACAGCCAGACACATCTACTTCCAATCTATTCACCAAAAGGTACCGTAGCAATATTTTGCGAGCAGAGGCACAAATTGATTGTGCCCCGACACGGCCGGAGGGCATTGGCACAGGCGGAAATCGAATCCGCTACCCGATGGACACCTGCGCGAGACGCAAATTCTCGTTCCACCAATAAATACAGTGACGTATAGGTAGGTGGGTATGTTGTGTTGTGATTAAAAGTTATGTGTGTTGGCGTTGACAATGAATGAAGCTAAGATTTTGGACAAAAGATTGAGTAAGTAGCGCAATTTTTGAAAAGTATTCGTTTTGCGAGGCAGGTTTACCTAGTGCAGGATCCAGTGGGAGGACACGGCAAGACATACGCTGGCAGACTGTGCTGCCTGGGAGGAGCCACGCCGTACCCTCATCTCAGAAGTAGGCAGTAACCTGTCGCTGCCGGCCACAGTCCAGTCTATGGTCGATAGCGAGGAGTCCTGGGACTGGTGGACTGGTGGTTTTTAGTCAGTAGGAGTCTGACAGACCCCTCCGCCCCCCGGGTGGAGGACATTCAATGAGGATTTTCCACCCGGAATAAAAAAAAAGTGCAGGATCCAGTGTCACTTAATACTGTAATCCTCTTTTATGAAACAATAAACTTTATTTTATTTTATTTATTTATAAGTTAGGTAGGTATATTCAGCCAACAGCAGCAATGAGCAATCAGAGAATTATGATGCCCCGATGAAATCCAGATGAAGATGATGATAATGATGAATCTGCAATACCTAAACAATATACAAATTGAAATTACACCTACACCAGAAAAGATTAATATCTTAAAATAACACAGATGTAAAAACGTCAGTTAAATTACGTAGATTTAAATAATTTTCAGAATTCAGAATGTCAAAACACAATATAATTTGTAACGTCGACATTTGTGCGAAATCGCCAATTTTAAGATTATCTACAAAAAAATGTATAGCGATAAATTTGCCTATATACATTTAAAAAGCTGCCCCTAACAATAATTAGCTCCCTGACAATAAAGGCACCTGACTGGCAGCTTTACAGCTGACTTGCTCTCAAATCAGCCGTGTATCGTATAGTGACTGCCCGCGTCTGTCCCCCATTGTACCTTCGACGCGGCATATGGTGTAACATATTATTAGTAAAGCTTTTAATAATTTCTACAAGTTATCAACAGCTTCTATAGAACAATCAAAAACTCCTATTTAGCACTGACTATCAACTAAAAGCTGTCTCAATTATTAACCACAGATCACAGAGACGCCTCGGTTACAACTACTAGAAACGGCAATTATTAACATTTCCATAATGACCGAGGGTGTTAGTGAGTGCCACCGATAACTCGTAGAAAATGACAGTATATTTTCTATTTGCTAAATGAAATACTTATTAATTTATAGTAAACAAACATGAACGATTTTTTTAAATATTTTGATTAGAGACGAAGTTATAAAGTTTCAAAGTTGAGAATTGGAAAGAGAAGTCGGACGTGCCATCTGACGTCAGATAGCACGACGTCTATACAACTAACATAAGTTTTTAAGCTGCCATGGTCACAATCATTAGAATTAATATTTGTTTCGGGATATTTACCATGCATATTTTGCATTTGGTTGAGAGCTCGATATTTCGGCACTGTTCCAAGCGCCATGATCACGAGAACGGAAAATATCGAGCTCTCAACCAAATGCAAAATATACATGGTAAATATGCCGAAACAAATATTAATTCTAATAGAAAACGATGTTTTTGTAGCGAGGGACAGTTACATATCTTTTAATTTAAATTATATCTCGGTGGTTTTTGGATCAATTTTGATTCTGTTTTCAATATTATTTTTATTTATTCAGTTTTAACTATTCCATTTTATTGTTTTTTATGGATAAAGTGGTTAAATAACACATAGTTTGAAGTCGGACGTGCCTTCTGATGTCAGATAGCACGATGTCCATACAACTGCCATAGAAAACGGTGTTGTCGTAGAGAGGGACAGATTTATATAATTTAATTTAAATTATATCTCAGTGGTTTTAGGATCAATTTTGATACTGTGTTCACTATTAGTATTCTATTTTAGTGTTTTTATGGATAAACTGGTTAAATAACAAATATTTTTTCATCCACAGACACATAATATTCTGACTATGAAAGTTGATAATTGTGGTTAGCGCTTATTGTTCGAGCATCTGTTTAGACTTTTCCCAACTAAGTCGGGGTCGTCTTCTGGCCTAACCAGATACAGTAAAATATTAGTATTTTGACTTGGAACATCTGCGACCACAATATAGCAGCTGGTCTGGTCTGGAAATCTGACGAGGGGTTTGTCAGATTTTCTTTCTTCTGACTACCCGGAACGACTGCCAAAGATCTACTAATGACTTGCGAGCATGTCATCATACTAATATTATAAAGGCGAAAGTCTGTGAGTGTGTTTGTATGTTTGTTACTTCTTTACGCTCAAACGGCTGGATGGATCTGGTTGAAATTTGGCACAGAGATAGACTATAGTCAGGAATAGCACATAGAATACTTTTTAACCCGGGAATATGTTCCCTTGGGATAATTTTCGACACTCATGCGGGCGAAGAAGCTGGCAGAAGCTAGTTTAGTTATATTGGCTTCTCTAGTCACTGCCAGCGCGATGATTCCTAGCTCTACCCTCGACAGTAGCCTGCTTTCCAGCTGACTTGCTCTCAAATCAGCCGTGCGTCGTCCGGCGAGCCCCGTCAGTCCCCCATTGTACCTGCGACGGCAGATGGTGTAACAGCCAACTAGCCCCGAGGCTTCACTGAACATTCATAGACGGGAAATTGGGAACGATTATAAGTTAAAATGGAAAATTTTGAGGCATTTTTTGAGTAAAGTCGTGACTTATATAATTACTTATGCAGTTGCTTCACCGATTGGAGGTACAAACGTAGTTTTTAACATCATTCGTAGTTTTTGAATACCGTTGTTGTTATGTCTCATAATGAAATAAATTTTGTATTTCGTGTTCATTAATTGTGCTATAAGCCTACACTATATTTAAAAACAAACCCAACGAACGACCAGACGTAAGATAGAGCATGAAATGCATTTTTTCATCGTTTTTTAAACCTGCTCTATCGCTTAAACGGATGCTTTCGAGGTTTACTTATTATGTTTTGTTTTCCTTGATAGTAGCCATGGTATCCCGGGTGTTCGGATTAGGTAACTAATTAGTTTAAAATATACAGACCAATAATTAAATAAACCCACAGATAAAGTTAGTAGGAAGGGCTACGGTGCGAACCCTTAAAATAACGCGCAATGTTATTATAATCGCGGATTAGTTTATTGTTAACCTCAAATTGAATATTGGCAAGTTTGCATACCCTTTAAACTTTGCAACCTTAAAGAAGATAAACCATAAGGAAGATATAGATGACCTAATAAAACATACATAAGATTTAGTCGATCCTATTTAACTTCATATAAAATTATAATTATAATTTGTACTACCTGAAAAGTATGACAATAATTTTAAGTTTTTAAACTGTAATTTTATTCTTTTTTTTTTAAATATCCCGTTTCTAATGTTAATGTTAGTGACATTAATTTTGCTGAATTCAATGAATTTAGTTTTAAAGTACTTTGACAATATCGGGACCCTGGGGTCCCAGACCTTTGAAAGGCGTGCGAGGGGCCGAAGCCAACTCGCAGAGGCCTTGTTAGGCAAGTATCAGGAAATGTGACACCAACCGACGATTATCCCTGTGTGCACTACGCTACTGCACCCAAGGGCAATCCCCGGTTGGTGCAGGACTATTGCAAAATATGGAGAAAAATATATTGGGCTATGGGTTTGGTAAGATTAGTGGATTATATTAAATTAAGTATTACATCACATCATCAGCCTAATGATGTTGCCACTGCTGGGACACAGGCCTCTCCTCTCTGTGAGAGGGAATGGGCCGTAATCCACCACACGGGCCCAGTGCGGGTTGGTGGATGTCACATGTTTTCGAATTTTTGGTTCTAGGACATTTCCTCACGATATTTTCCTTCACCGTTTTGAGAGTAGTGGTGAAGAAATAATTTACACAAAGTAAAGCGCCTGGGTTCTGCACCCACGATCTACAACTTGTAAGTCGCGGCCGATCCCTACAAGTTGTATCGGCCGCGACTTACAAGTTGTTGTTACAATTAAATATTAGAAATAAATTATTATTAACATACGAGTAACTATAATTTCTCAATTTAATTTTAATAATGAAAAAGAAAAAAATTAAGCAATAATAACGTTTAATGCATGCTAATTTCATGCTTGTAAAAGGCTGTAAGTAATAAATACTAACATTACATAACACACCAACATCATACACTTAGTTCGCAATAAACGTTTTGGCTTTGACTTTGACATTATCCAGATTAAGAAGACCATTTTATATATTATTTTGCCTTAAAAATAAACTAAACCCTATTGTAACTGTCTACTTACACAAATCTACATGCATGTAAAACTTCTTCAAATTGTAATAGTTGTATCTAAAATATTTGCGAATATGTAAGCGAACTGCGAAACTATGCGAATCAGAGGTCGACCTTTTGTCAAATACTAAAAGGTCAAACGCTAGGTAGTAACGACCTGAGGTATGTTGTTCCCGGAATTTAGGTAAGCTCTAATACTGTTATCTACTTATTTAAATGACGACGTTTAAGGAGATTTTGTTTCTCAGAAACAATCACAGTGATGTGCAAGACTTAGTGTGTTTTGTTTTTGTATAACACGTCTGTATTCCTCGAATGGTTAGCCTCACAAGCGCCTCACAAAGCGCATCACTCTAGTGCGAGTGTTGCCCTCCCTGAAGCAGATAAGCTTGCCGATGAGTGCTCTAGCCTCACCGATACGACTCTCAAACCTGCACTGCCAAGCTGGTACCTATAGCTGGTCGTGTAGCTCTGTCAGTTTTGGGAAATTTGACGTTAGCTACATGACATGCCGCTGCAGCCGCACAGTACAAGATCGAGTGGGTATCGGTAAGGTCTTTGCTGCTATCAAAAACATTTGATAGCTGCAAATCTAGAGTACACACCAGCGCCCTATTTTCTTATGCATGGGCAGACGAGGTAATCGAGGTTTAAACTCTGGCAGTGTGGAACTATACTCCCGGAATGCACACTCCATAGCGCTCCTTCAAAGTCCTTTATCTACACCTGAGCTATAATTCCTCTATAAAAGTTTTTGAAACAAAAATCATCAGTGTCATAGTAACCATACCTAATATCATCCAAACGATTGTTTGATTTGATTGTTATAATTTTGTAATAAATTTCATTAAAAAACTCTTTTGCTTTTTAAATCCCTTTCTTACTCAACAAGCAGCCACATTCTTACTACTCAATTCGTGGTATCTTTATGAATTTCAAAAAAAGAACATTACAAGCACGTGCGTTTCACTACCACAACACCGTATATAAAAAAATGGATTTACATAGGGTTCTTACAACGCTATACAACAGTATAGTTTCAGAACCTTTTATAGAGGGTTCAGGTCATGGGTGTAGATAAAATCTTGTATGCAACTGTATATAATTAGGTATTAAAACACTCATGTGCTACTATTACGAGTATCAAACTCGGCTTCACCTCGTGTGATAAACCCACTTTCGTGTTTTAATACCCCTTTATAGGGGGCAAGCCTATTAAAAGTAAAGTTCGGGCTGCTACTGAGAAATTCCATATAGTACAACCCAATATGACGATTGCACGACCCAGGAATCGAACCCTACCTCATGATCAGCAGTAGCGCTTGTGAGCACCAGACCACGAGGCAATATTTATAGACGTAGTTAAGTTTGGTATAAATAGTTAGTTAAATATTTATGTTACCTGTGTACATATGTTGTTATTTGAATATACTCTCGCGTATGTAAAAGATAAATACAATTAGGAATTATTTTGTTTGCTTTGAAGAAGTTTTTGTTTCTAAAAAAACAATGAAGTATGTAAAAGTTCTAATATGTTCAAAACTTTCGTCATGAAACAATGAATTCAGCAACTTTTTCCCAAAAAAAACACATGTTACTTTGGGGAAGAAATAGAATACTAGGTTTAATAAGTATCCAAGTGTTATCCAAATCTGAAATCCGAATCATACAGATGTATATGTTAATCAATGAGACCTCCTCGGCTGAACAGATTTCGATGAAACTTGGAGATAGAACCATTACGTAAATAGCATAGCAAATATTACCCTGTTAGCACTGTCCCGCTGATATTTAACGACACACACGCGAACAAAGCCGCTTTCAAAATCCAATAATATCAATAAAATCACACTAATATTATAAACGCGAAAGTTTGCGAGTGTGTTTATTACTTCTTCACGCTTAAACGGCTGGACGGATCTGGTTTAAATTTGGGACAGAGATAATTTGAAATAGCACATAGGTTTCACTTTTAAACCCGGGAATATTTTCTCTCGGGATAATTTTCGAATTTCACGTGTACGATGCCGCTGGCCTAAGCTAGTATCATAATATATCTCAGTTGAATATTAATTTAAACATTTCTAGTAAAGCCGGCACGCCATCAAAATTAACTTCTAAGCTGACAATATATATACTAAATACCAAAACTACACGAAACCAATTACACGGCTCGATATTTGTTTACCTTGCCATGTACATGGCGTTTGCTCTATTAATTAACAACAATATCCTCGAACAACATCCTGTAGTTACCGTGTAGTTTACGGGAAATCATTATGAGGTTCCGTATAAATTAATATTATTAGTTTTATTATTTCTGTGCAGACTTCCGGGGTTATTTATGACTTGCTATTTCTTAGTACGATGTTGTTATTTGAAGTTTCATTAAACGCCAGATTCCTCTTCCATTGCTCTATAGACGGGCACCAGGGTAGAATTGTGTACCTATACTCAATTTGGAATAACATTAGACATGTTTCCAAATCTTTGTACAGTCCGTTCAACCGATTTTGAGTTATATCCCGTTAACATAAGGATGACATAAAAAGCATAAACCTGTTACCAGAACCAACTGTTTACTACAGCTACCATTTGTCTTATCGCCAACGCAATAGAAGTCAAAACCCTTTGAACCACCTGTAAAATGGGCTAATTTAAATGTATAATGACATCGCAAATGGAGTATAGATATAATAATCCAATGAATACCGAAATTTGTAACCATTGGTTAGCATATTTAACCATTGGATTAGTTAACTACGTATCAAAAAACTGGTCCTAAGGTGTTCACTAGACCAACAAGTCAGAAGTTAAAAACCAGGTTTGAGGTGATACACATTTTTCTACCATTTGAGTAAATGTAGATGTGATGTCGTGATGTTACATTTATCAAAACAGTAATGTACGGAATGTAAGAATGCATGTATTTTTTTTGGGACAATCCCACAGCACTATTCCCAAACCACTGCAACTCCTGAAAGCCAGAATCAACAGTGGCGACCACCAGAAAAGCGCCGAGGCAATGAAGCTCGACGAAGTCCCGGAGAATGAATTTAACTGTCTTGGATCCCGTAACGAAATTAATCAGAAAAGAATAAAGAAGGAGTAAGAAAAAATAAAAATATCCAAGAATGTATGTATGTGGCTTTCTGTAGTTTCTGCCTACCCCCATGGGAGAAAAGGCGTGAGTGTATGTCTGTATGGAGAAGAAAACAGGCTGCGCTGATCCCAAATAAATTGGAATTAAGGCAGGAGGATAATGATGTTGTTATAAGTATTGTGCTCAGTTTCATTTGAAAATGACTCCTGTCCTTTCCACTTGATCAATCCACGACTAGGACCTTAGGGAATGCCTCTTTTGCTACCTATTTTTACTACCAAAAAAGGCACCAATCCTCTTAATCCCCAAGCCAGATAATTACATGCACATTAAGTAAAACACTCACATATCTCTGACCATCGTTTAATCCCAAACTAAAACGCACGCTAACCGCTCGTTAAGTTCGGATAATCGTTTCTTTTTATTGCCTGTTTACCTTTCACCCGGTCGTTGCTCCGAGGCGATATCTTTTGTCCGACAGTGGTAGCTGGGGATATCTTTTGTAAGACAGTGGTAGCTGGAGGTGTCTTATGTGAGAAAGTGTGTAGGTCGCCTTAAATGTAATTAGTATCTAGTGTGTTTAGTGATTTAGGAATTGAAAGCGAAGGTTGGTTATTGGAGTAGAAGAGTCAAGGTGAAGTTTTTGTTTTGTTTCCTAATTTCGGTTTGCTAACTTTCTTTTCTGGATATCGATGCCATTGTCAGATTATTTTTTCTCTGACTAATAAGTAACTTAACCCCAGTTTCCCAGCTCAAAATTATCGGAGAATTAATGTGACAAATTGTCAAGCACGCGTTATCTTCTGTGATTGGCTGTTGAAAATTAATTCAACCAATCACAGCAGATAACGAATGTTGGACAATTTGTCACATTAATTCTCCGATAATTTTGACAAAATAAAAAGAACTCAACATCCCTAGTGGCATGGTTATCCGCTATGAACAATTTCCCCTTAACATCATCTTCGTAAAGAATACACGTGGAACTTATTTAAAACCTTTCTTATTCCTAAAAAACCATCTCGTGTCATAATTCTGACGTCCATCATTCACTTATCACCCGTCAAAACAATATCGTATTAAACCCCTATACTGCCTAAGCCTGTCTCAAACTGCATGGTGAAATGTTTAAAAGTTTTGTTTTTATTTGATATTTACAACAAAAAATAAGACTTTAAATAACGTACTTTATACAAATTCGTCCACATCGATGAAAATTGCGCAGCACGCTGGCAGCATTGCCACGATGAATAGCAATGCTGATTCTCTGGCCGAAGAAAAGCCCAGCCCTAACTGCATTTCGCATACAAAATTTAAAGAGCCAAAAATGTTAGGTGCGAACCCGGAATTTTTCGGAATGTTTTCCATTCTCGGAATATTCTGAAGTCTGAACATTGTGGCAGGTTATATTTGAGTGAACCGTCTACCGTACGTACGTGTGTATAATTTAAGAGCCAGCAATTTCCGCACGTCGGACAGAACTCCAGTCCAATGTTAAGGCGGGGGCACACTCGGATGTGAATGCTTTTATTTATATTTAGTTCGTGTCAGTTTGGCGAAGTTTACGTTTGGTTTGGTTGGTTGTTTTTTTTTTGAGTCTGAATGTTTTAAATTGTGGAATTGTGCAATTGTGCATTGTAGTTATCTATTATACTATTATATTTATTAAAATACCAAATAAATATAAAAATATAAGCAAAATCCGGCTGTGAGGAAGACTTTTGCCCGTGTAAGACAACTGTAGGGTGCAAATGCAAATACACCTTAACATTAATTATTGTAAATGCAATGCAAATGTCAGTGTAATTATAAAATGTCAATGAGTGCCAACGTGCTGGATTCAAGAAATAAAAATGCAAGTTGTCCGATCCAAACCGCGTCTATTAGAACACCAAATTAAGTATTGTTACAAATGCATCATCAATGCTCTGCTTGCTGCTGCTGCATGATTGTCATGAAATCTAATGTAGGTCGCACGTGTAAGTGCAAAGGTGCGAGCCTACTTATTGCACACCTCCTTACTTACTTAACAATTTTAAAACCCATGTACGTGGACCGTACAACAACATAAGTCAAGAAAATCTGGCATGGGAAATCAAAATGACTAATAGTGTGACATCTCAATGCATAATTTATGAAAAAAAAACATAAACTTGTTTTCTCCTTATAGTAAACACGTGCAAAATATCTTATGGCCCACACAATTTATGAGGTGTATTTGAATACTGAAACGACAGGCAACACGCCTCTATGACATAGTCCCCTCCTTCTTATGAGCATTTGTTTAAGGGTTCGTCTTATGATGATGTCCCATAACTGAACATACATGAGGCCGTAACGTTCTGAAACTGAGATAACTTAGCTTGTTTTTGTTTTACACACTGATAAAAATAACTTCATGCACCAAAACATGAAAATATTTTTTTAAACTTTTTGAAATATACATCCGAAAATTTTCTTACGCATTCATCATACAAGAAATACGGCATTTTTCATGTATCGCGTACACTACCTCTGCCAAAGATAACTGACCCCGTGGCGAGAACGATTTGGTCTAGTCTATGACAAACTTGTAACGACTGCAAAACGCGCCTTGTCCTCTCTATAAAAGTAAATCTTTTTACTTTATTTTTACTGTACTCGTTCCAATTATTTTCACATAAGAGGATACCGAAATAAGCCCATTAAAGCATGTATTGTACTGTGTTTTAGATTGAATTATTAAGTACCAATGCTTTTCATAACAAACCTACGAACATACAACAAAAGGAGACCGCCCGCGAACCGAATTAAAATAAAACATATTTACTGATAATTCCTCTTCCTAATATATATAGCTAGTGAAATCATATATACATATATTAAGCTGGTGAAATCCTCTGTGTGACACAATTTCCGAAAAAATTATAATTTACTAGCTATTCCCCGCGGCTTCACTCCCGTAGGCCACCCCACAGGACCCGTTTTCGGGACAAAAAATAGCCTATGTCACTCAGGAATAATGTAGCTTTCTATTGGTGAAAGAATTTTTAAAATCGGTCCAGTAGTTTCGGAGCCTATTCGGTACAAACAAACAAAAAATCTTTCCTCTTTATAATATTGTTATAATTATAATGTATGTCATTTTCAAAGAAATTATAATTATGTTTCTTAATACGGTAAATTCAGCTATAATGATCGATTTAGTGAGTTAAGACTTGTATATCTGTGCGTTGTATGCGGATGTTATTGGCGTGTATATATACAGGTAATAGTTAGTGGCCAGTGATCGGAATAGGTAGAGCTAATGAACCTAAAGTTCAAAGAACAGAGACCAAAAGTGGAGACTTCCGTACGACAATTTTTTTTTCGGCATATTTTTTTTTTTTTTTTTTTATCGTCAATAGGCTTGCGCTTGACCACTATCTCACCTGATGGTAAGCGATGATGTGGTCGACGGTGAAGCACGCTTGCCTAGAAAAAACCTATTCACTCTTGACTTAAAGACCCCAAGATTGTAGCTATCGGGAAACACAGACTCCGGCAGGGAATTCCACTCCTTAGCTGTACGCATAATGAAAGTGTCCCCAAAACGTTTTGTGCGTATGGGTGGGATATCCACCATGTACCGATGACGCATCGCCGTACGTCTGGTAGTCCGATTCGGTTGTTCTGAGTTTCGGAACATTACTTAAGTAATGTAATACTACTAATATACTAGTTAACCTATGTGCTATTCTAAACTATAATCTATCCCTGTACCAAATTTCATCCAGATCCATTCAGCCGTTCTGGCGTGATTGAGTAACAAACATTTAATCCATCCATCCATACTTTCGCATTTATAATATTTTTAAGACTACCAGTATTACTGTGTAGTTTCATCAAAATCCTTTCAGTAGTTTTTGTGTGAAAGAGTCACAAACATCCATTCATCCATACTCACAAACTTTCAAATTTATAATATTAGTACGTATACTCCGAGTATTGGATTTAAAACGGTCTCACTGTTCTAGTTGAGTGATAGTTTTTATTTATATAGAACGTGTAATAAACGGACGCATTGTGCGGCAAGAAAAAATATACTGTCCAATTACGCCCTTGAATATTACTTGAAACAATAATGTTAAAGGTCGCTGAATAACATTTTTTCCCACAATCAAAACCTGGTAACCCTATAACCCACACTGACTTCCCCCTATCTTAACCCTCGTTGTGTCCTTAACCTAACAACTCGCGATTTCACGCAGGTGTTAGAGCGCGCAAAACTGTAATCCCCACGTATACATACAAACATACATACATGTACAGTAATACACACTTGTTTAAGTACGTATACGTAGACGGAATGTATCTTCTAAATGTCTGAAAACTGGACAATCGTGCTGAATTTAAGGTAGGGACAATTAAGAACAACATATTTTTAGTAAGTCTTCCTTGAGGAATTTTTTTTTGTTCTGTAAATATAAACGTACAAAATTGCAGTCGTTACGGGTAGTCAGAAGCTTGAAATCTGACGCCTTTCTTGCCAGGGGGTATGGTGGTACCCAGTTACTGGGTTGTGGTGGGCAGATAGGCAGTCGCTCCATGTAAAACACTGGTACTAAGCTGAATCCGGTAGGACTGGAAGCTGACCCCAACAACAATTGGGAAAAGGCTAGGCAGATGATGATAAACGTACAAAAATGAACATTGTTCAATTCGACATTTATAGGCCTGAATTTTTGAAATGGTATTATGATTTATATTATATTCTTATTCGCGAAACGAAAGACGTTGCGTTGGAAGGCCTCCCACTAGGTGGACCGATGATCTGGTGAAGGTTAAGGGGATCTGCTGGATGCGGGACGCACGGGACCGGTCAATATGGCGACACTTGGGAGAGGCCTATGTCCATCATTGTGAAATGGTGATGGTGATTATATTCTTTGCAGTTATGCTACATTATTAAAGGTCGTCGCAGCCTGTCTTTTCTTCTTCCATGTATCTCTATTTGTCATCATCTAAATATGCAACTCCTTTCTAGCCATATCATCTCTGACACAATTGATTCATCATTTTCTAATATTTCTCTTTGTTTTTAATTTTCCAAAAATATTTATCATTGAGCTAAAAATAAACTTTCTCATATGAATTAAAAAGATACCAAGATATGTTTTTTTATTTTATCAAAACAGTTAAATAAACGGATAACACAAAGCACCAGCCAAACTGCATAACAGTTTTTCGGCAGTATTCTTCAGGATACAATCCGCTTAAAATATAGATACTTAACTACTACGTATAATCAAACTATTCCCCCACTAACTAACCGATATCCAAATCCCCCATCATCATCATCTGCCTAGCCTTTTCCCAATTGTTTGTTGGGGTCGGCTTCCAGTCTTAACGGATTCAGCTGAGTACCAGTGTTTTACATGGAGCGACTGTCTATCTGACCTCCACAACCCAGTAACTAGGTAACACGGTACCCCTTAGGACGACTGGTGTCAGATCTCAAGCTTCTGACTACCCGTAACGACTGTCAAAGATCTTCAAATGACAGCCGGGACCAACGGCTTAACGTGCTTTCCGAGGCACGGAGGAAACTCGGTATTTTGAAATGGTCACCCATCCACGGACCGACCTACGGTCAGGTCAAGCGTTGCTAAACCTTGAAGATCGACCCTTGTTTCTGTTATTATTTAGCCACGAGCTCCTCCAAATCCCCCATCATAACCCCGAAATAACGAATACCCCTCCCTCCCATACTCAGTAGTGTTTAAACCACCCTACGCTTAGCCATTACCCAGTGTATCTCCAGCGTATACAATGTGGATAGTTCTGAACGTGCACTGTCCCCCGGCGACGTTCCATACACACGTTATTATGTTCATTCAAATTTTATGAACTGAGATGCTTTAGGTTAAGGAAAGAAAATGGGAAAATGGGAGCTTTTAGAAATGCTAAAGTGTTGTTCTGTCATGGTTATTATAATTTATTTTACAAGCTTTTATTTATCTTGCAATATAGGTGTGTTCGGGTCATTTCTTGCAACTGAATTTTAAAACAGCGGAAAAAGATGGCGGTCTAGTTATTTTTTGTGCACTGCCATGACATGGGTATCAAATGTAACAATAAATTCTGTAAGTATTCTTCTATATTATGATTTATATTAACATAAGTTGTGTTGCTGTACAAAGAACTAAATGTCGGTACCAAAGCTCTAAAAAAAGCGGTTGAACTCTTTTAAGAAATATAGCACGTGACTTTTAAATAGTGCTTGGCAATCCCATAAATTTTGGATACCCAATTACCTACCAATCTGCATGTACTAATCTAGCCCAATCATTGCACTTCGTCTAATAAATTTTCTCATAGGCTTTGAATGAATAAAATTATGACATTTTTTTATATATCTTTTAGATTCACGGGACCCTAGGGTCCTGGAACTTTGAAAGGCGTACCAGTGGCCGAAACCACCTCGCAGAGGCCTTGTTAGACATGTAGAATGAAATTTGACACCAACAGGCGATTATCCCTGTATGCACTAATCACTACGCAAGAGCACCCAAGAACAATACCCAGCTGATGCAGGACTATTGCAGAATATGGAGACAAACACATTGGGCTATGGGTTTGGGCGATTTCGTGGATCGATTACCCAAAACTATAGAAGGACTATTGGCCCCTGCGTGACCACTGTTGATCTACACAGATATAAAATGGCAGGGGATGAGTTGCACACTCAATTAATGTGGGGCCCCCTCATAAACAGATGCTATAGCACTTTAGTGACGTAGTGCCAAGGGGCCAAATAATAAAAAAAACAACTTTATTATTATTAATCACTATCGCAACGCTTTCTTTGCATTCTCAACCAAAGCGTCGTATCACTTGTAGTGATATATCTAGTATCTGGCATATCACTTTTCTATAATTTCTGGGTACCTAGACAAAAAAAAATACCATTGGTGAAAACGATTATCAAAAGTCCAAATGTAAGAATTTACCACTTTACATACATTTGGGACTTTTAGACAATCGTTACGGCTGTTAAGTGACATGCACATATCTAAGAATCTAATCTTATTTTTTTTACCCGACTGCCGAAGGAGGGTAATATGTTTATCAGTCTATGTAAGTATGTATGTATGTATGTATGTTTGTTCCTATATGGCGTTCCAGAGACCAAACGCGTTGGCCGATTTTGATGATTCATAAGTCAATCGATGCGTCTTAACCCTGCGAGTGTCATAGGCTACATTAAAATTGGACAATAGAAAAATGGCGGATTTTGGGTGCCATATTGTGGGGGCCCAAATTTTTTTTTTCTTCCAAACCCATCGTATGGGATATCAAAATAAAGGGTTTTAAGAGGCGATTTCAAAAATATATGACACTTATATGTTTAAATGTATCTAATTCGAAAAAAACTAACTAAAAAGTTATAAATAAAAAAACTTAATTAGAAAAATCAAAAAACCCGACTGCTTCAAAAGCGAACTAAAAAGTCGTAAACAAGGAAAAAATCATGCTGTGCAGGCGGATGATACACCAGATTTTGGTCAGCCAGATCGCGAATATATATCCTCCGACTGCACACTATGATTTTTTCCTTGTTTACGACTTTTTAGTTCGCTTTTGAAGCAGTCGGGTTTTTTGATTTTTTTATTTTAAATACATCTGTTCTCGAAAACCAGTTGTATGCAGCCATGACCATTAATACCAGTTACTTCTAACTATGAAAAGCTGACTTTGACAATGAACAATTTATAAATGGCATCCCATGTGATCCACAAAACCTGCGTCTACCTTAAGACTATATTTACAGATGTGTATCCCTGATAATCCCCTTAATGCAGTACTATTTTAGCCCTTACTTGTCGCACGTGTAACTGAACAAACATACAACATAGTCTTGTTTATTTTCATATAGTTGGTACACTTGCATGTCCCCTGAGGACGCTTCGAGCTTTTATTATTGCCATACATATTTGAATGTTTTTTGGGATGGTTTAGCGATAATAAGAACGATCGTACGCTAAAAGAGTTTGAAGGTAAACATTTAGTTTTACGTACTTTATTGTGGATACTGTCAAGTTTGAATTTTTATGGAGGGTGGGCAGAAGCAAAGCCTGACGGTACTAAGCAGAACGTATTTGCTACTAAGCATGTTGCGCGACCGATGACCTGGTTAAGGTTGCGGGAATGCGCTGGATGCGAGACGCACGGGATCGGACAATGTGGCGTCGCCTGGAGGAGGCCTATGTCCAGCAGTGGACGTCTTTCGGCTGAAATTATGATGATGATTATGTTGCGTATAAGAGGAGTCGTAGAATGGCAATAATAGAATGGTCACTGTGGATGGTCCGAAGATGTTAAGAACAGTCCATGGATATGAAGCACATATTATAGAGAATTACCTAGGCCATTTAGTGTGGATCAAGGGAAAAGGGGATACGTTGCAGGAACATGGCCCAAATTATGATATTGCTAAATCACTAATACCAACTTCTAAAATCTTTATTGAAAAATAAATAAAATTAAAAGAATGATGGTTTATAAAACCAGAACATAAAAATCCCAGATCCAATTCCCCTTGCTATTTACAATAGACATCTACATATTTCTCAGAAAATGTTTCCAGTATTGTAATAAAATATTGGTAAAGGATTCGTCTAATAATATCATGCCATATTGTGTTACGCGGCTCTTGTAGCATACTCGAGTACTGTGAAGCGAAATACGCTTTGAGTTGGTACCTAAGGCCTATGTAGGCTCCTAAAATACATGTTATGAGTATTATATATGTACGTAAATCTAAATTCGAAGACATGTGAAATGTACCAACTTGCACTGGGCTCGCGTGGTGGATTACGGCCTCTCACAGAGAGGAGGCCTGCACGCACAACGGACCAAATGATAGTAAGTGCGGTAAATGGGTCCATCTATCATATCCTATCATCATATAGTATATATATGTATTGTAATTATCGTGAATTGGTTCGGCTAAACCAGTTGAATGCCGTTACTACCGAAACAATGTAAAAGCCATTTTTTTTCTTTGGTCCTCGTTTTAGCCACTCAAGGATTAGTGCATTTTCTATAGTCATAAAATTAGACCACGTATGCTTTGCACATTGTATACAAGACATACATTCCTATAACCTTAAAATAAATTAAAAATTACAATGTCTCTGAATTTTCGTAATCAAACGAAAGAACTTGCATTCTGTTCGAAAAATAGAAATTCAAAATCTAAGGAATAAAGCCTTGGTTGTGCTGTTTTAGCTAAGGAGCAAATTATAAGTGTGAATGTATCACTGGAAACCAAAAAAAAATATTTTTCCCTAAATTTTGAAGTAAAATACGAGTTAAGGCGATTAACACACGGCACCGCGCACCGCCACGGACGCGGAGGGAAGAGCACCGCTTGACCCGCGCGGTCGGGCGGTGTACGTGTGTTAGGCGGTATAACACGGCACCGCGCACCGTCGCGGACCGCGGCGTCATGATTGATGTTCCTAAATTACCCTAGGCTGATAAAATTTAAGTGTTCAAGGTCGGCTTCCCTAAAGGAGGATAAACAGGGCTCCACCGTCCGCACTGCTTTGTAACATTTGTAAGGCTCGGCTCCAGAATGGTCACCTTCCCACCCCATAGTTGAATTATAAATTATAATTTTGTTTTGTTTTGGAAATTCACAGTTACAAAACAACCGGTCTAGTGCGAGTCTGACTCGTGCACAGAGGGTTCCGTATAAACAGCTGCAGTCATCAAAATAAATAGTTAACATTACTAACGTTCATAAACAATGAAAGCACCGAACATTGTTCTAACGAAGGGACAAAATTAACTTCGCCGTTCGAAATCTGTTGTCTCCATACATTAATATATATATTTTTTTTTTACTAGACACAAGTGTGTCTCTCTCGTGTTGGAGTTGGTGAACGTGCAAGTAGTTTTTGTATGGATAGCGCAAGAATGTTCTATTTTAACTGCCTTTTACAGATAATTGTATGATGTGTATTGTACGGTCTCAACACCGTACACTTTTCTGCATACTGGCAACCTACTTTAGGCCAACGATGTGCGTCATAATTTGACCGTATAAAACATCACAACAAAGCAACCAACGCAGATAGTGATCTTATAGCCGTGTTGCTATCCAAACCAAGAGAGAGAAATAGTCGCCTTCCATCTAAGTTATACTGTAAGTCACTTAACTGAAATATATTTAACTAGTGGATCTAACTGTGACGTGTTTCTCTCCAACCAACGGATCAGTGATGATCAGAATCAGTGTACGGACTTACAACCCGTACATGTATAATATACAAAAATTTAAAACTTTTTTATATAAACAATACTACAGACTTCCAAATATGAAAACTACAAAGTGACTAATAACTTGCATGTAGTTTAGTCAGGTACCTATAATCCCAGAATAGATAACCCGAATATCATGAAACTGAACATAACCGGTAAAATGAGAGTGTACCAAGGTGAACTGTACACATCTGCGTACCCCTTTAGAGCGTACTGGCTTGATGTTATGTAATGAAATGGTATAAACAATAAACAGACATGCGATTGCGGAAATCCCGAGAGATTTGCCGTTATTTATTGAAGAGTTATGTTGTATATATCGGAAGTTCTTCATTAGATCTTCACCAAATTAAAATGGGATCAATTTCGTATTTTACCCGTTCAAACAATAAATGCATTTTTTAAATCGGTCCACAATTGACGGAGATATCGGTGAACATACAAAAAACATACATAAAGTCAAACATAGAACCTCCTTCTTTTTGGTAAGTCGGTTAAAAACTGCTTACCCATTTAGGAAAACACAGGTATGATATTAATGCCATTTACAAGACACACGAGCTAAATACCCACTCTTTTTACTCTAAGTCCGTTATTAAAGCTAAAAAGAAGTAAGTAAAAGCCATATTTCTTTTAAAACGCTTCCCATGGAAGTTCCATGGGAGTTAATATTAGCGCAGCCCCGACCACGTTATAGAGGAAACTCTAGACCCGAGGTGCTCCTGATTTAAACGAAGTAAATTTATCTTCTCAAGTTAGGAAATGTTACCACCTTGGTCTTTGAGGGACTTTAAAACGTTGCGTTAAAGTTTCATAATGTGGGCTAGGTGTTTGAATTGTTTAGTGTTGCTAGCTTTAAGAAAGGCTTGTGTCTTAGAATGAAGCGGCAAGAGAATAAAGTACTTATAAGTAAGCGTGCTGCAACGTCGGTTGCATTATCGCTTTACAAAATAAAACAAAATATATAATTATAATGTCTTATATTTCTTAGTATTTTTTTTTCTTTACAAGAACTAGAATATTTATGAACGCTTAACTACTAATATATTAAACTATCTAAAATAAAGAAAACATTAATTTAACTACGCTAGTAAGAACCCCTCGTTCTCGAAGGTGAAGGCCTTCTCTAGAGACTTCCATGTTTCCCTATTCTTCGCCTTATATTTTTTATTTTCCTTTTATTTTTATGTGCAATTTTTTGAATTCTTCTTATTTTCAATAAACTACTCTCCATACCTCTTTGAGCATGATCTGATTTTGGATTTTATTTGATATGTAAGCTGCCAAGTTTGGCTTGCATAGGTTAACTGGTCAAAGAAAATCTATGCTATGTATGTCATCTTCCTATCTGATCTCTGAGATATTGTAAGATGAGCAGATGACTGCCGTGGAGTTAAGTTGGGTCTTTTAGTCAATAGTGAATAGGATATTTCCGACCACATCATCGCTTAACATCAGGCGAGATAGTGGACAAACACGAGCCTAACGATAAACCACTTAGTCCATATAGACAATAACCTGTAGCAATTATAATTATTTTGAAACATCTTGTGATGATCTACATGCATGTATTTTAATTTTTGTCATTTTATTTTTTATTTTGGCAGTGTGTATATTTTGTTCCACAGTACATTTATACCAGACAAGCTTGTGAAGACTTGTAATTGGCTGCCAGATTGTCTTACTGTTATTTATCACCATTGTATTTAGCTGTACATCTTCCAGTCTTTAATTAAATAAATAAAAAATAAATCAGAGTAAAAGATATTTCAAAATCATTTGTTGTTTATTTTTATAAATTGTTCACAACACGTCTTTTACAATTTAATTGGGTTTGGTTGTGATAAGTTAAAGTAAATAAACAAATCATTTGCCTACCTTTTTTCCGAATATGTTGAAGTCAGCTTCCAGTCGAACCGAATATTGCCGAAAACCTACCCTATGCTATGTAACCTAAAAGAAATAATAAAATTGCTCCGCCTGCCTTGTCACCAGCTTTAGTCTTAAATATTCTAATTTCATCAGATGCAGCTATTGTTGACAAGGTTTATATTAACCATGCTTTCGTATGTGTGTGCGGCAACGAATAATCCGTTTTCCAAGCACTTTCTGACAGCCGATTGAACTTGTTGTACCATAATTATATCTTAGAAAAAAAAAAAAAACGTTCTACGGAGCTGGTCTCATGACGAGCCGGAAGATGGACATAGACACTCCTCAACCAGCCAAGATAGACCAGTGTTATTGCATTTAGTATTTAAAGCTTGTTTTAAAAATAATGTTTACATAATACTTATTTTACTCTAATGATACTACGGTACAGAACATATCCTGGTCAACATTATGGTTAAGCATTTTCGAACAACTGGTCACACAGTCCCGAAGAATTGAAAATTTTGTTACTGGTATGGCGAAACACTTTCTCAAAGAAACGCTACAAAATCTTCTAATCCCCAAAAACAACAAATAAAAATTCAATAAAACCCACATTCGCCAGCACTTTAACCACAAAACTGCGCGACTTTTGAGATGAAGTAAATTTACCAAGTAAAGTCACCCCAGTGTGGTAACCCTCCAGTTTACGACAGACTTTATTGCGATATCAAATGGGGTTTAATTTAAAATTTTAACACCCCACCATTTATGGGCCGCAAGGGCATGTTATTGGGCAGGTAATAGAAAAATTATCGGTCGCCTGCAGGTTTATATTGAAACAATATATTGTGGGTATCGGAAGCTTTTATCTTCTTTAAGCCCAGCTTCTATAATGTTCCAAGTGAAAAAGTTAAAAGTACGACCCATTACTGATGATCAATAAAAAAATGCAGAGATCACAATTTAGTTTTAACTAGTCTTTTTTGAAAAGGATAGTATTTAAACTACCAAAAATAAATGCAAATGAAAGGTGTCAAAAATACTGAAGATACTGTTATATCAACTAGGCGACTAGGCGACGAACAGTGTGCGAATACAAATTAAAACAGCGATTAAAAATAAAATGGCGAAGGCCTGTTTCTGTCGCCAGGTTTTAAAGTAACCTAACATGAAGGAGATGACAAGAACTGAGTTTGCAAACTCACTTCAGCTCCCGTCATCCTCTTCAAACCTAACCTGTCCGTGTCGGGGTGACCTAAGTTCCTAAGCTCGCTTCGCTCGCTCTTGGACTAATTCGTTAAAAACACGAATATACCCGAACGCCCGCGACGCAAATCGATGTCACCTCGTCGGTTATTCTGATATTTTCAAAATAATAAATTAAGCTGAAATGCTAAAAAATATCCCAAATAAAATAAAAGTATGTAACAATATACTTACCGCGCAGCTCACAAAAACCTCCTAAAAGGTATTACTCAAACCGGATAAATAGTTACTTAGTATAATAGTCATCCATTGAGTATATTTTTTGCCCGGTTAATATTGTCCCGTTTGAATATTTAACCCCCGCCGGAAAAAGAAGGGGTGTTATAAGTTTCACGTGTGTTGCTGTGTATCTGTGTATCTGTGTGTCTGTCTGTGGCATCATAGCGCCTAAACGGATGAACCGATTTCGATTTATTTTTTTTTGTTTGAAAGGTAATTTTGTCGAGAGTGTTTTTAGCTATGTTTGAATAAAATCGGTTCAGCCGTTCAAAAGTTATGGGCATTTTACTGTTTGAATCGGGGTGTTTTCGCAAGATAATGCGTCGGGGGTTTTTTAAATTGTGAAATTTTACTTGTTTTGATACGAATACGTTTAAGAACTTCTATTTTCAAAAATGATTTGAGCATTGAGAATTTTATTAATAAACGTTGCTTTAGTCTAAAATTTAAAATGATATCTGGTATTTTAATAATTTAATATTTTTTGTAAGAATTGTGTTACTATTTCCGTATGCAATAAAAGTTATTCTATTTTATTCTTTGGTATGATGCACATAATCTACACCCAATTTAATAAACCTCCATCCTCCCAAAAAATGCTCCCACAAACAGGCGGTGTATCAAAAGGTCTATAATATACCTGCGCCATGACACCTCGCGCACAAAAGCGGGCTATTTCGGCGACACAAGGCTGGCAACTCAAATCAAGTGCCCGCTGACAATGTACGGGAAATAAGCAACAATAGCCTTCTGAAGTATGGCCTCTTAGCCCGGAGATACTATACGTACAGCCCTATATATTATAAAGAACGGCGCCTAATAAAATTGGATAGAATTGCTAAAGGAGGATGATACATCAAGATGGCGTAGTAATATTAAATTTAGAACAAGGGGCCATAGATAAAGTGACGATATATCAGCGATTGCAGTTTTCTTTTTTTTTATTTATCTGTCAAAAGTCGTGTTTTCAGTACAGTCAAGTGGCCAGTAATAAACTTCTTTGTGTAGATTACACATTTTCAAATTCAGCACAGTACATAAAAATACACTTCAAGATGTCAGGTGAATGCGCAGTCAACCGTGTTCCACCAATTTACATACATACATAAACTCACGCCTTTTTCCCATGGGGGTAGGCAGAAACTACAGAACGCAATTTAGGCATACAAAATTATAATTACAATAATATCTAAAATAATACACTGTTATAAATTAAAAAATGTAATAGTGTAACGTAGTGTGTGTGTGTGTGTGTGTAGTGTGTGTGTGTGTGTAGTATGTGTGTGTGTAGTGTGTGTGTGTGTGTGTGTAATGTAGTGTGTAATAATGTAATGTGTATGTAGTTACATACTACATACACATTACATTAATTCACATTGTAATGTGTATGTATTTTGGATGGGATTGTTAAAGGAAGTTGATCAATCAAGATGGTATGACGTAATAAAATAAAATTAGAAAGGGCTAGAGACAGTGACGTACTATCAGCTTACCCGGTTTTAAAAACGTCTTACTTTTGACACTTTGGCGTGGCAAGGGCGACGATTTAAATGATTTATGATATTTTTACTATAGGTTGGTTTAAAAGACTCTTTTACACGTCAAATAATTAAAGATTTTTTTAAACTAAATTAATTTGGTGTTACTTATTAGACTATTCTGAGAAGTAAAACCTAGGTCAGTCTCTTTTTCAGTCCAGACATTATTTTCGTCACGTCATAGTTATGAGGAGCAGACTTAGTTATACAGATTAGTGTACATTTGTGGTGTTGTGTATTTTTTGTCGTCTTCCATGGGTTAAAGGTTAGTATGTAGAAACAACTTTATTGTAACTACCATATTCGCTGATAAATGCCCGGTACCTGTAACTATTTTTGTATTGGCAGTATCCATATAGTTTCGGAATCAAATCGAAGTGCGGGTTAGTGTTAAAGTGGAACAAAAATGTTTTAGAGTAGTGTGCCAGTTAGAGTGCATTTGAAGTGCAAGTGCAGTGGGCTTTTATAAAGTGACATTCTATATTGATAAAGGTTGTTATAAACTTTTCGGAACCGTAAGTCAATGGAGTCATTTTGGATGACTCCATTGACTTGTGCTACCGAAATATCAAGTGCAATTTCACCGTCTGTCGTCGTGACTCAAAATCAAAATCAAACAGTTTATATCAAATAAACCGTAGAGGTACTTTTGAATTGTAAAAACAAGATGACTCTAGTTGCAAATTCGCAAGCGTCAGTAGGTTTCGATGGAGAAGAATGTGCAAGAAACTCCACGGGCACTCTTTTCCATTGTTTTTGGTTACACCATTCTTGTTGAAAAAATACATTATGTGTGAGAACGATGTAAAAAGACGTGCACCTAAAAGCGTCTAGAGTAACAAATAATTTAAAAAAAATACTATAACAGGCCGAAGCAGCTAAGTTATGGCCAATCCCAACTGCTGGCGTCCGTTCACGAACATGACGCATGGATCGGCACTACTTAGCTCAACCATCATGAAGGGAACCGAATGATCCAACACATGTGCCACCATCAAAGAGAAATTAGAGAGTGCATGACACACTCAACTGCCAGGGCACACTGAATTCAAGGAACGACACATAGATACATATAATAGTAGATTTACAGTCGGAACATAGTACTCACACATGTGCTGTGCAGTTATATAATACTAAAAGAAATTGAGTTTATACTATACAAATATATTCATACAGTCTTCAGCAGGTCCAACAATACTTCAAAACTTTTCTGCCCATCATTTGTTTTTGCGCCTGAGTGGCTGCGGAGCAGGATCAGCATTGAGGCAAGCATTTTTATCAGCGATGTTATCCCCCAACTTATAATATAGCCTGCATAGTGTGTGTTTTATACAAGTTTTAAATTTCGTCTCATTCAGTTCTAGAAAACGGGGAGGTATTTTGTTGTAACATATTATACAGTACTTAATAAAAGATGATGCTACTTTAGCCAGCTTGAAATCTGGTTGAATTAATTGGTCCCTATTTCTAGTAAAATAATTATGTCTGTCGCATCTTAGATTTTTGATAATTGTAATCGCTGCTAGGTTGACTTTTTATAGAGTCCCAAAGCAATAAAAATATTATACTACAACCCTCGCTGGCTGTTTTTTATGTCAATATGAACTATTTTCTAGCTCATTTACACAAGGATAAGACAGAGCGAATGACATTCTTGAAAAAATAAAGGACCTTTTCAAAATGTATTTTATCTACCTAAATATCTCAAAAAAGCTCTGTCTAGTGACATTTATTATCACATAGCGTACTTAATGACTAAAATATTGTAATCAATCATAATTAAATACCCACATTGTTTTAAAAAACCGAAAAGAACCGTAAATACAAAACCGTATGTTAATCTACCCATTTCCTGAATCGAAATGTAAAATTAAAATGGACGAACCTGCACCACGGAATGTGAAAACGGTATGCATCTCTCACCTTTACAATTCACAAATGAAAATAATATTTAAATATCGGGCAATTGAATTGAAACAATGGAAAATAATGCGGATGTAAAGAGGAGTTTTATTTGCCTTGTAATTTGGAACTGATGAAGGATTTGTGTGTGAAAAGCAGGCTAACAAACCTTGCTTTTTGTACTTTGAAGCCATAATAATTACCACTTCTGTATGAAAATTTTATTTCATATAAATTTATCACCAAATTTGACAAGAAATAGATTAATGTCCAGGAGTGGCTATTGGCTAAGATGATAAACAGATTTTATCAACGAAGCTAGTTTTTTAACCCACTTTATTGTTGGTTACTTTAATAATATTGAAAGACTTTCATTTGACCTATCGCTTCTCTTTCATTTGCTATCTCTCTTGATGACGGAACACACTTGTCTACAAGTAACTTGTTCACATTGACTTAAATTTCCCCGGGTTGAAGCTACTAAACTACGGTGTGGAGTTCCACTATTTAAACTCTTTGCGCTGTAGCATGGTGCGGGAGACAGTTTCAATAACATTTTTTGCAGTTTAACGTCATACCATAGTTATACCATATACCGTAGTTGCCTGTATGACGTTAAACTACAAAAAATGCGTAAACGTGTATGCGTAAAAAATGTTATTGAAACTGTCAACCGCACCATGCTACAGCGCAAAGAGTACGCTGTACGCACAATGGAAGTATTCCCAAAAGTTTGAGTGCGTATGGGTGGGATATACAGTTGTCTACCATGCAACTGTAGCGTATCTCCGAAGGTTCGACGAAACTTAGAAGATTGTCTAAGTTTTATTTTACTTAAATATTGAGAGGAAACCTGCAATTTTTCTCTCGTTGCCAACAACTGTCAAAGCTGTATCACAGGTTTCACAGAACGATACTTCCCATACGAACGATACCCGTTCAGTTTGTCAAGAATGTTAAATATGGTGGCACCATTGACGGTGGTGACAATAGAAATAATGTACCGACGCATCAGGCGTTAATTCTGTGCCATTTATGCCAATTCACAGCCTCTGCGGCACGCACCGAGTTATTTAACAGGTCCGAACGTGTCACCCGGCAGTGATGAATGGGTGACAACCGATGGCGATGTTACTGATAAATGTCCAGAGAGACTAGTGGCACATTTAATACGGATACAAAAGGTTTTATTTTGAATGGGTACTTTTTTGTTGAAGTGTGGATGTATATATTTATGTGAGCACCGTATTTGGTGGGTTTGTGTAAGTGGGTTTTGAAATTGACTGGGCATGATTTTGTGCCTTGATTTCTCTGAAAACCGTACCTAGGCAATTTCTATAATGTTATTGAACATTTAATAATACAGTAGGATGTCGAGAGAAAATTTGATTTATTAACATCACATCATTTCAATATATTTCAGAAAAAAACTTTAATAAATCAATTAAATCAGTCGAAAGGTAAATCGTAGCACAGCTACGGCGTAGCTATGCTACGACGTAACCTAACACGGTCAGAGGAGGCAAGGACGCTATGGGAGGAAGTGTCGTGGACATACCCGCTATTATCAAATATAATTTCCAATCACTTTAGAAACAGGTGCAAACTATTGGTTTATAAAAAACTGAAAATGTAATAGGTGTACTAATTTATAAGCATTTTTTTAAGAAAAAGTGTGTTGCTGATTTAATCCTACCTATATTCGCAGTTAAGAAAGATCTAGAAAAACACTATCAAACATAACGTCAAACCAATCACACAATTTGATCCTTCCACGAACCTGTAACTATGGCACTCTTCCCACCTTTTACACCTCCCGATACATACAAAGTAAATACGAAAAATTCGCGTCTATGCAGCAATCAGTCGGAATTCGGTCGTTCCGCGAAAGCCCCGCTCGAGACGCGTCGACCCGTGAACGTACAAACTTCCCAACATACCCTCATTAGGTGTTTGTCCTCCTTATAAAAATGTGCCGCCTTTAAGGCAATATTTAACTGAATTCAAAGCCATTATGGCCAATATTGCTTGCCTTTATTTTTTACTTTGATTTTTTGGGGGAATATTTTTTAAATGTTTGATGGGGTGGACAATTTGATTAGGTTTACAAGTGATGCGATTTTTTCAGGGATTTTTTATCTAATAGACTAGCAAGCAAGCTGCCGGAAATAAATGGTCACCGCAGCCGAGAGAAGCCTTGGGGGTCGAAGCTTAACTTGTAAATTAAGTAGCGGTATTCTTGAAAGGCGATTTTGTGATGGAGCTGTTCCACAACTATACCCATGCTAAATAGTAAGCAAGTAATAGGTATATATTTTGTTTAATACCTGAATTTCATTTTGTAACTAGAGTATTTGAGTAGTAATTATATTATTGTTTGTTAAGTTTTCAAGATTTTCTATCCCGAGAATACGAGTACCTACGTTCCCTCTGGGTAATTTAAGGTTACACTAGTCGATAATTCTTCCATACAATCGTAGTCTAGGGATTACTCCACTGTTTGACGACGTACGTTCAAATTAAAAAAATGAAATCAATTTGTCTCATTATCTAGCCCTGTATGGAAATAAAAAAGTAAAAATAAATATATTTGAAAGTTATGAGCGTCGAAAGTTCTATATTTCAACACTAATTTTAACGCATCTTTGGGCGGAAATAAATACCATAAGAAAAAGGAAAACTGCAAAACGGCCACCACACAGGGATAGATTAGTAGTTCAACAATGCAAATAATTTTATTATATATTTATTAGTTTTTCCATGATATCTAGACTCCCAAAGGTCTCTTTATAAAATTTCGCACGCTCGTTTTCGTCCTAAATCATCATCCATTTTGCTACAAACTTGCAAAAGTGCTAATTTGTACACAAACTAGCTCCTTACTGCTCATCACAGCATCTATCTCTTTCGCACGTGTTGTCGGATGAGATATATTGCATTTTAACCCCACGCACAAAATAGTTCGTGCCGTCAACTAGGAGAACCTTAAGAGGTAAACGCGGGACAAACATCCAACTTCAGGACGTTCTTTTTTTATCGGGCCGGAAGAAATAAAAAAACTAGAGCCCAAACTGGCTGCCAGATTCTTATTCTTTTTAATCGACTTTTCTTCCTCCCCAAAGGACCAAGCCTAGTTTGTCCACATGACATCTCCCGCTCTCATATCTTTCAATAAAAATCTTGTTTCCTCCGATACTTATTAGCTCGGTGGAATATATTAAATTCCTCGCCCGGCCGAGTATTTCTCGCAATATTCATATTTTTCATATCTCTCTGTGTATTATGATTCTCTTTGTGTTTTTACGGGCTGTTGCCTTCTTGCTCCGAGGATGTTATGGGACTAGGAATAGAAATAGTGTGGGTTTCTAGGTTTACTTTAAGTAGGGGATTTTTTATTACATATATTAACGCGGGATCTATTTAAAGAGATTTCTACAACATCTAGACGCATGTCTTTATCACACTTAAATTTTTACGGGCGATAGTTTGTGAGTGTTTATGTTTGTAACTTCTGCTCTTCTAACGGATCTGGACGCAATTTGGCACATAGATATATATATATATGTTCTCTCGGGATAATTTTCGACTTTTACGCGGGCGAAACCTCTGGCAGAAGCTAGTTATACCCTAATTAGTTTAATTAGCTTTTGCCTGCAGGTTTACCTTGACTATCAAAGCCCGCGTAAATTCTAACGAGAAGAAAGAAAGTTTTTATTTTTTTATGACCCACACAGGAGTCACGAGAAATATGCAGAAAATTAAACAATAATAAAAAAAAAACCCGTGCGAGACGAAAAAGGCTCCTATCTCAGCATGTGCAGCGATATCCAAAAAAGAAATAACGCTGCGCTGATATTCTGATAGGGCCCACTGTTGATGCCACGGACACTTACGGAAACGGAACATACTTAAATATTAAAATATATAGAATATATAAAATAAATAACAAACACAGAAGGTGGGTCAAAGTATGTATAATTATGTGTATGCATACTACAAATATATAAATAAAATAGATTATATGTAGGTAGACCCATGTAGACTAACGTCCGCGATGCTCAATGATCATTAAATTTGTCGAAATCATAGACAAATGACAGAGCGCGCGGACCAAAGAGTAGTAGTATACTAAATATCGAGAACGTACAACGACGATAAAAAGTGTCCTACGTCCGCGTCCTAATCCAGTGTGCCGATTCCGAATTTTTTAACGTGCTCACTCGTGAAAACGTAAACGATCTCATGTCAAAATTTATACAAAAAAGAGGTTTCTCCTTACCGTCACCAGACGGCGCTTATCCAATTTCAATGCAAATTAACGTTTACGTTAACGCGATTGAGCGTGAGTAAAAACTAGCACTAAGGCCTCAGGATCATGGTCTACCTGTGTGCTGAATTTCGTCCAAATTCTTTCAGTCATTAAGGCGTGATTGATTAACAAACAGTGTGGATGGTGTACTTTGAAATAAGACACTGTCCTCTGTTCCTGTAGGAAGCTTTTTTTTTATTATATTTACAAATATCTTGACGGTCTCTTTTTTATGTTTTGGCTTTGCACGATGTGCATTTAGCCAGTGTCACGCTTATAATAGAAGTTCTAGTTTCTTTAGATTTTAGTCCAATGTCCTAGTTAGGCCCCAATAAAATGGCGGTAACTTTATTGGAAGTTTCTACGGAATTTTGTCGACAACATGTACAAACTCTTGTTCTACTGCTGTGTTTTACTTGTCCACACTCGTTGAACGTTCACAAAAACTTATGAAACCCCTCTTTATCCGTTGGGGGTTAAAAATAGCCTGTATTACTAACCATCTGCCTAGCCTTTGCCCAATTGTTGTTGGGTCAGCTTCCAGTCTAACCGGATTCAGCTGAGTACCAGTGTTTTACATGGAGCGACTGCCTATCTGACCGCCACAACCCAGTAACTGGGTAATACGGTACCCCTTGGCAAGACTGGTGTCAGATCTCAAGCTTCTGACTACCCGTAACGACTGTCAAAGATCTTCAAATGACAGCCGGGACTAACCGCTTAACGTGCTTTCCGAGGCACGGGGGAATCTAGGTATGTTGAAATGGTCACCCATCCACGGACCGACCTCGGCTAGCGTTGCTTAACCTTGAAAATCGACCCGTGCGGCTGTTATTGTTTAGCTATTTTTGAGGAGCTCGTCCTCAAAAATAGCGTTTATTACTAAAAAGTAGATATATTATTTATTTACAGTTTAGTTTCCCTGCTTACTGATTTACTATGGTGTCCAACGTATTGCATCTTAGCTACCTGAATTGTTCAGAATCGTAGTTGAAATTGCTACCGCTTTTCTGCAACTACGAGCTCAGTAATATTCATTGCAGATTCTCGGAAAGATAATATCTTGCTTGGTAAATTGTTTAGAAGAAATTACCTGATACCATAGCTTGTTTGCACATATGTAGGTATAGGTAAAGTACATAATATTATATAACGAAGGGTATGTATGTTTGTTCCTATGTGGCGTTCTAGAGACAAAACGTGTTGGCCGATTTTGATGGTTCTTCTAAATTGATTCGTCTTAACCCTGCGAGTGTCACTGGCTACATTAAAATAGGAAAAAAAAATGGCGGCTTTTGGGCGCCATATTGTGGGGCACCAAAATTTATTTTTCTTCCAAACCCATCGTGTGGAGTTTTAAAATAAAGGGTTTTAAGAGGTGATTTCTAAAATATATATCACTTATATGTTTATGTGTACATAATTCTAAAAAAAAAAATAACTAAAAAGTTATAAATGAAAAAAGTTAATTATAAAATTCAAAAAACCCGACAGCTTAAAAAGCGAACTAAAAAGACGTAAACCAGGAGAAAGTCATGCTGTGTAGTCGGAGGATACATCTGGTTTTGGTCAGCCGGTTCGCAAACATGTATCTTGTTTACGTCTTTTTAGTTCGCTTTTTAAGCAGTCGGGTTTTTTGAATTTTTGAATTATTTTTTTTTGTTAAAAGTGGCTCTAATACAGGCAAAGTTGACGTAAAAGAAAAAAGAAAGTAGATCGAGATGGTACGGACATGTCAAGGATAGAACAGCACGTCGTGAGGACGGCCCTGAGCCGACTTGAAGGCAAAAAAGGCCGCGGGCGGCCTCCTTTGACATGATGGACCAGCATCACGAAGCTTCTTAAGAGGAAATGTGGGCAAAGAATTCCGACTGAATTTCCTTAGTAAAAAGTCATAATTCGAGGTTTGGCTCTCGCCTATTTCCTTCTCCAGTATTGGACAAATTTAAAAGATATTCCATATATTAAATAAAAATACATATGTTGTGCTTCTATGTTTTTCTTTTTTCTTTTATAGTTGTCAAATTTGTACCCTAGGCCTCTGTTGACAGCGTAATTTTGAGCATATTTTGAGGGTTCTAGTGCTTCTAAAGATAGTATAAAAGTTATCTACATTGGTTTCGTACATTTTACGTGATGCGTGCAAAAATAAACAGACAAAAATTCCAAAAATGCTGGCAATGGGTTTTGTTGGTTATCCTTTAACGCCTTGGCTATTTTTTTTTTTTATATTTTCGATGTACAAAAACGACTGTTCCACAGATTTATTATATGTATTGATTATGATAATGATTATCAAAAGGGTCAAGTGTGATGATTGATTCATTCAGTTGCTACCCAAGTTGTTAGAGACAAATTGAAAATTATGGATCAAAAATAAAAATCTCATATTCCTACTTAAAAAAACGGTTGCCACGAGTTTTCACATGGCTTTTTATTTTACATCCTTCTAATATTATAATGTGAGAGAGGTTATTGATTTCAAACATCAAAAAATACCTACTAGGGTGATTTTTAGTCAATTACACCACAACGGCTGTATGAATTTGATGAATGTTTTTTTTTGGCTGACGTGTATCTGATTGTTTTAAAATTTAGTTCCCTTTTATTTGTACCTACATTGTGTGTATCTGTGTGTGCCACATAAACTAGTTTTCTTTCTTTATTTTCTTTAATTTTGATGAAATCTATGAAAAGTCCCATTTACTCCGGCACCCTTTTAACTTGCAATGGAAATTTTCATGCGGGCAAAGCCGCTCCATTAGCAAACATCTGATTAAAACTTATTAAATCGCAAAATTCATCAATTTATGCCTCCAGTCTACTATCAAAGCCTTTTATGTTTGTTACCAACAACAAAACTAAAGGGTCAAGTAATGTTTAGTTAATTCAAGGCATTCACAGTAAGTTGTTCGTTAATCGTTTCACGCAAGTATAAGTAGGTCTCTCCCGGCTCCCGGCGGACAGATCCCGCTCGATGATAGATGCTGCTGAATAAATTATGCGGTGGTTAATCGGAGCTAGTTCGAGGGTTGTAGTTCTGATAGTTCATTGATTACGTGATTAGGCGTAAACTGTTTTGAAGATACTGGATAAGACTAATAATCGAAATATGTAGTTATAGCAGCATATCAAATGCAAAAACTGCCCTCTGTGAGCGATTATTTAATTATTTTGCCAGACGCCCTGGGCGTCGGGAGCAAGCCGATTCCCGGCCACCGTAGGCACGGGCTTGCAGACAGCGAGTAATGGGTAGCTCACCGTCCGATAAGGACCAAACCCGAGTCGACGGCGAGTAGTGTTCTTCGCGCGCGTAGTGCCCAAGAAACTCGGGTGGGTTTTAGTCAGTAAAAGTCTGAAACTCCCTCCCGCTTCACCCAAAGCGGGTGAAGTCATTGGATGATATCCCAGCCCAAGAAATGGCGGAACTCCATCTTCTGACCGATTGTCTCGCTGACAATCGGCTAGGCGAGACAATCGGTTAGAAGATGGAGTAGATCTCTCAAAGTTACGACTGAAGTGGGCACATAACTGTGTATTCGCTATACTAGCTAGACCAACCAGTTATCATAGTCAATTGTTTTGTGGATTGTAAAATCTACAGGTTAAAATAACAATTTATAATTGCTTTTTGGTAATCAAAAACACACTTCTAAAGCTTCACCAACGACTCTTAAATATTATTTCTACTTCAGACCATAGAACCCAGGCCAAAGTATAGGTCAAAAGGCACTCCTATATGGGGTGTGAAAACTTGATGTTTTTCTTTCAAATGTTGTTTTAAAAACATTTCTAAGTTCGTGTTGCAAAAAGTTATTTTAAGTTTTGTTCAAAAGCATGAAAATTTTATAGTTTTAATACCTTACACACATTGGTTATTTTGTTCCGTCATTGCTAAATAAATATGTTTTTAGCAATAATAAAGATCGGAACTGACAAAATTCTAGACGCACGTGCGTCGGAATACAAATGCAGACTAACGATGAATGACGCTGACGGTTAGCGCAGTGGCTGAGCGATTGGCTGCTGCGCTGCAAGTAGTGTGTTCGATTCTCGCACGGACCTAATATTTGAGATACGATATATTCCTAGTGTGAGGGGCAACGTGCTTTTTTAACCTACCATTTCTACTATGAGTAATTCCAACCAAGAGATAATATTGACGTATCATTATTTTAATAGTAAATTGACTCACTTGACTGTGATAGCATTGATGATGTTGGTGTAAGCAGACATGAATCTGAAAAGAAAAAAAAATAGCTTAGTACAAAAGAATGAGACGTATTAGTAGCTCATGAAGGTAAGGCAGTACAGCATACAGTACGTCCAACCAGTTTACGTGATACATATAAATCAGTACTTAATCTTACGGGTGATATACAAAACCACGGCAACAAAGAGCTGAGAGTAAAAGAAAATAAGAAAATAGCAGAGACAAATATTTGATAATCACATAACTGTGCTTAAAACCACAAAGTATGTAAGCGGCGCGGCGTGCGAAATACAAACAAATATGCTAGCTGCAGAAAACATGTCCTCTCTCGAAACTCTCAATAAGACCTACAAAACAACACTAATAATAACCGAACGACACATCGGCCTTTTTCGTCACACGACCAATTTTAATCACACCACAAAAACATCCCGGTACCACTCACACACACAAACACTAAATAATTAATAACACGGGGGAGCTACCGTCGCCAGATTCACACAACAGTTCATACATAAAGCGAATCACGTCTCTGGAGGGAAAAACAATCCATCAGTTGTTGGATCCCTCAAACGGTACTCCATACACCGCAGAGCATGCACACATACGCACACGACATGAAAAAACACACACATATACAACTCTCACATATTTCCACGTACACTCAAAAATGTAGGGAACACAAACACACACAGTGGGTGTATCGACACACATTGCATCTCAACGGAGCACACAAACGCAACACAATACTCAGTTGGAATACAAATGTGTGTGTCATAAAGGCGGTTGCAAATGTCCGATGCTACATTTTAACTAATTGTGGAAATGTTAATTGAGATTTAAATATTCAAACTTGATTGAGTTTGTGTCGGCACATTTATTTCTGTAGTTGTAATTTAATTTAAATATAATAATTTCCCTGGTGTCGAGAATTGCACTTATTGATATAACTGTATTTATTTGATGAAACATTTCTCGCTTAATTGACGTTAGTCAAATAGTGCAAGCTTAAAAACTGTAGCGTATTTAATTTGCGACAAAATTTAAAAAAGTTCAACAGTTTTTAAGTTTGCAAAATAATAAATTCTGGCAACATCAAAACGAAATACTTTTTTGTTATTTACATGACCCAAATCTAAATCAACACTTTCCCAGAAATGCAGCATATCACTATTCACAATCGCAAAAAATATGTGTCAAACATTTTCTACTTCCACATATCTGTTTTTAACGTTTAGTCCATCCAATGGTTGCCTGGAAGAGATCGCGGCAAGCGGTAAGGTCGCCCATTGTATATTTTTAGTTTTAAGTTTCTTTTGTTCCTGTATTTTCTGGTGTACAATAAAGTATAAATAAATAAATAAAATAAATAAATGGTTGTCTGTTGGTCCGCCATTTTACACATAGATAGATAGCAGTCTTGTAAAAGAGTGATGTTACAATTATGGTATACAACAAAGTATATTTTATGTAACTACTCAGCAATAACGTAGCTTCCTATCCGCAAAATAATCTTCTTTGGTGATTGGATCAGTACTTCTAGAGATCATCCTTTACAAACAAACAATTCATAACATAGGGTCCTAAAACACACCCCAAAACACCGGAGCCTCTAGAGCAAGACAAAATCATATTCTATGAGTGAAAACTACTGTCTAAATTCAAAGATCTATGGGATTGACCTGCGCATTACGCTTATCTATAATTTTAGCAATCGCTATCGCTAATAGGAAGTTACTTTGTTTTGTTGTACACATTAATTTGTCGCAACGTCACCACGTGGTACACATCCGCAAGCATGCAGCAAGCCTAAAGCGCCCCTTTCTGAGTTTCTCTTGACCCACATTGGGTTGCAGGGAAAAACTTGCAGATTATCGGGTGCGGTGCAAGTTGGACGCAGCCCGTAATAACGCTGACCAGTTTGCAGTTAGCACTATGTACTACCTGTGTGAATCATATAGGGATGCTGTTTATATAAGAGGGGCTGTATAATCGTTTAAGTGCAGCACAAGTATTTTTATTTAACAACAGGGCCGTTTTTTGCAGGCAAGCCTATACGATTGGTTTTGTAATTAAAATATGTATCTTACTTATGATATCAATTTCAATTGGTTAACAGATCGGTGTAGTTACCTATATTGACTTACCTGTTCCCATCTACTTGCCAGGTAGCCATAAACAGAAATAAGTAGGCAAGCCTACCTAGGCATACTCTGTGTGTTAAAAACTATCAGTTGAGATGAAATTCATTCGGTTATCAATAGAGTGAAGGTGATGAAAGAAAATTGATTAGAATTAATTCAATTAAAAATAGCTATGAAAACTTGTCGTTAAGTAAGTTATCATAAACGTGTTTGTTAATAAATTAAATTTGATAAAAAATATGTCTCATTCAGTTATCTGATGGGTGAAGGTTGATCTTCCACGTATCTTAGGCTATAAGGAATGATGTGGTATACGGTGAAGCACGTTTTCCTACCAGACAAGATAAGGTGACAGCGGTTCCATCGCAAATAGTACAAAATAGCATGACACTAATTGTCAAATGACGACCAGTCATAAGAGTGTGTTTATGACAATCGTGGTAGAAGGGTGACTGGTTGGTGGATAATAGTGACCGAGAATCAAGTTACTTGGCTTGCGATTGGACGTACCATGCTCTTTGAACTTTTATTGGTTGATGATAATGATATATTTGTGACAAATACATTAAGTTAATTACTAATAATCATACGGTAACGTGAGTTTGCGTTGAATCTCTTAAGCCGCGTACAGACTGGTGAAACGTATCATGAAATGTTACATGCAATGAAAGACATTGTCGCAATGTATCATACAATGTAACAGAATTCCCATAGTGTGGACGGCTTGCGCGCACGAACCGTGCTCAATACGCGCACGAACGGAGCATTTCAACTCGTGCGCGCCGCGATCCGCCATTTGACGGTTTTTTCGACGAAGACAAAGGGGCGCGCAGTGTGCACGAAACGTCAGTGTGGACGGGTTGTGTGTGTCTGTACTGCGGAACGCTGCTGGAAACAGACTGAGCTATGTTCGCCGCGCGCATGCCGGAAACAGATGTGAGTAAGACTTGCTCGATTCGTGCTCGCCCTGCGTCCACACTTATGAAATGCTCCTTTCTTGTTGAAGTTGAAACATTGCATGCTACTTTTCGCAAATCTGTACGCGGTTTTATAGTAAGGACATTATTTTAACACCAAATAATGTGCATCAAAAACTGCTGTGTCCATTTCGAAAGACCACGATAGGAAACTGAAGATCGTTGTCAGTCGCTAACTAAGTTAGCTGTAGTCAGAAAATCAGGAATTGCAATTATCGTAGGAAGGAAGAATAATTGGCTGTATACAAAAAATACACATATACAACAGTTTTACGTGACCCATCCAACCAAACACAAAAATCACAAAAATAAAAGTACAGTCACACACAAAAACATCAATGCAAGAAACAAAATTCGTGTAGTACCATCGAGTGACTCCATATTAATTTTCCGGGCGGCCTGCCACAGACGGATTCAAAGAGAAACTTTGATACCTTCAGTTTTTTATATGTTACTTGAGTACCTCAAAGTAGACGAGGGTACTCCAGGGACCCAGCTATTGGCAATCACTTTTAGTTTAGCATTATTAACGATACAGCGAACGTACGAATCTCTTGATCCTTTTTTCGGGAATGTGGGTACTTACGTATGGAAATTGCTGTGTGTAATGTTTAAGTATTTTTAGAGTTATTTTTTCGAAATTGATCTCAGGGTTACGGAATCCGGGTAGGTTGTGTATAAATAATAATAATAATGTAGTTTGTGAAGAACCATATAGTCAAACCACTGATTAGGTATATGTATAAGTTTAGTTGACATTTAATATTACCGATAACAAAATTTTCTTACGAAACTGATAGACGCCAAGAACGCAAGGCTATCGTAGCCAAGAAGTGCTACGGCGTAGCAGATCACGCGCTACAGCGTTGTGTACCAAATGTAGCATAGCGCAGCAAATAAATTCATTCCATTCAACATGTGTCGACACCCTTGCGCCATCCCATCTTCTTAGCACGGCGGGCTGTGCTGGGGCGGCTGCTGCCGGTGCAGAAAACCTCAAACGGCGCAAATATAACAACCTTATTGGGAATTATATGTTTGAGCCGTTTGGGGTTGAAACATTAGGTCCATGGGGTCCGAGTGCGCATCGAGTTTTTCGAGAAATTAGTACAAAGCTCGTCGACTCTTCACGTGACCAGAGGGCTGGCCTTTTCTTCGGCCAGAGAATCAGCATTGCCATCCAACGTGGCAATGCTGCCAGCGTTCTGGGCACGTTTCCCATTGACATCGATGTGGACGAATTTTTTGATGCCCAATGAGGTATTTTCCGTCTCCCTTTTGTATTTGTATATAGGTTTGTTTTTGTTTTTAGAATTTTCAATTGTATATATGTTATGGTACCAATAAAATAATTCAATCACGGTTTATTATTTGAATTAGAGTAAAAAACGGTTTTTTTCTGAGATGAAAAAATAACGTTTAAAAAAAACATGAAACAAAACAGTTTTTTTTCTGGAGTAGGTTTTTTTTCAAGAGTACGAAAACAGAAATATGGTAAGGTGGTTATCGCAATCGGGGTTTTTTGGTTTTTTTAATAACTTTTTTTTTAAACGTCCTTCATATTATAAAACAAAATTTCCGGCTGCATCTGTTCGTGATAAACTCAAAAAGTACTGAAAGGATTTTCATGCAGTTTTCACATATAGAAAGAGTGAGAAACGAGGAAGGTTTTTGTATATAATTTGTCACAGGTGAAGACTTTGCGGCAGCCCGTATTGGGTAGTTGCTCAAAGAGTTTAAACTCTATCTAACCGACGAAATCGGCCAATCACACAAAACGGAAATCCACATCGCGTCATTCATCTCGCATGTGTTTGATCGATTTGGTTGGTTGGATAGAGTATAAACTCTTTGCACACAAATGTAGCATAGCGCAGCAAATAAATTCATTCCATTCAACATGTGTCGACACCCTTGCGCCATCCCATCTTCTTAGCACGGCGGGCTGTGCTGGGGCGGCTGCTGCCGGTGCAGAAAACCTCAAACGGCGCAAATATAACAACCTTATTGGGAATTATATGTTTGAGCCGTTTGGGGTTGAAACATTAGGTCCATGGGGTCCGAGTGCGCATCGAGTTTTTCGAGAAATTAGTACAAAGCTCGTCGACTCTTCACGTGACCAGAGGGCTGGCCTTTTCTTCGGCCAGAGAATCAGCATTGCCATCCAACGTGGCAATGCTGCCAGCGTTCTGGGCACGTTTCCCATTGACATCGATGTGGACGAATTTTTTGATGCCCAATGAGGTATTTTCCGTCTCCCTTTTGTATTTGTATATAGGTTTGTTTTTGTTTTTAGAATTTTCAATTGTATATATGTTATGGTACCAATAAAATAATTCAATCACGGTTTATTATTTGAATTAGAGTAAAAAACGGTTTTTTTCTGAGATGAAAAAATAACGTTTAAAAAAAACATGAAACAAAACAGTTTTTTTTCTGGAGTAGGTTTTTTTTCAAGAGTACGAAAACAGAAATATGGTAAGGTGGTTATCGCATATGAGTTGTTTTTTTTTTTTGTTTAATAAGAAAATACCATTTGATTTTTGTTAAATAATACATAAATGTCTTAAAATAATTGGAAATACCCACTGAAGTTTACCATTTATCTACGGACGGGGATTTCCTAATTACAAAGAAAAGATGATTCTGATTGTAACAAATTAAGTATTTTCCAAGTTCATAATAATAGGTACCTATAGATTTAAACATAATTTGACTTTAATTAAAACAAAACAACCAAATTTAGTTTCACTTTTTCAGAAAAAAAACCAAATGTAGAAAAAAATCGACGGTGCTATGTTTTTTTCATGTTTTTTTTTCAAGAAAAAAATATTTTTTTTTTCAATTTACATCTCTATGAACTATTCTCATTTAATTCGTTTCGAGAAGATGAAAAAGATTAAAGTAGTTGTAATAAAACGTACACAAATATAAAAATACTCGTTCTTTGTTGACGCACTCAAGTTTTCAGTTACCCAGATCACATTTAGTCTGAAAGAGTTTATCTCAGACATGTCTCCTAAGGGAACTAAAAAATACAAAAGTATTCACAAGTAAGTCGTAAGCGAGGATGCTAAATTAAAACTATTATACTGAAAGCATTTCAAAGAAAACTGACTATGCGACCATTTTGAATTATTTTATATATTTTTTAAAACAATATTTCTCTTGTGGAGGTTCTTTAGAGGATGGACATCTAAGGTTAATATTTAATAAGTAAAAATTGGATGCAATAAAGTAAGCTAGTCGAGAAATAAACATCTCTTGTTTGTAATGAGTATATTTCTTTTTGATTTGGAAAAGCATTTGCTAAGGCAAGACTTAATTGATGCTAACAAAATATAATATTTCAAAATTTGTACATTAATGATCAAGCAAGTAGATAAATAGGTAGGGCGATGCTAAGTTAAAAAGATAAAATTTTCAAAAATAAATCGACCCAATTTTTTACCCGACTATCAGTCTATGTATGTTTGTAAGTATATAATTTTCTAGAGATCAAACGCGTAGATCGATTTTGATGATTCTTACGTCAATCGATTGATCTTAACCTTGCAAGTGTCACTGATTACATCAAAATTTAAAAAAGAAAAATGGCGGATTTTGGGCGCCATATTGTGCGGGTCGAAATCTTTCCGTCTTTTTAGTTCAGTTCTTAAGCAATCGGGGTTTTTTGGTTTTTTTAATAACTTTTTTTTTAAACGTCCTTCATATTATAAAACAAAATTTCCGGCTGCATCTGTTCGTGATAAACTCAAAAAGTACTGAAAGGATTTTCATGCAGTTTTCACATATAGAAAGAGTGAGAAACGAGGAAGGTTTTTGTATATAATTTGTCACAGGTGAAGACTTTGCGGCAGCCCGTATTGGGTAGTTGCTCAAAGAGTTTAAACTCTATCTAACCGACGAAATCGGCCAATCACACAAAACGGAAATCCACATCGCGTCATTCATCTCGCATGTGTTTGATCGATTTGGTTGGTTGGATAGAGTATAAACTCTTTGCACACTTACGCAATACGGCTGCGGGTTGGCTTTTTTATAATAATACTTAGCTTCTGCCAGCGACTTCGCCCTCGTGCTATTCCAGACTATAATCTCTCCTTGTGCCAAATTTCATCCAGATCCTTTCAGCTGTTCTGGCATGATTGAGTAACAAATATACATTCATCAATCCATCCAAATTTTCACATATATAATTTTATAATAATATGATAAGTTGATGATGACTATTTGTGTCCAAGGATACACGTTTATATTGATGTTTAAATAATAAGTACTTATTGTAAATATGTGTTTAATCATATGTTTATAAAGTTTATATGTGTGAATGTGTGCACACCGCATTATTATATACTAGCTGAGCAGCTTCGCTCCCGTCAAAATTATAGCCTATGTTACTCGGAAGTAATGTAGCTTTCCATAGGTGAAATATTTTTTTAAATCGGTCCAGTAGTTTCGGAGCCTATTCGGTACAAACAAACAATCAAGCAAAAAATCTTTCCTCTTTATAATATTGGTATAGATTGAAGAACCACCTCACACCTGCGGTTCACTTTTTACAAGCGTTTTATTAACTTGTGAGAACACAACCCTAAAAACATCTGCCTTTACGACAACACCTTAGTCCAATAAACGAACCAAACTGCAAACAAACCAATGACAGTTACACCGCTCAACACCCTCAAAACTTAATAAAACCTCACGAAAAACTGTCCACAACATAATCCCTATAAAGTTTATCACGAAGAGTAATCGATCATGACACATTGATGCAGGGGCGGCACTAACCGCTGCGAGGCTCTGAGCGGTGGGAGGCCCTTGCTTTTTAAAATGTATGTGGTGATATGAAATTATAATGTAGTATAGCCCAGTGGCTAAGACATCGCCTCTTGTGCGTTCAAATGCGGGCAATAATCAATGTGACTTTTTCACATTCAAATGGACTTTCTAAGGTTGTTTTGGACATCTCTAACAACGGTGCAGGAAAACATCGTAATGAAACCTGGACTTATCACTACATAATATGAAAATAAGTCCCCGCCACGTCTGTCTGTCTGTTCGCGATACACTGAAAAACTACGGAACCGGTTTTTATGCGGTTTTCACCAATAGATAGAATGATTCATGAGGAAGTGTTGAAATTGAATGTCGGAAAAAGTCAAGCAACCTGGGAGCTATCATCGGCAACGCTGCCTAAACCTTTTGAGATATAACAAAAAAAATATGTGGTGGGGTATTCCTCTTTTATAGGTCTACTGAGAAGTTTTCTAAGAAAATCGCCACTTACATACAGTATTTGAAAAGCTATTTATACGGAGACAGTATTAATCCAAATCAACTTAAATACGTTAGTTACCTTAAGCATTGCATGCACATTATGATTAATCATTTACATCATTTAACTTAAATGAATATCTTAGGAGTTATCGCAAAATAATAGCTAACGAGCGCGAAAATAAATTCAAGCGCGTGTCTCACACCGATGACGGGACTCAAGGTTGCATTTTTGTTTTATTTAAGGTAGATAGGTACTTATTTTAAGAATAATCATGTAAGCGTAATGTTCTTCTATCTGTGCGAAGCCGGGGCAGGTCACTAGTAATTAATATAAGTCTGAAATCGCCAACTTGGTTTGAATAAGCGTGATGATTAATGCTCATGCATTCTCTGTATAAGAAGAGGCCTCTGCCCTGCAGTGGGACAGTAACAGGCTATAACGGGCATAATTATTTTTAATGATAAACGAAATGCCAAACTTGGAATTCATTATTAATAATACTTAACCTACTTTATTTCATCGTCACGACTAACTATTTGGTAAGAATAAAATTAAAAGTTTCAATTGTAAGCTTTATGGGTTGTCAAGCGAGCCTCTTGCAAGAGCGAGGCCCCGGGCGAATGCCCTGCTCGCCATCCCCGGGCCCCTTAGGTCGCCACTGCATCGCTGACCCTTTCAAATAAGATATAGGTTATAAAATGGTGGCTTATTTTATAGCGTTAGATGCTCAATGGAGTCTGAAGCATGGAACATGATTTCCTTCTGAGTTTGACGTTTAACACCTTAACTGCCAGATGCCTGACAAACAATACATTTTCTATTGTGTCTCGTTCTCTGGCAGCCAAACTGTTAAGAGATGAGGAATAAGGAAGGGGGAATCTGTGTGTGTGGTTCCGTAGTTTTATGTTTTGTTATTTTTGGTTTGGGATAAAAGTCAGTGGATGTAACAGCCTTTAGGGGCTTGGAAAATACGGTGGATGCGTAATAATAAGGATAGGAAAATTATTAAACGATTTGTAATGGTTCGTGTGAGGGATTATTAAGATAAATACGTGGGACACTCAGAAAGTTTTGCGAAACTAAAAAAAATTGTTCTATACGTACATATATTTTTATTAAATCTTTTCAAAGTACTTTCCACCAGCCTCTATACAAAGATTCATGCGCCTAAACCAGTTTTCAAAACACTTTTTCCAGTCCGCCGCAGACACCTCGTTTACAGCCTGCTCGAACGCAGCCAGCGCATCTTCCGGCGACGAAAATTGTATCCCTTTGAGCTGATTTTTTATTTTTGGGAATAAAAAGAAGTCACACGGTGCTAGATCAGGGCTGTAAGGAGGGTGACCCAGGAGTTTGACTGGCGTGCTGTCCAGGAAGTCCCTCGTTTTGAGTGCGGTGTGCGCAGGTGCATTGTCGTGGTGGAGCAGTAGCCCGCGGAGCCCTGTGTTTGGTCCCTTGTTGCTTATAACAGAGAAAACTTCTGGCAAACATTTGGTAGTATACCATTCGGCATTAATGCTTCTTTGATCCCATGAGGGAATTGATACCAAGTGGCCAGTCAAATTAAAAAAGCTAGCGATCAAAATCTTACCCCCGCTTCTAGATCGCTTCACTTTGGTAGGCGTTGGCTCATTTTGAAACACCCAAACAGTCGACTGGCGCTTGGTTTCTGGGTCGTATTGATAAATCCAGGACTCATCACCTGTAACGATGTCGTAAACACGCCGAGACGAGCCTGCTTCAAATTTGTTAAGCATATCACGGCACCATTCCACCCGGGCCTGCTTCTGAGCATCGGTGAGGTTGTGCGGCACCCAGCGTGATACTATCCTCCTCACGCGAAGACGGCTGTGTAGAATCTCGTGAACGCTTCCTGATCCAATCTTCAATATGTGTTGAATCTCCTGATATGTAATTCGCCTATTGTCTTGGATTAAATTTTTCACTGCTAGCACGTTTTCTTCGGTAACAGCCGTCAAAGGGCGACCGCTTCTTTCGTCATCCCCCAAAGTTGGTCGACCGCGCTTGAATTCGTTATACCAACGATACACGGTTGCCTTGGAAGGGCCTTCATCCATGAATGCCATTTGAAGTCTATCGTACGATTCATCCGGTTTCAGGCGACACTTGAAATCGTATAAAATCATAGCTCTAAAATGTTCCCGGCGCAGATCCATATTTCAGTGAGACACAATACTTTGAATTAACTCGCAAAAAATGTGGAGGGAAATTTTGAAATTGGAACTTACTTATTTTTACTTATAAATAATCATATTTTCGAAAAACATTATAACTGGCCAGTCTCCCATATATAAAAACTTTTTTTCGCAATACTTTCTGAGGGGCCTGGTAAGGCTGATTACACAAAAAAAGTTAATATGTAAATTAATAAGTGACTTTTAATAACTACTTTGCTAAAACCAAATAGGTTCCCCTTTTAAATCAAGTAAGTATGAGTTACACAGTAACTGGGTTTGTATAGATTTTAGAAAAAAAAACCTTTTTAGCCGTCTTAAAAGAAGGAGTAGGTTCTCAATTCGTCGGAATCTTTTTTTATGTATTTTCCCCGATTAAAGACGCCTGGGCCGATTTGGAAAATTCTTCCATTTTTTGAAGGGGTATATTTTCCAGGTAGTTCCGTTGTCATCAGGTCATCTGATGATGAGATCCTGGAGAAATCGAGGGAACTCCTCAAAAACTATAGGCATACGTTTAGCGATTTGGGTATTTTCATAAACAATGCAAGCATTTGCACTCAGAAAGTAATATTTTGTGGATGGATTTGGTCAAGAAGACCATAGAATGTTAATGGAGCTCCGTCGTGATAAGTAGGTATGTCACGGGTATAAGATATCTCGAATAGTTAACCGACGATGATAAAGCAAATACTTAAATAATTGGTACTTATGAAAATGGTACCATCGAACTGATCTGATGATGAAGCCGGAAGGTAGGCACTGGAACTCCGAAATAAAACAATGTATCCTAATCATGTTTGGGCTAATTGGAATCTTCGTGAGATGTGTTTTGTCAATAAATGATTTTCATGGTGATTTGAGGTATCTACCTAAAATAAACAGAGAATAATAAAAAATCTTTTAAACAAAAAAAACAGCATACAAAAAAAAAGAATCATCAAAATCGGTTCACCTAGTAAAAAGTTTTGAAGTAACACACGTAAAAAAATACAGTCAAATTGAGAACCTTCTCCTATTTTAAGTCGGTTAATAAAACTGATAACAGCATCCGGTTTAAATGGAAGCCCATCATACTTGATAAAAGTTAATTGATGATGGTCATTCGTGGAATTAAAAGAAACTATAAGTGTTGCGATATTCTTTAGGTACGATACTAGCTTACATACCAATCAACTAACTAAACTCCATAACATCAAAAATACCATACATAAAACGCCTAAGCCCACAAAATCATCTCTGAATTTTCACCGCAACCAAGATTTCTGACCACAAGACAGAATACTTAGCAGCCGACACGGTAACTCGATTGACCTGTACCACCTACCCACCCACCTCGAGTGTAGCAGTATTTAGTATACACACATGCCGCCAGGTGGCTGTCGCAGCATGCATTTAAATCGAATATTACAAAACGGATATCCAGTTATAACCGCCTTGAGGTTCTTAGCTTATCTGGTGCGGCTGCACTTAATAAGAGAATGGTATGTGGGGGAATGGTGCGTAAAAATAAAGGGGATTTGAGGTTATTTTAATCATTTGCAATAAGCTTATGTAAGTTTATCTACTGCAATGAAATGCACCGTTTTTACAATAAGTAGGTATGCTTATTGTGATATCTCTATATTGTTTAAATCAGCAATGATGCACTGGTGGAATCAAAGCTCCCCAGAGCCTTGACATCGTCGCCGAGTTGCCATCTTGTCGGATTTTATAGGTTGCATTTCGGGGAGTGTGCGTTGGAATTGTATGATCTAATTCCGCCTAGCCCGTTTCATCATCAGACTACAAAACGTACGGCGATTCGCCATCGGTGCATGGTGGACATTCCACCCAAACGCACTAAACGTTTTGGAAATACTTTCATTATGCGTACTGCTTAGGAGTGGAATTTCCTGCAGGAGTCTGTGTTGCCCGATAGCTACAACCTCGGGGTCTTTAAGTCAAGAGTGAATAGGTTACTTCTATGCAAGCTTGCTACACCGTCGACCACATCATCACCTACCATCAGGTGAGATAGTGGTCAAGCGCGAGACTAAACAAAGTGCAATACACAGATAAATAGATTGTGACATTAGTGACTAATAAAATGCTGTGTTAGAAAGAATATTATTTTATCACCATAAGCTTGAATATATCTTTTATGACATAAAACATAAGACATATGTGCACCAAACCCTAACATATGTCACGTAAGGCCGCAGTAATGTTAAGGGTGTGACTGTACATGAAAATATATGACTAGTTAAAGGACCTACTAAGACCTAACAGTCCCTACGACCTTAAGACCTATAAGCCCTACAGCCCTAACCTATACCATATACCTAGTATGTGATAAACAAATATGTATAGATAAGTTCAGGAGGTCAGCACCATGCGACCTAAGTTTACATACGGATAATGGGCAGGAATTCCAGGTTCGGGAAGGGTACACTCACTGCTAGTCCCAGGACTCACGAGACTGATCAGAGATGACTTAAGGTGGCTTGTCCACAGTGAGGCGTAATGAGACAAGAATATAATTTCAAATCTGATTTACTAACAATATTTTAAAGTTTATATACTATTGTGTCTTAATACACACTAATGTATAAATTTATCTGTGTTCTATGCGTGTAAGATGCAACCGAACAGTATTTTATATGGGCCGCGCATCAGCCGGGCCGAGTGCTGAGTCAATGTCCAAAAATAACATTGAGCAGCATCTGTTAATGTAACAGTTAGATTAGTTCAATTATAGAGGGGTTCATCGATATCAGTCTAATTTATGTCATAAAAAATAAAGTACGTTATGGTATTTTAATAAGACAAAACGTCTCGTCGCTTTGATTTCCTGCGTTTCTCCAACACGGTAGGTGTTGAACTTCATTTCAGTTCAAATTTTCACCTTTAAAACGATGAATGAAAATCGTGAAGAATCTGACACGTTCATAACATAACGTGTCGTGTCAAAGGCGTCGAGGAAGGAGATAAAATGCCGTGGCAACATCAAGATTCCAGGCATTTACCCAACGCTGTGCTGTGTGCCATCAAATGGATAGATCGGCTCAGTTTTACGTCCACACACAAGCACACGGCTGTTCTGATTTTGATCTCTTTAGAAACAGGAAAAATATATTTTGTTCTGGTTTTCTTGAATGATACCGTAATAAGTATTTTGAAAAGGATGTGAGTATTTTGAGAAGGATGTATGTGAACAAGACTAAGGTAATGGTTTTTGAAAGAGAAGACGATGTATCGAAGTGTGAAGTGAAAATAAATGATAAGAGTGTGGAGCAAGTGAACGAGTTTGTATATCTGGGAAGTATGTTCACAAGAGATGGAAAGATTGAAGAGGATGTGGAAAGGAGAGTGAATGCAGGGAACAAAGTGAATGGTGCTATACATGCAGTTGTGACCAGCAAGTCGATGTCTCCGGAAGCTCGACTCGCCGTTCACAATAGCGTGCTGGTGCCTACACTTATGTATGGAAGTGAAGGTTGGGTATGGCTAAAAAGACATGAAAGTAGGATTAAAGCAGTAGAAATGCGCTCCTTGCGGAGTATGTGTGGTGTAACTTTAAATGATAGATTGAGGAATGAGGTAATAAGACAACGTTGTGGTTTAAAAGAAGATGTAGTGACTAAAATTGAAAAGAGTATGCTAAGATGGTTTGGCCATGTTGAGAGGATGAATGAAAGGCGATTAACGAAAGGTATTTACAAGGCAGACGTGAAAGGAAACGCCGGGAGGGGATGCCCTAGAAAGACATATTTAGACCTTATAGGTGATGTTCTTCAGAAAGGCCAAGTGCGCAGTACCCATAACCGGCGTGTGTGTATGACTAGATGTATGAATGTGTGTGAAGCAAAAGAAGTATGTAGGGATCGTAGCAGGTGGCGTTCTGTAGTTTCTGCCTACCCCCATGGGAAAAAGGCGTGAGTTTATGTATGTATGAAAAGGATGTCATTCTCTTCACTTATATTGGCATTTTGGCAGCTTCACGGTATGGCCAAAACTTATCTATAATAAACAAGATACAAACCAAGCTTGTCAGTTTGTGTCACCGATTACTCTTAGATATTGACGGCCGGTGACCATTCTGATTGTATAGCTTTAGTTCAAAACAACTGTTTGTTTATGTTTGAATTAGTTGAACACAAGCTCGATAGATGGCGCTGTACCATTCTTTTGTTTTGTGAATCTCGATGTTAAGATTTTCCGTCAATTGTATATTATCTTTGTGCTAGTAGATTCTATCTTTTTCTGCGGACATTCATCGTCGAACCAGGTTGTGTGCATCAATAATTTACTGCGGGCCCCTAGAGTCATCCAAAGCCCTACTCGGGCCCTGGCTGTACATCATCAGGTCAGATACTGATTATAGCTAAGACAAACGAAACTTGTGCTCATCACAATTACGTGGGACACTCAGAAAGTTTTGCGAAACTAAAAAAAATTGTTCTATACGTACATATATTTTTATTAAATCTTTTCAAAGTACTTTCCACCAGCCTCTATACAAAGATTCATGCGCCTAAACCAGTTTTCAAAACACTTTTTCCAGTCCGCCGCAGACACCTCGTTTACAGCCTGCTCGAACGCAGCCAGCGCATCTTCCGGCGACGAAAATTGTATCCCTTTGAGCTGATTTTTTATTTTTGGGAATAAAAAGAAGTCACACGGTGCTAGATCAGGGCTGTAAGGAGGGTGACCCAGGAGTTTGACTGGCGTGCTGTCCAGGAAGTCCCTCGTTTTGAGTGCGGTGTGCGCAGGTGCATTGTCGTGGTGGAGCAGTAGCCCGCGGAGCCCTGTGTTTGGTCGCTTGTTGCTTATAACAGAGAAAACTTCTGGCAAACATTTGGTAGTATACCATTCGGCATTAATGCTTCTTTGATCCCGTAAGGGAATTGATACCAAGTGGCCAGTCAAATTAAAAAAGCTAGCGATCAAAATCTTACCCCCGCTTCTAGATCGCTTCACTTTGGTAGGCGTTGGCTCATTTTGAAACACCCAAACAGTCGACTGGCGCTTGGTTTCTGGGTCGTATTGATAAATCCAGGACTCATCACCTGTAACGATGTCGTAAACACGCCGAGACGAGCCTGCTTCAAATTTGTTAAGCATATCACGGCACCATTCCACCCGGGCCTGCTTCTGAGCATCGGTGAGGTTGTGCGGCACCCAGCGTGATACTATCCTCCTCACGCGAAGATGGCTGTGTAGAATCTCGTGAACGCTTCCCGATTCAATCTTCAATATGTGTTGAATCTCCTGATATGTAATTCGCCTATTGTCTTGGATTAAATTTTTCACTGCTAGCACGTTTTCTTCGGTAACAGCCGTCAAAGGGCGACCGCTTCTTTCGTCATCCCCCAAAGTTGGTCGACCGCGCTTGAATTCGTTATACCAACGATACACGGTTGCCTTGGAAGGGCCTTCATCCATGAATGCCATTTGAAGTCTATCGTACGATTCATCCGGTTTCAGGCGACACTTGAAATCGTATAAAATCATAGCTCTAAAATGTTCCCGGCGCAGATCCATATTTCAGTGAGACACAATACTTTGAATTAACTCGCAAAAAATGTGAAGGGAAATTTTGAAATTGGAACTTACTTATTTTTACTTATAAATAATCATATTTTCGAAAAACATTATAACTGGCCAGTCTCCCATATATAAAAACTTTTTTTCGCAATACTTTCTGAGGGGCCTGGTATATGCAAGCTGCCCCAAGCTCTGCGTTGTAATTCTACGTGTCAATGCGAGTTTATTTCGACAAGTTTTTGGCAAAGGGCGGCCATCTGAACATTGCCGACTGTTGCTATTTTGAGATCGTTAGTGTATTATTTTCTACCAAGTATTATTTATTTAAAACTGCACGCGCAAAAGTACAATGGCAGTCTTAAAGCCTTTCTCTATCAGACGACTAAGGTTTGTGAAGAGATAACATAATAACAATGAATTTGATAATACATATTAAAAACTGGCCCAGTGCGAGTCGGACTCGCATACTGAGGGTTCCGCACAAACAGCTACATTCACCAAAATAATTAAATAACAACAAGTTCGTACACTATGAGGGCATCGAACATTGCTCTAACAATGAGATAGAGCATTGCTCTAACATTGAGGAACAAAATTAACTTTGACTTTGGAAAACTGTAGTCCCCATACATAGGCATAAGTCGCAGTCAGTTTACTAACTGCAAATAAGTTAGTAATCTTTTTTTTTGTAGGTACTAATTTACGGTTTTCGGATTTTTTCCTTTACCAGTGCTATAAGACATTTCTTTAAAATTTCATGATTCTGAGTCAACAGGAAGTACCCTGTAGATTTGATTCCCTTGCGAGTGTAGGTAAAATATGCGTCATTAACGGCTGTATCTACTGATTGCGTTGATCTGGAAGTTTGATTTTTCTCAGCTGCAAGGGGTTGCAAACTTGAGTATACGATACTAGCTGTTCCCCGCGGCTTCGCTCCCGTGGGCCACCCTACAGGACCCGTTTTCGAGAAAAAAAATAGCCTATATCACTCAGGAATAATGTAGCTTTCTATTGGTGAAAAATTTTTTTTATCGGTCCAATAGTTTCGTAGCCTATTCGGTACAAACAAAAAAATCTTTCCTCTTTATAATATTGGTATAGATTGATATATTACTATAATTTCAACTCGATACCTCAACGCGTTCGCAAGATTAAGGGTCTTGACAGACAGACGAACAACAAATTGATCCTATAAGGGTTCCGTTTTTGCCTTTTTGAGGTACGGAACTCTGAAAGTAATGACAAATTAATTTTACATTTTATGAGTGTCTGCAATCTGATGGTATGAACTGTAGCTCAATAAAACATCAATATAATAGCACGGATAGTAAATTTTATAGGATTTTAAACTACAATGATACAATTCCGTCGTAAACTATGGTTTTATCGCCCATTTCCAATACTATCGAGCAACTTTTGTGGCTGGATGTACATTTTGATTAAAACTCAAATTTTACGACTGGCAATCGTAAACCATTTGACATGGCGCCCAAATCCTTTATATCAACGTTGGTCAGGAACCGAAATCAAACCCATTCACGTGGTGTTTATCAGCCACAAACAACTGCATAAGTTCTAGGCAAGTAGCAATATCTGTAACTGCAATCGGATGGTTTAGTTTTCAAACATGAGGATATTTATTTAAGGAACACCAACGAGTGTCACAAAATGATCATCATTCTCTGTCACTCTCTAGGGTTTGCTGTAAGAGAACTCAACATTGAGTTAAGCTCGCCTTTGTTCATGTACTTTATTATCACATTGTATTGAATATTGTTTTTGGTGTACAATAAAGAATTAAGAAATATAAAAAATTAACAACACCTTAACATTATCCTGTAACTAGCTTCTGCCAGTGGTTTAGCCCGCGTGAAAAGTGTTTTTTCATCCCAAGGGAACGCTATGCCGGGATCATTTCCTTCATCCATCCATCATCAGATAATTTCCTTGTGTGTTTTTTTGTATGTTTGTTACTTCTTCATGCTCAAACGGCTTGACGGATCTTGATGAAATTTGGCACATAGATAGATTATAGTCAGGAATAGCTCATAGGATACTCGACATTTTATCCCAGGATGTTCCCTCGGGATAATTTTTGACTTTCACGAGGGCGAAGCTGGCAGAAGCTAGTTAGTTCATAAATGAATTGTAAAATTGTTACAAATGCAGTTGCAGTTAATTTGAATCAACGACCTCAAATAGATGAGGTGAGGCGAGGAATTTAAATTAATAAACCTATAATAATATAATATTTGTTTAGATGAGAACAATTATGGCAAAAAAGACATGAAAGTAGGATTAATGCAGTAGAAATGCGCTCCTAGCAGAGTATGTGTGGTGTAACTTTAACTGATAGATTGAGGAATGAGGTAATAAGACAACGTTGTGGTTTAAAAGAAGATTAGTGACTAAAATTGAAAAGGGTATGTTAAGATGGTTTGGCCATGTTGAGAGGATGAATGAAAGTCGACTAACGAAAGGTATTTACAAGGCAGACGTGAATGGAAACGCCGGGAGGGGACGCCCTAGAAAGACATACATAGACCTTATTGGTGATGTTCTTCAGAAAGGCCAAGTGCGCAGTACCCATAACCGGCGTGTGTGTATGACTAGATGTATGAATGTTTGTGAAGCAAAAGAAGTATGTAAGGATCGTAGCAGGTGGCGTTCTGTAGTTTCTGCCTACCCTCATGGGAAAAAGGCGTGAGTTTATGTATGTATGAGAACAATTAAAATTCTCCCACATTGGACATGATAATTACCTCAACCAGCTAATTCACCAACTAACAAGCACAAAGGTAGGTCCCTAAACAGACAATTAATTCGGCCAATCTCAACTGTCGCCGAGACAAATCAGTTTGAAACTTGCGGGACTCGTCATCCGGAACGGATACCGTCCGGATTATAAACGGTTGTCAGCGGAACTAATGTGTGGAGCTGTGGAGGATCTAAAGATTCCGCTGCTTATAGTTACTGTGATTTAGTATTGTAATAACAATACATTTATTTTTAAAGGCACTACAGCCCAATTTTACCTCAGAACTTGTTTCTAGGTGAACCGATTTTAATGATTCTTTTTTTATTTGAAAGCTGGTATTTGTCATGTGGTCCCATTTAATTTCCATCAAGATCTGATGAAGAACTTCGGAGATATACATCAGAACTCTTCAATAAATGACGGCAAATCACTCGGGATAGATGCAATTGCATTTCTGTTTATTGTATACACCATTTCATAACATAACAACATACTAGTATGCTCTAAAGAGGTACGCAGGTGTAAACCTTGTTATACTCTTATTCCATCGATTTTGTTTAAGTTTCATGTTATTGGGTTGATCTATTCTGGCTTCACTTTGGGCATTATTGGTACCACGCCTATATAACTGGTCCATTATGTACCACAACTAAAAAGTGAAAAATAAAAAAAGTTAAAAGTTTTTATTTGGAAGTCGGTTGTATTTTTTATAAAAAGATTTTTTATTTTTTTATGTTACAAAAAATTTGTTAAAGAAATCATCAAACAATTATTGAAATAAAACGTCATTAATATAAAATACACTATCCGTATAAAATAATTTAAAAACATCCGTTTATAATACAACTACGGTTGTATTTTTTTATTGCTGAAAAACTCGCGTTTGACTACTATCCCACATGATGATAAGCGATGTTGTGGTCATCGGTAAAGAACGATTGTCTATAAGTAACCTATAATATGTATGTATCGAGTATACAGACTCCGACAGGGGAAACAATAAAATAACTTTTTTGCAAAAAAATATTACCGACTTCCAAATAATTATTTTGGAAGTCTGTGTCTTTCGTAGATACAATTTTATTGCGGTATGGACACCGACTTCCAAAATTAAAGTTTTTTTTCACTTAGTAGTTTTTTATTTGGAAGTCGGTAGTATGTTTTTGTAATAAAAGTATTTTTTATTTTTCACTTTTTAGTTGTACCTACCTAATAGGTAAGTTTTTTATTAAGGTAACTATAACGCCAGAATATATTACCCGAATATCATGAAACTTGAACATAACCGGTGAAATGAGATATCTTCGTACCCCTTAAGAGCGTACTGGCGTGATGTTATGTTATGAAATGGTATAAAAAGTAAACAGACATGCGATTGCTGCAATCCCGAGAGATTCGCCGTTATTTATTGAATAGTTCTGTTGTATATCTTCGAAGTTCTTCATCAGATCTTCACCAAATTAAAATGGAACCAATTTCGAAACATACTCTTTTAAATAAAAAAAGAATTTTCAAAATCGGTCTACAATTACCAGAGATATCTGTGAAAATACATTAAAAAAAACATACAAGAAGTCGAACATAAAACCTCCTCCTTTTTGGTAAGTCGGTTAAAAAGGGTTTTGCAATAATGATTATAAGACTCGTTTCTGTTTAAAAACAGACTCAATGACGTAGTTTCCGATAACTTGCAGGACCGATGCACACTAGAGAAATTGAATATGTACAGTGTAACTCAGGCACGGCCCACGGGTGCGTAATAATGGTGCTACACAAAGTAAAAGTGCACGTGACGTTTTGGTAGCCCTTGTGTTTAGAATTTTCGACAATCAATATCGCAGAAAGAATGTCGTTTTTTAGATCCACAGCAGATGTCGGATCTGCTTCATATGTGCTTGAGTTGGCCACTAAGTTGTTTTTAGTCAGGGTAGGTTCACACATGCTGCCTGCGTAGAGCCCCTGCACAGGATATGCACCACCTCGTTCTGCACGGCTTGCACAACCACCTGCACCTTCCACGACTTGAACGCAGCCAATTACAGAGCTGTCCAGGTGGTCGCATTCTGGTCGGACAAAATTTGAGTCCACGTTAAACAAGAAGAAGTATAAGTTCGGTATAACGTTGAAGACTTGTGATTCTTTCGGAAAAAAAAATTCAAATAAAATTGAAAAGAAATAAAGGCCACATTATTTCATATTTTTAATGTACACTCATTGAAATAAATACGTAAACACGCCACTACTCAAATAATACTTTATTCAAATATTTTCTTAGTAACAAAATTAATGTTGAAACTTTAATTTTCTTTCTAATTACTTTTTAATGACATTCTTATAATTACAATTTGTAATTCCGAAACTAAAAACCTTTGATTCCGAATACGTTAGTTTTACATGTTTTTCTTGATTCCCTTTCAAGTTTTAATACGTTTTCTCTGAACGAAAATGTTACTTTTATTTTTGTATTTTTTTATTACATCTGCCATATTGGATTTAAATGAAAAGTGGAATTTGTACCTTCGAGTTCATTAACTTTTTATAAAATGTATATTATGTGTATACTACCTTCTCCCAGCTTCGCTTCATTTATGCCGGCAATAAACCCAAAGGAACGTATTCCCGGAATAAAAAATATCCTATGTGCTTTCTCCAATATTCTACCAAAATTCGTCAACATTGTTTCAGCGGTTTAGGCGTGAAAATGTAACAAACACAAAGAGTTACTTTCGGTTTTATAATATTAGTATGGTATGAATAGTTTCACTTATGTACAGAAGTATTTGTTTTGTTGGTGCAGACCTAAGACTAATAAAAATTTGGAAAGGAAAGAAGAAGAGAGAAAGAAAACATATTTATATGTGACCCGCACAGGAGACACAAGATAACCAAAAACACAAAAAAAAAAAATGACCTCGTGCGAGACCAAAAATGCTCCTATCTCAGCACGTGCAGTGATATTTAAAATAAAATAACGCTGCGCTGATATTCTGATAAGGCATTTTGTGTCATTTAAATAAATATCAGTCTATCTATACGTAGGTATATATATAAAAGCGAAAGGTCACTCACTCACTCATCACGAAATATCGAATATCGCTTGACGTATACAGATGAAATTTGGCAGGGAGGTTCCTCAAGTAACGTAAGTGCGCAATAAGAAAGGATTTTTGAAAATGCCACCCTTAAGGGGGTAAAAGGGGTGGTTGAAAGTTTGTATGAAATTTCTACAGTTTGTAAATTGGACACATGAAAATTTACATTTACGCTCTTGATTGATAAAAAAGAATTCATATTTATTGGTTTTTGAAAAAAACACGTCATAATAAGTCAAATAAAATTTAAAAAATATGACTAAAAAGTAAGAACATACCTTGATCTTCGAAATCCATGTCACAAACACCACTCAAAAACAATGCAACTCTGAGAATTCGCCGTTACACATACAATATATGCTAATGAGTTACTGATAAGGCGAGCGCAACGTAATGATGTGTTCACTTCGGAGGTCGAAAAATAAGTGATAATTTGGTAAAATCGGTGACATATTTATATTTTGCTTATCGGTAAATCGTCATAAGTAATTAAAGTGGGGGTAATGGATGATATTTTTTTTGCATTTATGACCTAAGGCGGTACCACCGTGCCCTGAGGGGATACAATAAGGGTTGAAACTTTATGTGTCATTTGGTTAAAATTAAAGATTTAGGCTTACGCTTTTGGTTGATAAAAAGAATTCATGTGTTTATTGGTTTTTGGAAATTTTACCCCTAATGAGGTAAAAAGGTGGAAATTTGTTGAGCTTATTCATTTGAAACATGGCATATATACTAACCTAAGTAAAGGTTTTTATTGTTTATTTTTCAAAACAACTCCTAAATGACGATTTAGGGGGTGTTCAAGATTTTTGAAGAATTTTATTGCACTGGGCTACTTTTTATGATGTAGGTCTACTAAGGAGGGATTTTTGGAAATTCAACCTATAAGGGGGTGAATTAAAAATTCATCTGTAGGATAAAATACGGACCAAGCGAACGAAGTCGCGGGCGAAGTACAAGTTTATAATAGGTATAGGTACTTTGATTTCGAAGGATAAGGGAATGGAATGTGGTCATGTCGATTCGTTTGAAGGAGCAAGGGACTAACCAGTTCTCAGTAAGTCTAATATTGCCTGAATTACGTCAAAGACCTTTCCACCCGATTGGTTTAAGACTAGTCTGGAATTAAATATTTCAAAGAGACATTTTCCAAGAAAATCCTACTAATAATTTAAATGAGTGTTTCTTCAAATCAATCACACTTTAACAGCTGGGACAAAATTGTAACAGGGGCACATTGCGGGCAAACAGGATGGTTGATGGGTCTGAAAAGTTCTGGATTGGTGACCACGTACTGGAAGATGCAGCGTTGAAAAGTCTCCCACTAGGTGGACTATATGACCTGGTTATGGCTGCGAGAATCTGCTGGATGCGCGACGCACAGGAACAGTCGAAATGGTTACACTGGAGGAGCCCTATGTTAAGGCGTATATATATTCCCCATTGTTAACGCGGTATTGGCCGTGCGCCCGCTCAGTGCCAGAATATTAATATTGGGCATTTTTGGACAATTTTGTTTGCTATTTTTTTTTTATTTGCCTATCCTATGTAGGTTAAGAAGAAATAATTACTGTATTTTTTTCTGTGTAATATTTTAAACATTCAAGTTGTTTTGAAGGAGTATGCAAAAGCAGCGAAATAATATCGTGCTGCTAATTATTTTTTTAGAACCAAATTATTAGTCATACGAAAAAATCTCGTTTCACAAATAATGTACATGAATCGATAAGAAATATATTTTTTTTAAACCTCTTAACTTAGCCGTTACTAAGGAGTAAGCTTTAGAAAGTAACCTTTTTACGGCAGTAAAACGGAGTAAGGGCCTTAAGAGGAAATGCGGGCAGAGAGCGCCGACTAAATTTCCTTATTAAAAAGTCATAATTCGAGGTTCGGCCCTCGCATATTTCCTCCGCCAGTATTGGACTAATTTAAAAGATATTCCATAAATTGGATAAAAAAGATTATGTTGTGCTTATTCGTTATTGTACACAAAACATAAAAACATACAATTACAATATATAGTTTATGTACAAAGGCGAGCTTAACCCATAGTTGGGTTCTCTTGGGTGCTTCTATGTTTTTCATTTTTTCATTTATAGTTGTCAAATTTGTACACTTTACACAACAGGGATTAATAACGAAATTTCGAGCATTTTTTGAGTGTTCTATTGCTTTTAAAGATAATCTCAGTTTATAGAATATCTTTTAAATTGATCCAACATTGGAGGAGGAAATAGGCGAGAGCGAAACCTCGAATGGTTTTTTACTTAGGATATTCAGTCGGATGTTTGCGACCGCATTTTCTCTTGAACATTGGACGTCCTTTGGCTGAAATGATGGTAAGTGTAAACCATGAACTGCATTAAGATGTAGGATACTTATAGTCCCAGCCCAGTAGTAGGCTCATGTGGAATAATTTCCATGCAGGCAAAGCCTACCAAACACTAATAGATTAATCAAAATTATGATCACAAACATCAATCATTTCTCTATAGTATATATATATTCAATACTTAGGTAAAGTTATTAGCATACTATACATATTCCCTCTTTCATAATATTCAATATAAATTAATCAGAACGCGAACTTAACGCAAAGGTACATAATTCATTCATCCAGACACAAAAGTTCCTAAGTGTTTCTTAAGCAAGGGCTTATCGCCGACTTCATGAGGGCTTGCCTACACTATCAGCGATGCTTTTATGTAAAGCTATGAATGAGGGTTTTCTGAAATTATTTGCACTAGGCTACTTAAAGTCAAAAGAAGACCTTTTGCGAGAGTGGCACTAACTGGTGGCGTTTATTTTCCAGAAACCCTCATTGTGTTGAGAATCTTTTGAATTGGAATCATATCCTATCATAATAATATGCTAGTGTATTAGTATCATCCAAACGAATTAATGAATCTCATTATTGTAAAGAGGTAAAATTGTTTATCTATGCAATCTAGTCTAGTTATGATGTTTGTGTTATTATAAATAGAAAAGATTTTTTTTGTTTGTTTGTACCGAATAGGCGCTGAAACTGCTGGACTGATTTTCTAAATTATTTCACCTATGGAAAGCTACATTATGCTGGAGTAACATAAGCTAAAATTTATTATCATAAAAATTAGATATCCATATGCAAATTGCAATAATGTAACCCAAAGTAGCAAATTTTATCCAATAAAATTCATTATTCGGCGTGCGCTGAGAAAACTGGGTAGGGTAGGTAGAGTACGTGGGTAAGTAGAGTAGGCAGAGTATGTAGGTAGGTAGCCAGCTCACGTGAGTGAAGCCGCGGGGGTCAGCTAGTATTTTCATAAAAGAACTGATCAGATTTCGACAATTCTATCTTTGGTAAAAAACTACAACACCGCTGAATGTGATAGCCTACTTTTAATCACGGATAATAGACCAAGATATCGAAGGTACAGGAAAGAGGTATAAAAAGTTAATAAAATTGGCTGTTTTTGCATTTTAGGCAAATCACACCAGCCTGTGGCAACACTTACTCAATTTTCTTTTTCTTCAATTTTTTTTTGTGTTCTGTTTATTTTTATAAAAGACTGAATTTAAGACATATAATTATTACAGCCAGAATAATATTTTAGTTTTTGAATAAACATTTTACTCAGTCGAAATTCATCTCGTTACTAATGTATGCTTTTTGGATACTCATACATATTTATGGCTGATTCTTTTAGAAAAGCTTTTTTTCGAGATATTCTTCGTTTTTGGACAAACATGATGAATTATTAATTTATGCGTGAATTATTTATTCGTGTTTATACCTACAAATGTACTATGTAGTCATGTTGATTTTGGATTAGTTACCATCAGATATATAAGAAGAATGTTATGAAAAACGGGCCTTGACTAGCATCCAAAATATTTTTTCTAATACGTGGGTCACACTGATAGTTTTTAAAATAGACCAGTAAGAAAAGCAGCCGATGAAAAGTTTATTTAAATTTCGAATTAGGAACTCTTTGAGTATTTGTAGATGTGTAAAGAATTCATATGTCATTTGTTTTTACAAATTGGCGGTAATTTAAAAAGTGACTGTCGTGCGTCGAAATGGATTTGACAAGAGAAAATTTTCACTCAATGATTTATTATTTACTCGATTTTCGTTGAGGTTTTACTAACAACAGTGTTTAACCTTGGTTTAACCCTTTATATTAGGTTTGAAATCGTGGTCTTAGGGCTATTATTATTCTAACTTCATCTGACAAAAATATTATCGCTTCACCTGTGTGAAGTACCTAAACCGGAATTTATTAATTATTGTCTAAGGTTTGATAATAAATTCTGCACGCGGCTTCAGTTATTTATTAGTTAATTAAAGTGACAATCTTGTAGCCAGTTACGAACTCACGTTAAGTTAACGGCCCGGTTAAATTATGACGGTTCAGTTAAAATTTAACTTGGGTGTCAGCGTTTTGGCGGTGTACTCCGAATTGAAATATTGACGTGATGTGACAGTTGCGTGTGTTTTGCAGTTAGTTTATTGAAAAATTAATTGCTTTTTGGTACTCATTGGCTTGTAAGCTGCTTTGAACTTTCATTTTAGGGGTTAAGGTTCAAAATAGGTTTATTTTCATTTTCTGTCATTTTAACTGTACACACATCACGGCTGTAATACTTGAAGCGGTAGGCAGTGTCCCACATTACACCTGTTATTTTTAAGTCTTTTGTTATTGGAAACAAGCCTATTGTAATCAACCGGGAACAGATCCAGCCTCCGGACTAATTCCGGGTTGAAAAACCTAAGAACTTTTTGTTCAACATAAGAGTCGAACCTCATGGTTAGTATTAAGGCTTAATATTAATGCACTCATACAGGCAATTGTCGCTTAGATGAGCTGTTCAAATACTAGTTGTAGCAATGATATTCTAGTAAACAGATGTTATGAGCGCGCGCATTGTGAAGACTCGAATACGTCCCAATTGGGACGTATAGTCTTTAGTCTATGTTTATGTTTATGTTTATGTTTTTAAAAAAAACGTTGCCCCACACTAGGAATGTCACGCATGGCGAAGAGCGATACGCTTTATTGAAACAAAAACAAAATTTAAAAAATGCCATCGTGTGTATATAGAAAGTGTACCAATTATGATAACAAAGTATATGAAACAGAAGGGATCTCATACCATATGTAAGTACGCAATACACCTCAATTTACATTTTTTATTTTCTAATGTTCTGATAAATAAATTTTCAATTCGAACCAGTAGTTCCTGAGATTAGCGCGTTCAAACAAACAAACAAACTCTTCAGCTTTATAATATTAGTATAGATAAAAGAAAGAAAGAAAAATATTTATTTGGTAAAACTACAACCAACCAACACAGTTTTTACCATGTTGGTTGTACCTTATATTAGGCAAGTTCTTTATTAATTGAACGTTAAAAAAACAATGGTGGTCAGAATAATGTTTATTCACATTCACACGCAAGTGACAAACACTAGCTGTCTCCTTTTTTCTCTTGTTGGTTATATCAAGCCATCTCTTTCATCTTGTAGTAAAATGTCAGATGAATGAAAAATTTGTATGTGTGCTATGCGGAACACTTTTTTCGGTTATATTGTGAGTGTATAACGTATCTATTTACTAGAATATCATTGAGTTGTAGTAACAATCTTGTAAAAGCGAAACCTATTTGTATACGTCTCAGATCTAAGGTAAAAGTTTACATTCATACCTAGACATGCATACATAAACTCACACCTTTTTCCCACGGGGGGTAGGCAGAAACTACAGAACCCCACCTGCTATGATGCTAACATACTCATTTTGCTACATATAACTTCATACTATAGTACATCTAGTAGTGCAGTGTATGATGTGCGTGGCATTATAAATCAGAAAAAATAATAATTCTCGTGCACAATACCAGGTAAATGCAACCTAAAGCTGCTTAACGTTTTCAATCTGCGACCATACCTAAACGTAACAGCTCCAACAAGTTTCCGTGGAACAGTTAAACCGTTTGTCTGTGACGTCACTTGTCTCTGCAATAAAATCTCTATTAGGTTCGTAGTCTCTAAGATGTTGTGCTTTGAAGATGCCTAGATTTAGTTCTTAATTTTAAAGTAGCTTTTATTTTGAAAAGGTTATTATTTTGTTTGATAAGTTCAGTGATTATGATTAAGACGTAACTTGTTTAATTTTAGGTACCTACAAGGCAGACATAAGTGGAAACGTCAGGGGGTGCCCTAGGAAGACTTTCATGGATATTATTGGTGTTCTTCAGAAAAGCCGGTATCTGCTCATTACCGGCGTGCGTGTATGAAGTTAAATGATGAAAAATGGGTACGTAAAAATTGTAAAAGGGGCTCTGTAGTTTCTAGCTACTGAGTTTATCTTTAAGTATTATTATGCCAGTGAGTCCCAATTCTCATCTCTCGATTTTGTTTTAATTAGTCATCATTCTAAATCTAATGCATAAAATTATTTTAACCGACTTCCCAAAGTTATCAATTCGAGTGTTTTTTTTATGTTTGTTACCTTAGATTTTTTTTGCCAAATGTACCGATTTTGATGATTATTTTTTTATTTGCATCACGATCTGATGAAGATAACTCCGAAGAACTTCGGAGATATACATCAGAACTGTTCAATATGTGATGGCAAATCACTCGAGATAGCTGCAATCGCATGTCTGTTTTTTGTTAACACCATTTCATAACATAACATTACCGGCTTTGTTTAAGTTTCATGTTATTGGGTTAATCTATTCTGGCATCACTTTGGGCATTATAGGTACCTTAGAACCTATGCGTAGGCCTATAGAACTGGTCCATTATGTACCACAACAAAGTGAAAAATTACTTCAATTTCGGAAGTCGGTGTCATAAAACGTAGAAACGAAAACCGGAACACCGACTTCCGAAATTGAAGATATTTTTCACTTTGTAGTATTTTTATTTGGAAGTCGGTTGTACTTTTTTGTATTTTTTTTAATACCCTGTTTTATGGATTTTTAGGTCTAAACTACATACTTTGCTGACACTAGGCTATTAATAACCTCTGCCAATCTCTTCAAGAAACACAGGTGTAATGCTTTTAAGTCATAGTAAAAATACCAATTATCCAGCTAGCTTATTTTGAAATACGACATTTTATCAGAACAAACTTCAGCTAGCTATTTACCCCTTCTTTATCAAAGGTCGTTCCGGTCTGCGCAAATGAGTTCGTCGCATCAAATGGTTCTCAGAAACGGTACGGAAGAAGAGATCGGTGCAATATTCCCTCTCAAAGTAGATATCAAACGATGCTTTTACTTGCAGTCTATATTTAATGTAGGTATGTTTGAATAGGTACAACATCTATGTTGGAACACTCGGGATAGCTGCAATCGCATGTCTGTTTATTGTTAACACCATTTCATAACATAACATTACCTGTTTTGTTTAAGTTTCATGTTATTGGGTTAATCTATTCTGGCATCACTTTGGGCATTATAGGTACCTTAGAACCTATGCGTAGGCCTATAGAACTGGTCCATTATGTACCACAACAAAGTGAAAAATTACTTCAATTTCGGAAGTCGGTGTCATAAAACGTAGAAACGAAAACCGGAACACCGACTTCCGAAATTGAAGATCGAATTAGGAACTCTTTGAGTATTTGTAGATGTGTAAAGAATTCATATGTCATTTGTTTTTATAAATTGGCAGTAATTTAAAGAGTGTCTGTCGTGCGTCGAAATGGATTTAACTAAATAAAATTTTCGCTCAATGATTTATTAGGATTTTCGTTGCGGTTTTACTCAACAACAGTGTTTAACCCTTTATATTGGGTTTAAAATTGTGGTATTAGGGCTATTATTATTGTAACTTCGCGCGCCGCCGCTTACGTACTTTGTGCTTCATATCAAAAAAATATTATCGCTTCACCTGTGTGAAGTACCTAAACCGGAATTTATTAATTATTGTCTAAGGTTTGATAATTAATTCTGCACGCGGCTTCAGTTATTTATTAGTTAATTAAAGTGACAATCTTGTAGCCAGTTACGAACTCACGTTAAGTTAACGGCCTGGTTAAATTATGACGGTTCAGTTAAAATTTAACTTGGGTGTCGGCGTTTTGGCGGTGTTGAAATATTGACAGTAACAGTTGCGTGTGTTTTGCAGTTAGTTTATTGAAAAATGTATTACTTTTTGGTACTCATTGCCTTGTAAGCTGCTTTGAACTTTCATTTAAGGGGTTAAGGTTCAAAATAGGTTTATTTTCATTTTCTGTCATTTTAACTGTACACACATCACGGCTGTATTCCTTGAAGCGGTAGGCAGTGTCCCACATCACACCTGTTATTTTTAAAGTCTTATGTTTTTGGGATCAAGCCTATTGTAATCAACCGGGAACAGATCCAGCCTCCGGACTGCTTCTGCGAAATTCCGGGTTGAAAAACCTAAGAACTTTTTGTTCAACATAAGAGTCGAATCTCATGGTCAGTATTAAGGCTTAATATTAATGCACTCATACAGGCAATTGTCGCTTAGATGAGCGGTTCAAATACTAGTTGTAGCAATGATATTCTAGTAAACAGGTGTTATGAGCGCGCGCGCATTGTGAAGACTCCAATGCGTCCTAATTGGGACAAATAGTATTTAGTCTACGTCACGCATGGCGAAGAGCGATACGCTTTGTTGAAACAAAAACAAAATTAAAAAAATGCCGTCGTGTGTATTTAGAAAGTGTACCAATTATGATAACAAAGTATATGAAACAGAAGGGATCTCATACCATATGTAAGTACGCAATACACCTCAATTTACATTTTTTTTTCTAATGTTCTAATATTTGAAGGTTAAAAAAACAATGGTGGTCAGAATAATGTTTGTTCACATTCACACGCAAGTGACAAACACTAGCTGTCTCCTTTTTTCTCTTGTTGGTTTTATCAAGCCATCTCTTTCGTCTTGTAGTAAAATGTCAGAGGAATGAAAAATTTGTATGTGTGCTATGCGGAACACTTTTTACGGTTATTTTGTGAGTGTATAACGTATCTATTTACTAGAATATCATTGAGTTGTAGTAACAATCTTGTAAAAGTGAAACCTATTTGTATACGTCTCAGATCTAAGGTAAAAGTTTACATTCATACCTAGACATGAATACATAAACTCACACCTTTTTCCCACGGGGGGTAGGCAGAAACTACAGAACCCCACCTGCTACGATGCTAACATACTCATTTTGCTGCATATAACTTCATACTATAGTACATCTGGTAGTGCAGTGTATGGTATGCGTGGCATTATAAATCAGAAAAAATAATAATTCTCGTGCACAATACCAGGTAAATGCAACCTAAAGCTGCTTAACGTTTTCAATCTGCGACCATACCTAATCGTAACAGCTCCAACAAGTTTCCGTGGAACAGTTAAACCGTTTGTCTGTGACGTCACTTGTCTCTGCAATAAAATCTCTATTAGGTTCGTAGTCTCTAAGATGTTGTGCTTGGAAGGTGCCTAGATTTAGTTCTTAATTTTAAAGTAGCTTTTATTTTGAAAAGGTTATTATTTTGCTTGATAAGTTCAGGACGTAACTTGTTTAATTTTAGGTACCTACAAGGCAGACATAAGTGGAAACGTCAGGGGGTGCCCTAGAAAGACTTACATGGATATTATTGGTGTTCTTCAGAAAAGCCGGTATCTGCTCATTATCGGCGTGCGTGTATGATTATATGTATGAAGTTAAATTATGAAAAATGGGTACGCAAAGATTGTAAATGGGGCTCTGTAGTTTCTGGCTACTGAGTTTATCTTTAAGTATTATTATGCCATTGAGTCCCAATTCTTATCTCTCGATTTTCATTCTAAATCTACTGCATAAAATTATTTTAACCGACTTCCCAAAGAGGAGGAAGTTATCAATTCGAGTGTTTTTTTTATGTTTGTTACCTTAGATTTTTTTTGCCTAATGAACCGATTTTGATGATTATTTTTTTATTTGCATCACGATCTGATGAAGATAACTCCGAAGAACTTCGGAGATATACATCAGAACTGTTCAATATGTGATGGCAAATCACTCGGGATAGCTGCAATCGCATGTCTGTTTATTGTTAACACCATTTCATAACATAACATTACCGGTTTTGTTTAAGTTTCATGTTATTGGGTTAATCTATTCTGGCATCACTTTGGGCATTATAGGTACCTTAGAACCTATGCGTAGGCCTATAGAACTGGTCCATTATGTACCACAACAAAGTGAAAAATTACTTCAATTTCGAAAGTCGGTGTCATAAAACGTAGAAACGAATACAGGAACACCGACTTCCGAAATTGAAGATATTTTTCACTTTGTAGTGTTTTTATTTGGAAGTCGGTTGTACTTTTTTGTATTACCCTGTGTAGTGACCGGTTCTATAAGGCAATTCACAGGCTCGTACACGCACTAAATGACCACACTTCAACACGTCTACTCTCGCTCACAGCTCTCTTATTAATACGTGGTGCGCACCATGGTATAATAAGACAAGGTAGTCTCCTCCCGTGACAGCTGGGTCACGTGATTGGCCTAAGACTACGTCATCGATTGCGTTGCGGTTCTCAAACTTTTTTAGTGGGGAAAAAGATAAAAATATTACAATATTGTATTTCTTTACTTTGCTTTTTTTTTAATTGTTTGCATATTAGTATTTTTATTTAGTTCAGGCCGAAAACCCACTAAATTTGACTTGACTAAAATAAGTCAAACACTAATTATGTTAGGTTAATAAGTTCGGGCGTAAAGACGTATTGACACAAATATGACTTAAATTATGGAATTTACAACGCGTAGATACATTCAATATTATGTAGAAAGGCACATACCAGTTATTTTAGTTGAATTTAGTTACAAATTTGAAGCCACGCATATGATAGCGTCTCTTCATTGGGAAAATAAAAAAAACCTTATTACACCGCCTTTTATACTTCTGTTTTTATAGTTTACGGAACAATTATTTTTTTTTCTTGTATATCTATCAAAGTTCGCGGGTTTACCACAAACGTTTGGGACCCACAGTATTTTGCTCACAGAGCGAAACAACGCTATAGGTGTGAGCGACACGACAATAGCGATGAAATGGCTAGATATCAGTATGACACTTGTCAATTCGATATGTTGCCACTGTGTGTGATTGAATTAACCGAGCAAAATGCATTTTTATCTTAACAAAGCAATTATGAACTAATAATTCAATATACAAATAAATTTAACAATAAATAGATGAATCACATGAGTTACTAAATAGTTATTCTCGTTAGTAATTTATTTTATTTTCCATTAACTACATGAGAAAGTACCTAAATTTTCTAAAAAGGACAATCAATGGTAACACTTATCGTGACGTAGTCTTAGGCCATCCTGGGAAGAGAATACCAGGCGAAGTATACGAAGTATGTTATTATACCATGGTGCGCACGAGATTGTGTATGTCTGTGTGGGGGAAAGTGGGGATGGCAAAGTGAACGTGTGAGTGAGACAGATACACTACACCCTGTTTTATGGATTTTTAGGTCTAAACTACATACTTTGCTGACAGGCTATTAATAACCTCTGCCAATCTCTTCAAGAAACACAGGTGTAATGCTTTTAAGTCATAGTAAAAATACCAATTATCCAGCTAGCTTATTTTGAAATACGACATTTTATCAGAACAAACTTCAGATAGCTATTTACCCCTTCTTTATCAAAGGTCGTTCCGGTCTGCGCAAATGAGTTCGTCGCATCAACTGGTTCTCAGAAACGGTACGGAAGAAGAGATCGGTGCAATATTCCCTCTCAAAGTAGATATCAAACGATGCTTTTACTTGCAGTCTATATTTAATGCAGGTATGTTTGAATAGGTACAACATCTATGTTGGAACATAAATTAGTAGTAAGTTGTTGACAGTTTATCTGTACTAATATTATAAAGAGGTAAGTTAGTTTGTGAGTTTGTGACGTTGTAAGGGGTAATCTAAAGAAAGAAAGAAAGAAAGAAAAAGTGTTTATTTGTCACAAAACGACATAAATACAATATAAGAAAAATCTCTGGATCTACTGAGCCGAATTTGAAAATTCTTTCACCAGTAGAAAGCTACATTATTCCTGAGTGTCAAAGGCTATAATATATATTCAAAAAAAAATAGAGATCCTTATGAAAATTGCAATAATGTAACCAAAGGTAGCAAAATGTTGCCTATAAAATTCATTCTTTGACGTGCGCTGTGAAAACTATTGATGGTAGATAAAAATTAGTAGGTAGGTAGGGTAGGTAGGGTAGGCAGGGTTGGCAGGGTAGGCAGGGTAATCAGGATAGCCAGCCAGTTGACGGGAGCGAAGATCCGAGGGTCAGCTAGTTGATCATATTGCTATTATTTATATTATTCCGGACTAAATGCCATGAAGCAAAAGGAATATGTAAGAATCATAGCAGGTGGTGTTCTGTAGTTTCTGCCTACCCCCATAGGAAAAGGCGAGAGAGAAACCCCCATAGGAAAGAATCTGAAAAAACATTGCTATCTTCTTTTTGATGATGATATACTCGTACACAGTAACACCCCGGAGGGGTCATTCCAATTTCATAACCATACCGGGAAAAAAGTTTTTTTTTTTAATTCTTTCGAATTTTTCCAGATATGAAACCTAGCTAGATCGTTATATTGCAAATTTTATCAAAATCGTAAAAGCCGTTTTCGAGAACGTGATCATATACAACTAGCTTCTGCCAGCGTGTAAAGTGTTGTATCATCCCAAGGGAACATAACACCGAGATAAAAGTAGCATATGCGGTATTCCAGACTATGATCTATCTTTGAGCCAAATTTCATCTAGATCTGTTCAGCCGTTCTGGCGTGCTTGAGTAACAAACATACATCCGTATATCCATCAAAACTTTCACATTTATATATTTCACAATTATTGCTCCTTTAATAGTAAATAATTAATTATTAACCAAACTATTTAAAAAAATATCTCTATGTATAGAATACCAAACACACAGCTTAGTAGCAGGTAATTTCGACGCTGGTTCCTTGCAGTAGGAACCTCTCTCAGTGGTGTCTCATCCCATACAAAGAAACTGTCCCGACGTACTGTACTGATTGTTAATTTATCTATCAATATCGATAGATTATTAGATGGTGACCTATCTATCGCCGTGGAACGGAACCGAACGCGATTGATTCACAAAAAATAATCGGTATAATCAGATGAAAAACGCTACACGTGGCACGGTTTCTTTGTATGGGATGAGGCATCTGTATATGCTAGTATTATATTATCTGTGGTGCAGGTGTTGTTACACAAAGAGCAGAAACAGAGGTGAGGCATTGCTAGGGGACTTAACACTTCAATCGCATTGTTGTTGCATACTTATTCAATAAATTATAAAAAGTAACAAAAATTCAAATCCATAATTTGAAAAACAACTTTGAATTGTAGCCTTAAAATGTCGCGGGATGTTGCGACGCTGTCTAAACTGCGACAAGTCGTCAAACTTCTTCTGTCAGCTAATCAAACTTTCATCTGACGAATAATAAGCCGAGCCTTTGTCAAATTGCCCGGTTTCACTTCAAGTTTTGTGCTAATGATTATAGAGATATTGTTTAAGAGAGAGTACGATAGAGGATCTCGTGGCTAAATAATAACAACCGCACGGGTCGATCTTCAAGGTTAAGCAACGCTTGACGAGGTCGATCCGAGGATGGGTGACCATTTTCAACATACCGAGTTGCCTCCATGCCTCGGAAAGCACGTTAAGCCGTTCGTCCCGGCTGTCATTTGAAGATCTTTGACAGTCGTTACGAGTAGTCATAAGCTTGAGATCTGACACCAGTCTAGCCAAGGGGTATCTTGTTACCCAGTTACTGGTTTGTGGAGGTCAGATAGGCAGTCGCTCCATGTAAAACACTGGTACTCAGCTGAATCCGGTTAGTCTGGAAGCCGACCCCAACATAGTTGGGAAAATCTAGGCAGATTGATTAATTGAGTGTACAATAGATATTTATAATATTTCTATCATGAATCAAAGAATATCCCCATTCAATGATTTCTGTACAAAATAGAGAATATACATTTCAAACAAAGTATAAATTGCAGCAGTAACTACTTAAATATGTTGTAAAAATCAATATATAGGTCATGTAACATTTTTCACAATAAGGCAATATCACAATATTTGTGACTTTAATGCAATTTGATTAAAACTTAATTCCATTCTCATTAAGGAGTATCGATCATTATGTAAATATGTTTTTATCAATAGGGCAAAATACACTTCTTATCTTCTTTCACGTCCAAAGTCCAAAAATGTATTTAAGCCATAAAAGTGCGCTTTTTTAAGCCAATCACGTTTCACCTACATATTGTCTCGAGCGCTGCCAAAATATCTTGTAGAATTAATTTGTACGATAAGGAAGGAAGCCTGAAATAAAAAATATATACCAGGAAAGCACGATTTGTAGATATACCGGCAATGTACAAATTGAGGCAAAAAGAGGGTAGTGAGCGAATGTTTGCTGGTGCAAACTATTGTAGGTAAGTTGGACCTAACGTGATCTGGGACTTATGTACATTATATCGGATCTTTGAATGGGGAAAATGTTGCCAAGGAAAAGAACCCAAGTTCTGATATAGGAGAGGAATCAAGTTGGAAAATAAATGTTTGTTTTCTGTTGTTCTATTAGCTTCAGTTCCATAGTACCCTAAACTCAAAGTATTTATAAGCACTTTTGAATTGTCATGGTTTCAGTCGTTTGGGAAGATAAAGCAAGCCTATTCCAAGATTTAGAACTATAGAGGTCTAAGCCTATGCCTGAGGCAGCAATGTGGGTGTAGGTACTATAGATGCACCTCTGACTCACCCATCGGGGAATACTGGCGTGATGTTGTGGGTAAAGCCTTAAAAACCAACCTACAGCTGCCTTTACTCAAGTTTAAAATCTCATACATATTGTTACAAGATAAGACAACGCCATCTAGCGACAAGAGGAAGAACTAGTAGTAGCTAGTAGCGCCATCTAGTATCGAATTGCAGAACTAAACTTCTTGAAACATCGTGTCGAATTGAATTTTCCAGAACGTTCGAGCCGAATGTTCTGGGAAGTTCTCGTCGTTTCGGGAACAGAGTATTTCTCGGTCGTATATGCTGAAAAGTTCTCGATGCATCTAGAACAGTATGGATTGCTCCAGAAACTTCGCCCGTGATATATAAAGGGCAGTCGGGTTCGTCATGGAACAGTTTCGATTTGGAAGCGATACAGTGCGATCAAGAAGGAGCTCGTGGCTAAATAATAACAGCCGCACTGGTCGATCATCAAGGTTAAGCAACGCTTGACGAGGTCAGTCCGTGGATGGGTGACCATTTCAGCATACCGAGTTTCCTCCGTGCCTCGGAAAGCACGTTAAGCCGCGGGTCCCGGCTCTCATTTGAAGATCTTTGGCAGTCGTTACGGGTAGTCAGAAGCTTGAAATCTGACCCCAGTCTTGCCTAGGGATACCGTGTTACCCAGTTACTGGGTTGTAGAGTTCAGATAGGACTGCCTATGCCCCATGTAAAATACTGGTACTTAGCTGAATCCGGTAAGACTGGAAGCCGACCCCAATATAGTTGGGAAAAGGCTAGGCAGATTGATTGAAACAGTGCGATCAAGAAGAAACGAAAGAGTGTGAAGTAATACAATTGTTTAAGAAGTGTTTCTTTATAATATTATCCTATATTAGTACATTACTGCCGCGGTCTATAATGACTACTTTGCTGGTCGCGCTGATTATGGCCGAGCAGCGTAGCGCAGCTCCAGGCCGACACAGCGCGGTCAGCGTGCAGCACTTGATGGACGAGCTGAGATAAAGGCCGAAACCGTAGGTTGAGGCCTTTACAGCGAGGACAGCAAGGGCTGCAATGATGGCCAAGCTGAAAGGCCTAGAGCGTAGCTAGGCTAGCTCGAGGCAATCATAGCGTGACCAGCGAAGCAGTCATTGTGGGCCAAGGTTTGTATAGTGCTTTACTCAAAAATGCAAGTACCTAATCTAAATAAAACCATCAAGTAATTTAAAAAAAAAAAATATATTAATTAACTAGAATTTTAATTAAAATGAAAATTATGAAAAGAACAGTTACTAAAATTTAACACCGACTTTCCCGGTTTGATATTAGTAATAGTTTGCGATAATTCTAATGCGGTGTTTGACTGCTGTATTATTGAAAACAAAAACAACCGATACTTCAATCCTCACCTCATGCCAAACAAATGCTAATTTGAACGAAAAACTTACCACTATTCTTAATTTAAAAATAAACTGGATGAACGAACACAACCTTGAAATCAACTTTACAAAAACCAAATTAATTACTTTCTACCCCCGGCAAAAAAACCAAAAATTAATTTGAACTTCACATACAACCAACAAAAAATAGAAGTAGTTAACGATTTCACTCTCCTAGGGTTGACAATAGACAAACATATAAATTGGAAAACCCACATACAGAAAGTTAAATCGAAAATTTCAAAGTTTTCATATGCCCTACGTGAAATAAAAAAAAACTACCAATCTACAAACCGCACTAGTGACATACTACGCATATTCTCATACTCTTGGTTAAGCTATGGCGTAATATTATGGGGAAATAGCACGGACACTCCCTCCCTATTCATCCTACAAAAAAAGCTGATACGAATAATAACTAACATAGAACAGACAGATAGTTGCAAACCTTACTTTAAGAAACATAAAATCCTCACCTTAGTTAATATTTATATATTAGAATTATGTAAACTAGTCCGCAAATACCCAGAGTCTTACAGCACACGGGAAGACATACAAAAAAATTATTCGTTGCGCCATAAAAACAGACTAGATCTACCCTCCTCCCGCCTCAAACTACACTCTTCTAGTCCGTATGCTATGTCGATAAAAATATATAACAAATTACCGGAATATATAAAACAAGTAAGCAAAACCAATATTTTTATTAATAAATTAAAAAAATTCTTAATTAGTAAAAGCTATTACACAATTGACGAATACCTGACAGACAAATTAAAGTAAAAATAATGACAACTGTTAACTAAAAAATTTTAAAATGACATTAAAAAATAATTGACTTAAAATATAATATGGACATTTTAAATTTTATTATGTATTAATTTTATTCAATATAATCTATCTAAATCAAATATAATTATTGTAATATAAAAACTTAAACGAATAATTAATATTTAAGATTAATATTTAATTTGACATGAAAATAAAAAGATTTACGTATTAGTACATTAAACAAAACAAATAGGGAATAGATAGCTAAAATGTTAATAGATAAGGAAAATATTTTTATTTGTAATGATATTGAGCGCTATTCCTCTCTCCTAGACACTGACTGTATCTAGAATGTTGCTGTGCCCGACAGGGTCCATAATTGTTTCTGTAACTTATATTTACCACCTGTGTGTACATTATGGATGCAATAAATTTAATTTGAATTTGAATTTGAAAAAACATTTTCGGATAAAGATTTAGATTTCCTACTGATTTTCCACTGCACAAATTTTTCATATGCAAATTTATATTTTTTTTTTTAATCGGAAGAATTTTCGCTTTGAGAGCTCATTTTTAGCAAAAAAGTCACTAAATAAAAACAAAATTTTCGCTGAACCGCGTTTTGTTACTTCTTTGTTTTGTTTTTTAGCAATGGTAGTTGGAACTGTACAGCCTAATATGGAATAAAATCTTTTTGTACTTATCTCTATAGATAGAAACAGCTGTGTTTTAACTAAAATCTTTTTGGATTTGATTTTTTAAAACGTTGAAACGTCAAAATAGCGGCCTTTGCCGGCCGCTATTTTGACGCCAGCAAAGCTTTGCCAGCCGCGCCTTGAAACAGAACGGCAAGGTCGACTTTACTCAAACAAGGTTGTCAAAATAATAACCACATTACATGCATTTTTGAGTAAATAATATTATCCTTCAACTAAAGAAAATGAAGAAGTCAAGAAAGCATTACTCGTTAGCCCTTTGGATAGGAGTACCTAACAATTCGTCAATGCATAGCACTGCACAGTAGAAACAATAGCTTACTACCACTAACCTCGATTCAACAACGCAACGTACACAAAACATATCATGTTTACGCCTACTGCAAATTGTTCAACTCCGATCCGGGTCAATTTATTTCAGTTTTTGTTTGAAAAACTTTCCTAACAGGAAATAGAATATCCCTTCACAACCTGTATTGTTCTAATACGTCATTCGAGGAAGTTCGGGGTAAGGTTTCCGCTGAGCTATTGAAAATGTACGAACCAATTATATTTTACTTTAATTGGCAGTGTACAGCCATTTCTTAATTGGTTGTCGAGTTCTGTCGTGTTTTTGTTTTGGTGTTTCTGTCTTGAAAATCACAAACGCAAACTAGAGAAGAATGTTCGGGAATGTCATTCACTAATTATATATAAAAATATTATGATCTCCGAAAAGACATAAAAAACATCTCAATTCAAAATTAAAACCTTCCACATTCTTTTGAAAAAAACCCTCTCCCTCCTTTCCTCTATCCTCTTCTCCTAAAAACTAATCAAAAGCAAACAAACATCAACAACAAAACAGACATTTCCATACATACCAATATTGCAGAGCGTTATTAGCTAATTAGAAAATAATCCTCCGATCAATGCTCACTCGGGTTGAGTGTACTACGGGGTTACGCACTTCCCCTGCAAATACGATAAAAACACCAATACTGGAGGCTGGTCCATAGAATAAGAGTGTATAGAAGCGACACTATGGCCCCCTTATAAAAGCTTACAGTTTTGGGTCGTAAGAATTATACAACCACGGTACACACTACGTTGCGTCACCGCTTCACGAAAGCGCGTTTAAGGCGCAGATATCCCTCAGTAGCTGATTTTAAAATAAGAATCAATTCAAAAGTGAAAAGTTTTTTTAAAAGAATATTTTATACTAGCTGTTCCCCGCGGCTTCGCTCCCGTGGACCCCCACAGGTCCCGTTTTCGGGCTTAAAAAATAGCCTATGTCACTCGGGAATAATGTAGCTTTCTATTGGTGAATGATTTTTTTAAATCAGTCCAGTAGTTTCGGAGCCTATTCGGTACAAACAAACAAACAAAAAAATCTTTCCTCTTTATAATATTGATGATATAGACTAGCGGACACCTGGCGGTTTCACCCGCGCAGTTCCCAGTTCTGTGGGAATACAGGGATAAAAAGTAGCTTTCATATGCAACCCGGGGATAGTGTAGCTTCCCAACGGTGAAAGAATTTTTAAAGTCGGTCCAGTAGTTATTAAGTTTATTCGTTACATATATAAAAATATAAACATACAAAAATACAAATCTTTCCTCTTTATAATATTAGTATAGATTATTCTTAATAATTTGATTTCAGACAATTTTGAGTTTTATGTATAACATAGTGTAATTAATTTGTAAAGTTATGTCTAACACGAACAAAAACACTACAATCACACCAAAACTGCCGGTCGTATTTTAATGAAATTGTCACCACCTCAAAGACAATTTTACTATCTAAATTTTGATCTAAGGCTTTTTTTAGAGTCATAGAATAATAAGGAAAGTACAAAAAACTACTAAATTTTGGGTCGCGCGGGTGTGTAACGAGTGCGCGTTTTGTTCCCATATGATGTTATTCATAGATTTTTTAGGGCAGAAGCCCGAAAGGCTGATTACCAAACATTGTATTACCCAGTTACTGGGTTGTGGAGGAGATAGGCTGTCGCTCCATGTAAAATACTGGTATTCAGCTGCACCTGGTTACGTTGGAAGCTGACCCCAATACAGTTGGAAATAGCTTAGGCAGTTAGATAGGGAGGCATTGTGGTTTGCCCGATCATAACCAACGATATTTTGAAAACACTGCTCTAGCTTGTACAATTGCCAGACATAGCGGGGATATAAAAATAATACGTAGGTGATTGTTTTGGCAGCATCTGTGCACGTAAAAAGACCTTTTGCTTCTACATGGTGTCTTTAGTCTATGATCTGATTATTTATCTTCACGCTTTTCCTCAACGAAGAGCTTCAAGTTGTAGAGTTTCTAATTAGGTCACGAGTAGAATGATTGAATAAATTCACGATAAGAACATCGAAATTTTATTACGTTAAATTCAATGTTTTAGTTTATGATCGCAATCCTGAAAGAACAATAATTGCAGGTGGTAAATCTAAAACGTACCTATGCTTTCCAAACCACGTAGCAGAGATGATAATGTTGAGAGGGATGTGTGGCGTGACGAGATTGAATAAAGTGAGAAATGAGTATATCGGAAGATTTTTTAAAGTGACGCCAGTGACGAAAGGAAGCCGTTTGTCCTGGTATGGTCATGTGATGAGGAGGGAAGAAACGCATGTTACTAAAAGAGTTATGAATATAAATGTGGATGCGAGGAAAGGGAGAGAAAGGCCAAAGAAAAGATGGATGGACTATGTGAGGAGTGACAAGAAAGAAAAGAGAGTCAGTGATAGCGTGACGGGGGACAGGACGATATGGAAGAAGAAAACATATTGCACCGACCCCAAGTAACATGGGATAAAGGCAGGAAGATGATGATGTTTCCCAAAGCAAGTCAACTCTCAACAGATTCCTTCCATAAATACATACAGATAACTGATAAAGCACGATATTTTTCGCCTTATTAGGTTTTCCATCTAGAATTTTTCAGTAACACCCCAGAGTCTTGTGCTCGGTTGATTGCAATGGGCTCTCCCCTGTTACTTGGGACTTAAACTTAACGGGTAAAGGACAAGGGCAGAAGCGCACACATTGTTTTAGCTAAGATTAAATTCCTACGACATTAAATGAAAAAATCTGGTTTAACTCAGGGTCATGTTCTAAATTAGTTTGTTCAAGATTTTTTGTTCAAGAACACCGAGAATAATAGATATTCAGTCATGAACTTATGTAGGTTATGTTTGGTTAACTTTTAATCATGTGTTTGGTAGGTAATATTATTCAATTTTAAGGAAGTAAAAGGACAATATTGCATTAGTATTTCCCTTAACTAGTTATGCCAGCATGAAATGTAAATTATACTCTTTGGAAAGAGTTTATTTATTATTTATTTATATAAGCTTTTACTTTGACGTGTATCAAAAGGTCGTCATCAACAACCATGCTATATTTTTTTTACTTGAATACTAGTCTTTTTGCCTATTATTTGAAAGTAAGTAATTCATTTATTTCTATTTCACTATAGTATTTTTATTTACCAGCAAGGAACACCTACACTTAGTCATAAATTGTATTATTAATTCATATATTCCATTTTATTATAATAACAAATCCAATAGTCATATACTACTACAGTCCCTACTTGTTACTTGGCAGAATAAGTGTAAAATGGCAACACTGAGCTAATGAAAGTTAGCAAAAAAATCGAATAACTAAATGTTTTTTTTTATTCGTAGTGAACCAGTTAATGTTACACTTTGAAAAAACGAAGACTATTAAGGAGTTTCTTACATATAAAACTCACTTTCAGACACTCAAATTTAAGGCGGCTAAAATTTCGCCACTGTTCTTTAGGCGTACAGGAACACCTGCAGTACGCCTAAACCTCTGCTTGACCATTCGCAGAATACAGGCGTAGTTATAAGAACATGTAAAATGCTTGTAATAGGATGAACGTTTGGTTCAAGTAACACCAATTAATACTCCACACGTAAAAAACAAAATAGTTTAACCCGATACCTAGAACTAACAAAACAACAACAGGAAAATAACCCTCCAATGCATCGACAAATAAATACAAAAGATCACGAGGTGTACAACAATATTGACAAGCATTAACCCTCCGTGCAGCCTCTAGTTAGCTTACATATGATGAGCGCCTCCCAGCGCCGCTCGCATGTTTTCCTTCCATCGCCATCCCGTTGAACAGCGTATTTGCATAAATCAATAAATACAGGCACTCCACATAATACTTGGATGCAGGCAAGCTTGTTTTAAAAATGTAACGAATGTAGTTACATGTTGTACTCGTAGCTATCAGGAATTAGGGCGCCATGTTTTTGTGGAGCTGAATTTTTGGGAATGACTTTCGGTTTGGAGATTATGTAGTTTTGTTTTGCTCTTGGGAACGCTGAATTTTCAGTAAAGTATTACTACCAACCTTTATGCATGACTTTTAATTAAGTCGGAATCGAATAGAATACTCTTTATTATGTACACCATATAAGTTACAGAAAGTCTATACTTTCTGTAACTTATATGTTTACGAAGAAAACATTACACTGGGTGACACAATGGGCGGCCTTATCGCTAAAAGCGATCTTTTTAAGACAACCTTTGGATGGATTTTAAAAAATGAAAGGAAAGACAGTACTGTAGGTAAGTTTGGTGTACTTTTTATATAGACAATAAATACATATATATACATACTATATAGACAAATATATACATTAACAAGTATGGAACAAAACTAAGAAATCAAGAAAAATAACTATTAAAGTGAGAGGTAGTCAGTTATGGTATGAATGAATTGAAGCTCGTAGGTAAATAATAACAGCCGCACAGTTCGATCTTCGAGGTTAAGCAACGCTTGCCGAGGTTGGTCCGTGGATGGGTGAGCATCTATTACATCTTAAGACTCCTCCGTGCCTCCGAAAGCACATTACCGGCTGTCATCAGTAGATCATCACAGAAAATAAGAAAGAAAATCTGGTACCAGTCTTACCAAGGAGTACCATGTTCTTTCTATCTTTCATTATTTCTTTCTTTATGTATTTCTTTCTTTCTTTCATTCTTTCTTTCGACCTGTCGTCTTTCTTTCTTACTTTCAGTTACTGGGTTGCGAACGTCACTTGCTCCATGTAAAACACTGGTACTCAACTCCATCCGAAGACTGTAAGCTGAGCCAAACATTGTTGGTAAAAGGCTAGGCAAATTTATTGATGATAATATGATGAATTGGCAAAAGTGCCGTAACATGATCTTTATACGTAGTTTAAGATGATTTTAACCCAAAGTCGCACTAAGACCGCCATGCGTGTCTGCATCAATTGTTAGCCTCACAAATGGTCAAATAAGTTGGAGAGTCAATTACTTGATCATTTGTTAGACTAACAATTGATGAATAAACGTGTTTCACCGAAATTTGTAATCATTGGAGAGCAGTGGTGGCCCAGTTTGTTTGGTAACGGCCGTGTTTTTTTTTTTTTTTTGTTCAAACCCAGGCAGTCAATTTACTTCGTGTAAATTATTTTATCACCACTACTCTCCAAACGGTGAAGGAAAACATCGTAAGGAAACCGGCATGTCCTAGAACCAAAATTCAAAGACATGTGACATCCACCAATCCGCACTGGTGATGGATTACGGACCATTCCCTCGCACATAGAGAAGGCCTGTGTCCCAGCAGTGGGTACATGAAAAGGCTGATAATGTAACCATTCGTTAGCATATTTAACCATTGGTTAAGTTAATACGGATCAAAAAACCGGCCAAGTGCGAGTCGGACTCGCGCACGAAGGGTTCCGTACTTGGCAAATTGCGGTTTACGATTTATGACGTATTAAAAAAAAACTACTTACTAGATCTCGTTCAAACCAATTTTCGGTGGTAGTTGACATGGTAATGTACATCATATATTTTTTTTAGTTTTATCATTCTCTTATTTTAGAAGTTACAGGAGGGGGCACAAACATTTTGCCACTTTGGAAGTGTCTCTCGCGCAAACTATTCAGTTTAGAAAAAAAAAATATTAGAAACCTCAATATCATTTTTGAAGACCTATCCATAGATACCCCACACGTATGGGTTTGATGACAAAATAATAATTTAGTTTCTGTTTCAAGTATGGGGACCCCCCAAAATTTATTGTTTTTTTTTCTATTTGTGAGTGAAAATCTTAATGCGGTTCACAGAATACATCTACTTACCAAGTATCAACAGCATATTTCTTATAGTTTCGGAAAAAAAGTGGCTGCGACATACGGACGGACAGACAGACAGACAGACAGACAGACATGACGAATCTATAAGGGTTCCGTATTTTGCCATTTGGCTACGGAACCCTAAAAAGTACGTGCTTGGAGGTTGGACGCTTGAAGTAGCGGACCAGCCCGTTATACAATACAATACATTACGATTATGGCATCGACCTTTGTTTGAATAACATCAAGACCAACCGCGTATTTTTTCTCAGAAACGAAAGCCCTCTTATCAAAAAATAATGCTCACAAATCTCTAAAAAATAAGCCCTAATATCGAGAAATCAGTCAAACATGGCCTATAAAGTGCAATACTTGCAAAATGCTTGCTCTTTCACGCACCTTGATACAGCCAATAGGGCGCTCCCTTACCTCTGTATCAGCCAATAGGGGAGCGATTCCAAATCAATTTCTACATTTCGATGACACGTTATTTTTTTACCTTTTCAATATTTACCCTCTCTGGTTTTTTTGCCGGATGAAGTTGTATTGGGTGTTACCTGTGTGCTTTGGCAGTAATCTTCGGTTTATGAACGCGCGTTTCCGAACCTTTATTAATTCTGTCGGTTTAGAATGTTTGAATATTAATTGTTTGTTTGTGGTTCGATGGAGTTGTTCGGTTTTTATGTGTGCATAAATGTGAGAGAGGTGTGTTTCCTTTTTTGCGATAAACATATTGTTGTTACGTTCCTATTTGAAGTTGTTTTTGTCTGTATTTTTTAAAATGAATTTTATAATTCAAATTATATAAAAGCTGGCAATATTTAGCCATCCATTTGTTTTTACTTTAGTTTTGTAAAAATTTTTTTTTCCTAAATCAACTGTTCTGTACTAAACATCAACAACAACTTCGCGTCAAATAGGTACTAAGGCTCGCATTGTTTGGTTACCGTTCAGGCATTTTGTTTTTATTATCAATAACTTTTATCTTTTGCAAGCTTTTATTTAAATTCAAATTAAATTTATTGCATCCATAATGTACATATAGGTGGTTAATATAAGTTACAGAAACAATTATGGACCCTGTCGGTCACAGCAACATTCTAGATACAGTCAGTGTCTAGGAGAAGCTATACGCTATTCGCGCTCAATATTACCTATTACAAATAAAAATATTTTCTTTATCTATTAACATAATTACAAATAAAAATATTTTCCTTATCTATTAACATTGTAGTTATCTATTCCCTTTCTATCTGTTTTTATTTGGTTTGCACTAATATGTATACCTTAACTTAACTCGTATAATTTGCAATGTATGTAAGTATGTTCGGTTCAAATCTTGCAACTGAATTTCAAAGCTGTTATCCTCCACCGATTAAGATGAAATTGTGCATACACGTTTAGTTTGCGTGACAATGCATAGTAAGTAACGTCATTCTAAATCCAATGTAGTGGACGGCCCAAGATGGCGGACTAGTTATTTTTTGTGTACTGTCATGATATTGGGTATCAAATGAAAGCGTTTGTTGAGAATACGAAAAAGCTTGTTATTAAAAAAGTTTTAATTAATAACTTAACTATTATTTTATAATTTCTTACGAAAATGTCCACGTTGATCAAAAGGGTCATAAAACGTGCATTCAACGTTCATAGTGCCTAAACCAACTACCACCCTTGGGATCGACAATCTATATTGAACACGTAATTATGCCCGATTCAAACAGTAAAACACCCACAACTTTTGATTTCTTTTGACAGTCTGGATAAAAAATCGACACTCATAAAAAAACACCACCCATACGCACAAAACGTTTTGGGAACACTTTTATTATGCGTACAGCTAAGGAGTGGAATTCCCTGCCGGAGTCTGTGTTTCCCGATAGCTACAATCTAGGGGTCTTTAAGTCAAGAGTGAATAGGTTATTTCTAGGCAAGTCGCTTACCATCAGGTGAGATTGTGGTCAAGCGCGAGTCTATAGGGTATAAAAAAAAAAAAAACACTACAAAGTGAAAAATAACTTCAATTTCTGAAGGCGGTGTCAAAAAACGAAGAAATGAAAACAGGAACACCGACTTCCGATATTCAAGTTATTTTAGACTTAGTAGTATTTTTTGGAAGACGGTTGAATTTTTTTGTTAAGAAAGATTTTTATTTTCACTTTTTAGTGGTACATACTGGACAAGTTCTATAGTAAGGTACCTATAATGCTGACAGTGATGCCAGAATAGATTACACGAATAACATGCAACTTGAACATAACCAGTGGAATGAAAGTGTACCAGGGTGAACTGTACACATCCGCGTACCCGTTAAGAGCACACTGGCGTAATGGTATGTTATGAAATGGTGTCAAAAATAAACAGACATGCGATTGCAGCAATCCCGTGAGATTTGCCGTCATTTATTGAAGAGTTTTTTTGTATATCTCCGAAGTTCATCTTTGTCTACCGTTCGCACAGCGGAGATCAGGAGACTGTCGATTGTCGACCGTTGGCATGATTGGTAGGCGTAGTTTATTGTTACTGAGGACATTACTTTAGGTACAATAGTAAATCCTCTTGAAAAATCCTCCAAGTAGGTACTCACGAACATGAAAATGCAATCTTATTAAAACAGTATTTAATTTAAGTGGGCGAAATCCAGGCAAACAAGCAAATAAAAATACGAACCAGATTACAAAATAGTATTATTCGAACTACAATAAAGGCTTAATAAATAACTGAACATATCCATGAAACTCTTCGTAGAATACAACGAATATTTTCACTACTTATAAATAAATAATAAATAATAAAGCTTTATTTATTCCACGCATACAAAACAATACCAATTTAACAAATAAAATTAGATTATTTTAAGTAATTTAAATAAGTTCATCAAAAAATTATTATTTTAGATATTTCGTTAATAAGAAATAGATGAATCAGATTACAAGATAAACAATACATTAGAATTCAACATTATTAAAAATAAGTTCATCAAAAATATTATATTATTGTTTGTTTTTTTTTTCTCGTTGGTAATAAATAGATGAATTAGATTAAAAATAAGACAATACATTGAAATTATAAATTAAAATAACTTTGATTATAGAAATTGATTGATTAAATAAATAATTCATTAAGTATATAATAAAAATAATTCATAAAAGCAAGTTAATTTATCTGATTGATTAAAAATTTGATTACTTAGCATTAAATAAATTATTCAAAAAGATAAAAATAAATTACTAGTTTAAAAAATGATTAAGAATTAAATAACTTAAGATAACATCAATCAATTACTACAAATACATACAACAACAATCATCTGAGATTGGTTTGGACTTTGGAGGAGGCTTTTTTACCCGAAAGGGATCCACACAAAACCAATCTCAGATGATTGTTGTTGTATGTATTTCACTACTTAAAACGGCTTAATTATTTAACAAAAAACGTTTTGAATTCTCTCGAATTATAACTTCAACATTATTAATTTAATATACAAGTACTTGAAACGTATGAGGTATTTATGTTACGTACTTTTGTACATGTGTACCTAGGTATTAATTTAATTTATGTGCCTTTAGAGGGTTGAAATAATAATTATATCAACTTATAATAGTAAACTGTAGGTGATAACGAGGCGTTCGGTCATTTAAGATGATTAAAAGTCCAGAGGGCCAGAAAATTAAAGGCGGAAACATACTTACGTGTCGTGGCGTGGCGTGGCACATTTTGACGCATTTTATTGGCAACAAGACATGTTGAGATATGACGTAGGGCTGAAAAGATTCGTGTCACACGTCACGACACAGTAACGTGTAGGCAGCTTAACCCAGCCTGTCACTGTCTACATCTGACTTAGGTAGGCCTCTCCAAAGCTGCGCCGCAACCCTGGGGCTCTACTATGACGTCTTAAAACTAAGATAATTCCGGTGCATATACAGGACAAATAGCACGATCCTTTTTTTACAACGGAATCATAGTGACGTTGTCACTTCGCAGTTCGTACTGCAACACATTGCACCCACACTACACGAACGAAGCAATTATTGATACCTATACAGCTTGGCAAAAAAGAGTGTGGAATAAATGAGGTCGCCACTATCGCACCTGTGGTAACCCGAAATACTATGAATCAATAGTTTTGATACTTGTTTTTAATTTTTAGTTTCTCTAACTACTCTTAGTACTAATAGGTTATAATAGGCAAGTAACTAGTAGTAAGAAGTAGTAGCTTAGGTGTGGCATTCCCTGTCAGAGACTGTATTTCCTGATAGCTACAACCTGGGTGTCAAGAGTGAATAGGTTTCTTCTAGGTAAGCGTGCTACATCGTCGACCACATCATCGCTTACCATCACGTGAGATAGTGGTCAAGCGTGAGACTATCGAAAACAAAAAGAAAAAGTAATAGGTAGGTTATTTTAGTTATCTAATTAGTTTTATTTTTAGTTCCAACTGTCACCGCATCAGACTCTTTTTTGCCAAGCTGTACTTCATATAAGATAGCTTGATCTCTATGACATATGTCAAACTGACGTATACGTTATTGTTAGCCTGTCAAGTGCTATTGTTACTGTATTGATACTGACAGCTGTCGCAGAGATCAAGTTATCATTTATGAGGTATAGTTTATTTTTAGGATTCCGTACCCGAAGGGTCCAAACGGAAGGCCCGTCCCATTAGTCACATTGCTAACCCTATTGCTAACACTCACGTGTCTGTCTGTCCGTCGTCTGTCACAAAACTTTGTTCCGATTTTTTTTTTACTGCCCTTTGACCTATAAACTCGAATTTGGTGATAATGTTTATTATTACGTATATTTTACTAACAAGTACCAATATATTCTATAATTGGTACGGAGCCCTAAATTTGCGAAGTCCGACACGCACTTGGCGTGCTGCATATTCTGTCTGACTACCCACAAAAGAAATCCCAATATCCAGATCCAAGCTCAGAACTCTTAAAGTCTGTTTAATATTCCTGGAACTGCGGGGAAAACCAATATTTGTTATAGTACATTACTGCCGCGGTCTAATATGACTACTTTGCTAGTCGCGCTGATTATGGCCGACAGCAGCGTAGCGCAGCTCCAGGCCGACACAGCGCGGTCAGCGTGCAGCACTTGATGGACGAGCTGAGATAAAGGCCGAGACCGTAGGTCAAGGCCTTTACAGCGAGGACAGCAAGGGCTGCAATGATGGCCAAGCTGAAAGGCCTAGAGCGTAGCTAGGCTAGCTCGAGGCAATCATAGCGTGACCAGCGAAGCAGTCATTGTGGGCCAAGGTTTGTATAGTGCTTTACTCAAAAATGCAAGTACCTAATTAAAATTACTTGCTGGTTGCAAGTAATTTAAATAAAAAATATAGTAATTAACTAGAATTTTTATTAAAATGTCAATTATGAAAAGTACAGTTACTAAAATTCTACACCGACTTGCCCGGTTTGATATTACTAATAGTTTGCGATAATTGTAATGCGGTGTTGGACTGCTGTACGTATATTATTGAAAAGAAAAACATTTTCGGATAAAGATTTTTATTTCCTACTGATTTTCCACTGCACAATTTTTTTATATGCAAGCTTATACTTACTTATGCTCAAAGGAAAAACTTTGAGTTTCGCGATATCAAATTTTCAACCACTAATTTAGCTTCATCTTTAATGTCTGGCGGTGTTAAACACATTGAATCGGAAGAATTTTCGCTTTGAGAGCTCATTTTTAGCAAAAAAGTCACTAAATAAAAACAAAATTTTCGCTGAACCACGTTTTTGTTACTTCTTTGTTTTTTTTTTGAGCAATGGTAGTTGGAACTATACAGCCTAATATGGAATAAAATCTTTTTGTACCTATCCTCTAATAGATACAAACAGCTGTGTTTTAAATAAAAACTTTTTGGATTTGGTCTTTTAAAACGTTGAAACGTCAAAATAGCGGCCGGCAAAACATTGCCGGCCTGTTAGAGCGGCCAGCAAAACATTGCCAGCCGCTCCTTGAAACAGAACGGCAAGGTCGACTTTGCTCGAACAAGGTTGTCAAAATAATGACCACATTACATGCATTTTTGAGTAAAAGATTTTTTGTAGTCTGTTTTAATTGTTGCTCATTTGTCTTTCATATTTTATGTAATATACGTATTGAGTTGCAATGAAAATCGTACTTGGTCGGTGAATATTACAAAAAAGAAAGATTATGAGGAATTTTGTTATTCTTTCACCTAAAAAGTGTAAGGATATATTATATGAAACTCTAAGTACAGTAATATAGCCTATACATCAGAATAACACATCCATACTTCATATTATAAATATTTTCACGCTTATACTGCTGATTCGATTTAGGTGAAATTTGGTATGGACATAATTTGAGACCATCGGAAGTGCATAGGATAGTTTTTATCACGATAATGTTTCATTGGAATCACAAAACACTTTTTCGTCCCATCTATTCGAAAAGGACGACTTGGTTCGCCTTTATGTGCACCCAAAGGTGGTGTTTTCTATAAGTAACTTTTAGCGGGCAGTAATGAGTTTTTAATCCTCTTTATAAGTGCGCCGCAATTATCTTTGCCGCTCTTTTTGAATTTGGTACATCTTAGTGTTCAGCACCAAAGAAATCGAACGCAAATATTGTTTGAATAAAGACTGGCTGGTACGACGGCCCATAGTCACGCCGCCGGATGAATTAAAAAAAAAAAACAAATTAAAAAAGCGCGAACTACAGCCCGCGTTTTCGTAAATTTTCACGGATTGTTAGAAATTCATTGTTTTGTTTTGTTTTGAAAAATGAGTTCTTCAAGTGACAGTGAAAGTATAGAATTAACTCCTGAAAGCATTAGAACTGACGCAAGAAATGTGATGGATAATCTATTACCTGCAAAATCCCGGGAGAAATATATGAAAGCCTATGGTAATTTTATTGAATGGAGAAATGCAAGAGGCGCCAAGAATTTTACAGAATCTGTGTTTTTGGCCTACTTCCAGTACTAAGCCAAAACTAAACAACCTTCCACTCTTTGGAGTACATACTCAATGCTAAAATCAACAGTCAGTTCTAATAACGATGTAAAACTGGACACATATTCGAAATTAATAGCGTACCTGAAGAGGATGTCTGATGGATTTAAACCTAAAAAATCCAAAGTGTTCTCAGTCAAAAACGTGGAAACTTTCCTTAATGAGGCACCCGACAAAGTCTTTCTTGCCGTAAAAGTAAGTAGGTAACTATGTTTACGGTGGATTAGTAAAATATAATCATAGTGTATAAAAATGCACATTGTATTGTAACCTGTAGGTACTTTGATAGATACTTGTCTTATTCACATTCGGTTTTGTTACAGGTGGCTTTAATTTTCGGATTACATGGAGCTTGTCGTGGCAATGAACTTTTAAAAATAACTGTTGATGATGTCGAAAATCACTCGGATGATTTACTGTTAGTAAAGCTGACCGATACAAAAACCAAAATTGACCGATCCTTCGTAATACGAGGAGAATACAAAACTATTGTACAGAAATACCTGGATCTGCGTCCTGCTGCTATGAAGACCAATCGGTTTTTCATCCGTTATCAAAATGGCAAGTGCTTCAAACAAGTTGGTGGCGCCTAACACCAAATACTTGGGCGGAAATATTAAATTGGTTGCGTTTATCCCAGACGCAGGGGGGCTGGTTTAATTAAATAGTGGACTGTATGAAGCGGGGTCGAAAAATACGTGAGTCTGACCTTGCAAAATACGACACGAATTAGGACGACGAAATTGTACATGGACAAAGGAATTTGGCAGGAAAATGCAACACCACTGACCTGTAGATTCACCATCAATCTTCCACGTCGGCCGGCCGAAGGTTCGAGACCTTTGCTGGATCAGGGCAGCGCACGAGAGGGCGCACAGACGCCTTTCACAGCTAATACACGCACTTTACGTAGTGTTTTAGATAAAAGTTCGTAAATGCACTTGCGATAGTTCACAACCGTAAATTTGTAATAAAATTAACAAGGGAGCAGGCAATTAGTAACACTGCCCTCGTCGAAGAACGCGACAAGACAATAGAGTCTTCACACCGTCACCGTAGATGGTGACAAGGACAGCGATAGTCCGGGTGTGCATGAGGGAAAAGGATGAGACACGACAGGATAGTGACGCATTTTGCAAGTCATTTCTTACGTCTACCCTACAGTGAAAATCATAAGCTAATACGATATCCAACATCCCCCCAGCCTTGAAGAAACCCTTCAAAAAAGGTTTGAAAACTAAGAAAATCGCTATATTTAGCAACTTCAAGGATTAACTAGAGCGGAGAAATATAATGAAACTTCTAACTTTAACTTAACTAACATAAAATAAGCTAATTTATACTTATGGGCGTGAAAATATATTTAATAGAGATATATGAATATATGCCTATTGAGTCGGAAGAGGGCATAACCGCACTACTGGTCGTTTATAAGTACCGGTTTTAGTTTTTACTTCCGCTACGCGAACAACACCATCCTTACCAGGGTATACATTGGTAACCACTCCCAATGGCCACTGTAAGGGTGGAGCGTTATCAACATTTAACAACACTACAGTACCGACTGTAATAGGATTAGACGGAGTATTCCATTTTTCGCGTTGTTGCAAGTTATGTAAATATTCCGACTTAAATCGCCTCCAATACGATTGAACTATCGAATCCATTAAAGAGAAACGAGACAACAGATCTGTTCGTTCTTCGGATAAGTCGGCTGCAGGTAAGCATTCTAGTGGAGTGGTAGATAAAAAATGCGCGGGAGTAAGTGCTAATGGCTCTGATGGATCAGAGCTCAAAACATAAAGAGGACGGCTATTTAGCACTGCCTCAATTTGAATAAGAATGGTCGACATCTCTTCAAAGGTGAGAACTTGATTACCGATTGTTCGAAATAAAAGCGACTTGGTGCTCTTAACGTTCGCTTCCCATATCCCTCCGAAGTGACTTGCTGTAGGAGGGTTCATTCGCCACGTGATGCGGTTCTTCGCGAGTTCATGACTAAAACTTTGATAGTAATCAGCGGTTTGTAAAAACTCGTGAAGTTCATTAAAATATTTTTTAGAAGCGACAAAATTAGTCCCGTTATCGCTATATAAGAAATTACAAGGACCTCTTCGCGATATGAATCGTTTAAATGCGTCAATAAAGGAAGCGGAAGTTAAGTTAGAAACTAATTCGATATGCACTGCTTTTGTCACGAGACAAATAAAAATACAAATATAAGCTTTTACACTTCGTATGCCCCGTTTGCGGTAAGGAGTAACATAAAGTGGACCTGCGTAATCGGCGCCCGTATGTAAAAATGCTTTGCATTGCTCTAACCTACATTTAGGCAAATCGGCCATAGGCGGAAACGTAGGCTTAGGATTAACTCGGAAACAATCATTACATTTGTGTATGTACTGTCGAACCACACGTCTAGCGGAAATAATCCAATATTTGGATCTTAATATCGAAAGTAATAATTGCGGCCCGGCGTGACAATTGTCGCGGTGATAAAATTCAATTAATAATTTAACAACATGTCCTTGCCCGGGAAGTAAAATCGGATGTTTAGAAGAATAGTCTAGTGTCGAGTTCGATAAGCGACCTCCGACACGTAGAAGTCCGTTACATAAAAATGGAAACAATTTCCGTAACTTGGCCGAACACGGTTGACCTTTAGAAATATTCTTAATGTCTTCGGAAAAGTATTTAGATTGAACCGCGCGAATTATATCCAATTCAGCTGTATTTAAATCTTCAGCGGTAATTGTATCGTTTTGCGGCAATTTTTTAATAAATCTAAGCGAAAAAACTGTAGCTTCCAGCAGCTTTTCCCAAGTGGAACACTCTGAAGCTAATTTTAAGAGCGGGTTATCATTATCTGTGACTTGAGTCACGTGCGTAACAGTTTTTTCTTCCGGTAATGAAGACCGGTTGGATAAAAATTGTTGTATAGGCCAGTCTTGTCTAGGCAAGGAAAGCCAGGATGGACCCTTAAACCAAAGCTCATGTTGAATGAGCTGCGAAGGCATGAGTCCACGAGATACGCAATCTGCGGGGTTCTCTATGCCAGCGACATGATATAAATTTTCAGGTGAAATATTTTCCTGAATTTGAGAAATGCGGTTGGCAACATAAGTGTTGAATCGGTGAGGCGAAGCAACAGACCAACTGAGTGCTACTTCAGAGTCCGAAAAAGCATAAATATTTTCAATTTTATGTCGTTTAGATAAAGTGTCATGAACGGTTTTAAGAAGTCGTGACATTAAAAGTATTCCGTTTAATTCCAAGCGTGCGAGAGTGATTTTAGGTCTAGCAGATGCGACACGCGACTTGGAGCACACGAGTGAAATAATAGGCGGTTGATCGCCATTGACGACGTGTAAAAATATCACACAACCGTATGCGGATTCGCTCGCATCTGAAAATGCTACTAAGGAAACTGTAGAACGGGTTTCTATACCTAAATGACGTGGAAATGATAAATTAGATATTTGCGGTAATTCTATTAAGTATTGTTGCCAAATTTTAACAATGCGAGAAGGGGGTATATCGTCCCAATCGAGATTTAAAAGCCAGAGCTCCTTAATTATTAATTTAGCGAAAAGAATTATAGGGCCGACGAGTCCTAAGACGTCGTACAACCGAGCGGTAGCGGATAAAATGGCGCGTTTAGTACAAACAGGTAGGGGACTTGATATTTTGAAAATAAAGGTATCCTGAGCGGGCAACCAACGCAAACCTAATATCTTAAATGTATTTCCATCGTCGAAAGAAATGCATTCAGATTGACGGTGCGACTCGGGAATATGATCGAGTAATTCTTGTGAATTGGAAGTCCATTTAACTAAGTCAAACCCGCCAGTTTTGAAGATCTGGATCAGATCAGTAGCTGTCTTGACTGCTTCCTCGAGAGAAGAAGCAGATGAAGCTACGTCATCCATATAAATGTCCCTCTCTAATACGGCTGCCGCAGTTGGCCAATTATGCCGTTCATCGCTAGCGAGCTGGCGTAGCGTGCGGAGCGCCAAAAATGGTGAAGACCGGAGCCCAAATGTGACTCGAGTGAACTCAAAAACCTCGAGTGGGTCGGTTTCTGAAAATCTATATAAGATTCTTTGAAATTTGCGGTGCGGAGCATTTGTATAAATGCATAAATACATTTGTTTTACATCTGCACAAAAGGCAATGTAATAAACACGAACATTTAAAAGTATATGAAATATATCAGCCTGTAGATTGCAACCCGTATACAGGACATCATTTAGTGATAAGCCTGTATTTGTCTTGGCACTGCCATCGAGCACAGGACGAACCTTGGTTGTCGCCTTGTCGTTGCGCACTACAGGATGGTGCGGTAGATAAAAGCCTGGGGCGACTAATGCCTCAGGTGCGGTGCGGGACAGTATACCCTTATTTAGGTAATCACGAATAACATCGTCATATTTTAATTTTAAATTAGGATCCTTAGAAAATTTCTTTTCTAAAAGTAGGAAACGTTTTTTAGCGGTAGTATAAGAATTTCCAAGATTATTTGGGTCTTCTTTAAAAGGAAGATCAACTGAATAGCTGCCGTCGGAATTACGAACAGTGGTTGAAGTATAAATATTTTCACACTGCTGGTCGTCGGGACTTAAAAATGACTGCGAGGGTAATTCCTCGACTGCCCAAAATCTTTCAACCATCTGATGCAGCGGGTCAGAAGTAAAAGCACACAATGTGCGGGTAGCGGGTTGCGGAGAAATAATAGGAGCGTCACCTAAAATCAGGTAACCTAAAGTCGTTTCAAGGGCGGAGGGCATACCGTTATCTGAGCTTTTAATTTTATCAGAAAGTAAAATTTCACAATAAAATTTAACACCTAATAGTATATCTATAGTTCCCGGTTGCGAAAAGTCATCATCGGCGAGCGGTAAGTTACGAATAAATTCAATAGCCGCAGTATCAACACAGGTGTCCGGCAACTGTGACGTAATCTGTCCTACTACCATTGGCCTTATAGAATATTCGCACTTATTATCAAAGCGAGACGTGAATTTGACAGAAGTAACACCGAGAATTTTTTGTGAGGCTCCTCCAATGCCTTGAACTTGCGAATAGCGGGTTTGATTATAAATAGGAAGCGATAGTCGCTTACAACAAGTTGCGGAAATATAATCACTCTGAGAGCCAGGATCCACTAGACATCTCAAAAAGTGAGTGCGGTTTAAAGAATCAACAAACTTTACTTTTGCGGTCCCTAACAACGAAGTCGTTTGATAACGAGCTGTTCGATCGTACGAAACTGTACACACCGATGCATTATTTGCAATAGTTGTAGGGTCATTAGAAGCGGCGAGTGAATGAGTCATAGCGGACTCTAAATGACTGCTGGCCGGTGTAGGGCGCGGCAAGTCATGAGCGGTAGCGGGAATAGGATTAGAGGTATTGGGCACCACAGAGCCAACGTTACAATTCGTTTTATCATTTTGTGTTGGATTGAAATGTAATAAGGTGTGGTGCCGCTTTGAACAATGAGAACAAGTATGTTTCGAAGTACAAGAAAAAGTCTTGTGTTTAGTACTTAAACAATTGTTACAGAAATGATTAAGTTTTATAAAATTATATCTTTCTCGCGGGGTTAACTTATTAAATGACGAACAAGAATATAAATGTTCATGTGGTTTCTCATTACATAAAGCGCATTTATCGCTTACACTTGGACCATACCCTACATCTGTATTAACAAAAGACTTGGACGGTTTAGGGATGTGCTTAGTTTGACGCTGCTGGTTAGACTGAGAATTATTATCTATCGATTTACTAAGGTTCATAGAACGAGACAAAACTTTACTTTGCTCCTTTATGAATTCAATTAAATTATGATAAGGAGGTATTTTATCTTTACGATAGGTAATTTCAAATAATTTAACTGTGTCTGCGTCCAACTTTTGCAGAGCCAAGTGCAAGAAAATAAATTCAGTTAAATCGTTAAGCTTCAATTGCTTAAGTGCTTGTACTGAAGAATCAAAATTATTTATAAATGAGTCTAACCCATCAGAACTAGCAATGGATAGCGGTTTAAACTGTAACAATTGGTTTAAATATGCGGATGCGAGTGAGCGAGGATCGTCATATTTTTGCACGAGTGCCTCCCAAATAATAATATAATTTTCTGCGGTTGGCGCCAACCCTGCGCAAACGCACGACGCCTGCCCAGTTAATTTACCTACTAAGTAAAATATTTTTTCACTATTAGTGAGCGATGTGTTATCGTGTATCATGCTTTTAAATTGTTGATAAAACAATGGCCATTTCTTGACATTACTGTCGAATGACATCAAATCAATGGGCGGAAGGCGAGGATTAGATTTTTGTAATGAAGTTTGAGATTCAGATTCAGGACACTCGGTTTTATTATTGAGTAAAACCTGTTTTATAAAACAAAACATTTCTTCAAAAGATAACCAGGAATCATATTCGACCTCAGAATCGGGGTTCAACTGTAAATTTAACATATTATAAGAATCTAAAACTTGTTGGTAATCATTACGCAATGTATCAATATTTAAAGCACTAGAACAAAACGACTTATAATATTGTCGATCATTATTTGCTTTCTGTGCAAGTTCGAAAATATTTTCTACGCGTTTGTAAATTACATCGCGTTTGACTACGTATAACGATAACTGGTTTTTATTAGTACTGGTAGTGTCAAAGAACTGATCTGCATCACTTCCTTTCCTCTTTGCTTTAGTCATTGTGAATAACTGTATATATGTAGTATAGCGGCGATAAGTAGGCAATACGATTATGTAAACAAAGTACTAATAAGCGGTTATAATCATAAAACGACTAACTTTAGTTGCGAGAATAAAATAAATGATTGCGGGTGAGAGAAAAATATCAAAAGTACTGGTATGTGAACGTGACCTAACGAAGCGAGCTGAAGTTCACCGAACAATTACGAACGAACGAGTTGTCTAAAGAACGATCATATAGGAACCGATTCAAAATGGCGGAATACCAAAATGGAATGAATTTGAAAAGAAATAACTTTTACGTTGTGTTGTACTATGCAATGCGGGTGCGGAAATAAAAAGCAATAGATGTCGGTGCGGGGAAAAAACAAAGAATAAACGACATTCTATTTATTAATTACGTAGTACAGTGACCGTTTAGTTATAACTGACCATGCGGTTTACATAAAGAATGCGACCTAAATGACCAAAAGTAAATACGGTTCGAAGTGACCAAAAATAATGGTGGCGCCTAACACCAAATACTTGGGCGGAAATATTAAATTGGTTGCGTTTATCCCAGACGCAGGGGGGCTGGTTTAATTAAATAGTGGACTGTATGAAGCGGGGTCGAAAAATACGTGAGTCTGACCTTGCAAAATACGACACGAATTAGGACGACGAAATTGTACATGGACAAAGGAATTTGGCAGGAAAATGCAACACCACTGACCTGTAGATTCACCATCAATCTTCCACGTCGGCCGGCCGAAGGTTCGAGACCTTTGCTGGATCAGGGCAGCGCACGAGAGGGCGCACAGACGCCTTTCACAGCTAATACACGCACTTTACGTAGTGTTTTAGATAAAAGTTCGTAAATGCACTTGCGATAGTTCACAACCGTAAATTTGTAATAAAATTAACAAGGGAGCAGGCAATTAGTAACACTGCCCTCGTCGAAGAACGCGACAAGACAATAGAGTCTTCACACCGTCACCGTAGATGGTGACAAGGACAGCGATAGTCCGGGTGTGCATGAGGGAAAAGGATGAGACACGACAGGATAGTGACGCATTTTGCAAGTCATTTCTTACGTCTACCCTACAGTGAAAATCATAAGCTAATACGATATCCAACACAAGTGATGGAAAAAATAAAATTTCTAACATGCCACAAGAAATTGCTACTTATTTGAAGTTACCAGATATCAAGCTGTATACAGGACATTGTTTTCGTCGTACTTCTGCTACCCTTTTGGCAGATACTGGAGCGGACTTAACTGTTCTCAAGCGACATGGAGGATGGAAATCGAGTGCTGTAGCAGATGGGTATACAGAAGATTCCATTGAGAACAAGGCGAAAACATCTGAACGCATCGTGGAAAACATTAAATTGCAACCTTCAGTTAATCCATCCATACCACTGTCGCCGCGCCCATCTACATCCAAACAACGAGATTCACCGTCACATTTTCCTCAAAATTATCCAGATTCGGACATTTCAAACACGCAGAATATAATTCTACAACAATCTTTATTCCTAATAAAACTGTAACAATAAATTTTCATAATTGCGAAAATGTCTCAAATGTAAATATAAATTTTTAGTTGTTTTAATAAAGGATACTATTTAATTTCAATTTAGTTGTTACTCTATGTTTTATTAAATAATAATATTACAATAAAATATGAGGCGCTTTTATTTTCTCATAGTGGGTGATGAAAAGTAGAGTGTATCACTCGGGCGCAAAATATATTTTTGGCTCGGGCGACGTACTTTGAATCCCTCGCTACGTTCAGGATTCTACTAAAGAATCCCTCGCTACGCTCGGGATTCTACTCTAGAATCCCTCACTTCGCTCTGGATTCAAAAAAGCACCCTCGTCGTAAAAATATTATTTTGCTCCCTTATGATACAATCTACTATTTTACGCTGGCGAAGCCGCGGGCAAGTTAGTAGGCTATAATTTATAAAGATTGGGGGAAATGTAGTATTTCCCTCAATCTTACATCACTGGCAGAGTCACGGGTGGCAACTTGTATAGGTATAAAATGATTGATTTGAAAAGAAAATTTAATGGGCAAAAATTTATTCTCATTATCATTAACAACATTTTAGCCGAAAGACGTCCACTGCTGGTCATAGCTCCTAAATCTCCCCTAAACGTCGCCACGATGCGAAATCCTAACTCTCCAACCAACAAATAAAAAGTAAAGATCCAAGACAATTAGAACGCAACTAAAAGGGATATATTTTAAAATAATAAAACTTTATGACAAGTGAATAGGGATACCATGTTGTAGCAAGTTTATGGATATTTGGACGTTGAACACTTTCTACCTAATTATCTTAGCACTACTTTTCACTCGAGTTTAGATTTTCTTTCAACCTTTATCTATAGGTAAGCCTTTTCTTTTTGTCAAGTGGACGCACCAAACTGTTACTTAAGGCGGTACCCCGAGCAAAACGCCGCGCTAGCCGTTTTTCGTGCTTTTTTAGGAGCTATCTACTCGTTATTTAAAAAGAAATATCAACTAATAAAAATACATTAAATTTCTACATATTATTGATTCTAAAATGGTCGTATACTTTTTTTTTTAAAGAGGTATAAGTTTCACTTATCTCCTTCCAACAAAACCATGTGATGAGAAATAATTATTGATAGCATGCATCTCCTCGTAAAGTGTTCATTAATTATTTTTTGTACTAACACTAATGGATATACAATTTAATAACGAACATTTTTGTGTTTTTTTTTTTCAAAAAGAGTAAAATTCGATTTTATAAAGATTTTATTCTAAAATCTTGGCGTATTCACTACTGTAACGCTAGGCCAATAGGAATGCTCATATCGCATGCTGATTTTTTAGTCAGGGAACCGCCTTAACTTTAAAAGATCTAAAATAAACTTTATGGACCGTACATATGTACGTATGTAGATACAGACATAAACTCACATTTATTCCCAAGGAGTAAGAACGCCTGCCGGAATACGTTGCGTTGGAAGGCCTCCCACTAGGTAGACCGATGACCTGGTGAAGGTTCGCAGATCCGCTGTACGCGAGACGCACGGGACCAGTCAATGTGGCGACGCTTGGGGGAGGCCTATGTCCAGCAGTGGACGTCTTTCGGCTACTATGATGATGATGATGAAGAACGCCTGTCTGCTGCTATGATCCTTACATATATACCTACTCATTTTGCTTAGTACTTCTGCTCAAAAACTTTATGCTCTATTGGCCAAAAGCAGGAAATGTTAAAAATAAACCATTGAAAACCGGGTGTCGCATCCTCATCTGTTGGACTAGCCCTTAAAGCTGGCAATTATACGTCTAATACAAGAAATACTTCATCCATTTTAAATATGTATTTACCTTCCAAGCATTTCATATGTCCTTAATCCACCATAAACATACGATCCCTAACAGAGCTACGACCTCCGGCAGTAAATCCGACGTCTCTGCCCTCTCAATCGAAGTGTTTACGAGTGACTCGGACTCAGCGCTCATAGCTAAGCGCTTTATTGTATAATAAACACTGGAAACGTCTCTACGTTGTCATTTCTGTTGAGACTGTATATTGACGGATGGTAGGTGAATGACCTGTTGTAGAAATATTCATTTAAAACACTTTAGACTGCCAAGTATCTACACATAATGTATCCGTCTCTGTTTGTCGCGGGAATGGTGGGCATCAACACGCTGGAACTGCGAAGTAACTGTGCGTTGTTGATGCACTTTTACCTACTGCTGAACTTTAAGATCGACGACTCGTCCACGCTAGGTCGCTGTTCACTATTCGCTCCGGACCGAATGCGGATGTCGCGTGCTTGTGCCCCGCGCTGCCTGTTCGCGGCTCCACCCTCGCGTACCCTGAATGCTCGTCATGCTCCTACAGCCCAACCTAATTGCTCAGAAACCTGGCGTCGACATATTTATGCTCAATGATAAAACAATGTTAAATGTTTGTATTAAGTTTTTTAGTCTATAAGTATTATTATATGTGTAGTGTGACTTGCTGTACGCTTTGGTACAAACTGTAAGTACAGCAAGTAATTGTTATTAAAATAAATAAATAACAGCCGAGACCCGTGCTTAATTTGGTTACCGATGCGCGGAGGAATCTTGGTAGTTAATGCATGGGCAACAGTCCACCGACATCACATCGACGTTGGAATGATAGCAAACTCTATTTTCCAAAACTTTTTAACAAAAGATCAAACCGACTTCCAGAACAAAAAACTACAAAGCAAAAAATAAAATTCATCACCGAAGTCGGTGTCTTTTTTACCCATTGTTTTCCGTTTCTCGACACCGACTTCGGAAAATAATTTTATTTTTGCTTTGTGGTTTTTTGTTCTGGAAGTCGGTTTGATTTTTTGTTAAAAAGTTTTTTATTTTTCTATTTTTAGTTTAGGTATGTACCTCCAATTAACATGATTATCATTTATTGCCAAAGTACATCTCATGGCGATTCCAATAAGCCCAAACACGACTAGGATACTTTGTTTTATTTGAGAGTTCCAGTAGTACCTTCATCATCAGATCAGTTCGATGGTGCCGTTTTCATCAGTACCATTTATTTATAAGTATTTGTTTAATTATAGTCGAGATATCTTATGCCCGTGACATACTTAGCATTTAGGAGTTCCAGTGGCCATCTGTGGTGTTCTTCATCAGTTCCACTTCACCAAATGATACTTTACGAGTGCAAATGATTACATTGTTGATGAAAATACCAAAATCGCTGTATGTTTGCCTATAATATTCGAGGAGTTCCCTCGATTTCTCTAGGATTCCATCATCAGAGCCTGACCTGATGACTATGGGACCAACTAGAAAGTATACTCTTTCAAACAAAATAATTTTTGAAATCGGTCCAGGCGTCTTTGAGTGATTACATTAAAAAAAAGATTCCGACGAATTGAGAAACATCCTTTTTTTGAAGTCGGTTAAAAAATGAATTTCACAGGCAACAAAAAGAAAACTATTCAAGATAATATATATTATTTTAAACCCAGTTGCTTAATAGAGTCATTAGTATTCAATTAAATCATTCTGCCTTGCCTTTTCCCAACTATCTTGACTTGACTGGTGTCAGATCTCAAGCTTCTGACTACCCGTAACGACTTTCAAAGATCTTCAAATGACAGCCGGGACCAACGGCTTAACGTGCTTTCCGAGGCACGGAGGAAACTCGGTATGTTGAAATGGTCAACCATCCACGGACCGACCTCGTCAAGCGTTGCTTAACCTTGAAAATCGACCCGTGCGGCTGTTATTATTAAGCCACGAGATATAGAATAACTCGCTATAAAATCTATATTTAATTAAATATCAATTATCGAATGTATGTAAGTGCATCACTTCAGAACAACTGCACCAGTCTATTTGGCTTATTATTTTTGTAACTGCTAGGAAAAGGTTAGTTTGAAAAAACTTTTGAACAAAAAAAATATCGTCTTCCAAAACAAAACGCTACAAAGCGAAAAATTACTTTCTTTTCGGAAGTCGTGGGATAAATAGGACCACATAACCAACCAGCTTACAAATAAAAAAACAATCATCAAAATCAAAATTCTAATTCAAATTAAATTTATTGCATCAGTTGATCTAGTAAAAAGTTCTAAGGTAACAAACATAGAAAAGTACAGTCTTATTAAGAACCTCCTCAGACCAAAATTGTCTAAATGGTACGAAGTTCACCGGAGTTCAGCTTGTAAGAAATAAAGCTAAGTACCTAACCTAACCTAGTAGCTAAGTATTAAGCACCTAAACCAAAAGTCTACCTACGTTAAAAGCCTAAAATCGGTACGATATTTGGAATAATGTTAATTATGAAAGAACCCTCCCTAATTCTAAATATATAATTTATCAGGTAATACGTGATATTGATAGTTGCTGGTCCCTAATTAGGCCTGCTAATCATAACTATCAATAATTGGCAGCAATATGCATAATTAGTAACCAGATTACCACGTTGTGTAATTAGATGTAGGTGATATTCGTCACTAAATCAGGGAGAGCGATGATGATATTAATAAATCAATCTTCCTAGCTTTTTAGGTCTAGCTTCCACTTTATGGATGCTGAGTACTTACTGTGATTTTAAATAACGTAGACTTAACTGACAGCTGTCAATGACCTTATTTTTTAAATGTTGCAAGCGCGGAGCATAGTGTTGTAGGTAAGACTCAATCATAAGTGATTCATTGAATCGATGTGACGTGACTCCTCAATGTAATTTTACTAATTGGTGTAAATAAATATTTAATTAATATAAACGTAATATATTTAAATGTAACAGTATTCATACACTTAGTACATAACTTTTATTGTGTTTAATATGAAATCAACAATAAAATAAATGCGGTCAATAAAATGAAGTCAGAAGAAATTAATAAGGGCCGCTAGTTTATTAACAAATGTTTTTTTTTTTGCCGCGATATAATTCAATTATCGATCTACTTCGATTTTTGATCAACTTTCGATCATTCAGGATACGACACTATTTTTATGTAACGATAGGTACACTGGCAACCCCTCAAATGACAGTTTAGTCTACGAAATAAAAAATCTCAGTATAGTATAATATATGAAGAGCCTAACACGATACCCCACGACAAGACTGGTTGTCAGGTTTTTGAGCTTGATTATCCGTAAGTGCTCGTTCACACAGAGGTCCGTTTTACAGGTCCACTCCGCTTTATCTTTAAAGGTTGTCTGTAAGAGATTGCCCTGTGCGATAAGACCGCCCATTGTACACTTTGTTTTTAAAAATGTTTGTTCTGTATGTTTTTTTTATTATGTGGTGTACAATAAAGTATATAATAATAATAATAATAATAATATCGTATACGTTTTTATTCGACACTGACGTATGTAATTGTATTACCGAGTTCACACACATGACAGTATTCCAGATCCAGCAAAAGATACCAATCTGACAGAATATACAGCAGTCCGTTTTACAGGTCCGCGTTTTATTATTCAATGGAGTAGGTAGTTGTATGAGTGAGTTCACACACACAACAGTATCAAAATACTGATCCGTTTTGTTTGATAGTTGGTGGTGCACTGAATAAATATGGTGTGAACTTTACCGCCAGTAGCGACGGATCCGCTAAAACGGTACCATAAATGCGGTGTGAACCTCACCTCCAGTAGCGTCAGATTAGTTAAAAAACGATCCTGGAAATACGGATGTTCTTGTGTGTGTGTGAACGTAGCCTAACGATTGTCAAAGTTACGAGCTAAGAATAACAGCCAGGTTCAACGATTGCTTTAACCTGCTTCTCGAAGCACGGAGGGGTTTTCAATTGTAATGGATGGTCAACCCATCCACGAACTGACTGGGGCAAAAGTACCAGCTAGGCAACCAAAGAATGTAGGCGGCCACTGAAATCAGCGCCGTGCTGTGGGTCCCCCACGGCACAGCAATAGCTGAGTGGAAGCCTTCTTGCCACAATCACGACACACATCTGCCTGGCATCCTTTTTACCCTATTTCTTTTCTGTTTTATATAAAATGTAGGTAGTATATGCTATTATTGTTTGATTTATTGGGGCCATGAACATACCAGCATAACTAGCGCGGAGCGAATGCACAGTAAACGGCAAGAACCTAACGCAGGGACCGGCGACAACCACTTACAACGTACGCGCGCGACCAGCGTCACCCGTGCGCCATCTCGTCTTTACTACCTTAATTTAAGTACTACTAATACTATTGTTACGAGTTTAGCATAAGCATGTTCTTATATTTTGTGTCGTTTTGTGACAATTAAACACTTCTACTTTCTTTTCTTACTTTTCTTTCTTTTCTTTCTTTTCTTTCTTTTCTTTCTTTTCTTTCTTTTCTTTCTTTTCTTTCTTTTCTTTCTTTTCTTTCTTTTCTTTCTTTTCTTTCTTTTCTTTCTTTTCTTTCTTTTCTTTCTATTCTTTCCTTTCTTTCTTTTCTCATTTGTCTCTTTTCTTTCTTTTCTCTCTTTTCTTTCTTTTCTCTCTTTTCTTTTTTTTTTCTTTCTTTTCTTTCTTTTATTTCTTTTCTTTCTTTTATTTATTTTCTTTCTTTTCTTTCTTTTCTTTCTTTTCTTTCTTTTCTTTCTTTTCTTTCTTTTCTTTCTTTTCTTTCTTTTCTTTCTTTTCTTTCTTTTCTTTCTTTTCTTTCTTTTCTTTCTTTTCTTTCTTTTCTTTCTTTTCTTTCTTTTCTTTCTTTTCTTTCTTTTCTTTCTTTTCTTTCTTTTCTTTCTTTTCTTTCTTTTCTTTCTTTTCTTTCTTTTTTTTTCTTTTCTTTCTTTTCTTTCTTTTCTTTCTTTTCTTTCTTTTCTTTCTTTTCTTTCTTTTCTTTCTTTTCTTTCTTTTCTTTCTTTTCTTTCTTTTGTTTCTTTTCTTTCCTTTCTTTCTTTTTTTTCATTTCTTTCTTTTCTTTTTATTCGTTCTTTTCTTTATTTTCTTTCTTTCTTTTTTTTTGTTTCCGTACTCAAAATACGCGCTTGGTCGTAGAGTTGCGGACACCTGCCCGTCGAAACTAAACTAACAAAACGAAATAGTTATTTAAATACTAAAATCTTTGGATATTCCCCTTTGTGATCTTTAGGGGAATACGCTATGGTCATAAACCCAGCTCAATGAAGGATTTAGTTTCGTTTTAATGGTCATTTTCACACACAAATATAATCCCACACGATTCCTTTTACTACCGTTATAAACCTCTGTAAAGAGCACTGTGATAAGAATTTCGCAACAATCAACACGCACGGGTCAATATGGTGATGACTGTAAGTTGATAGCTCAATAATACTGTCACAATCGCGACCTTTTTATTCATTGATAAATAAAATACTAGCAGTTGAACATATATTTATGAGAACATCGATTCTAAATTTACCTAAATGTTTGACTACATAGTTACTTAATTATGCTCGTTACTGTTCACTATTTTATGGAGTTGATTATAATCAAGATGAGCTAATGACCAGAGACTTTAAACAATTGTCATTCGACGTCAGCGATGGAGATGATAAAAATGTCACGCTGACGCGATCACGCGATCAATTATGACACGATATCTTGCGAAATCACCCCGATTCAAACAGTAAAACGCCCATAACTTTGGAACGGCTGAACCGATTTTATTTAAACAGCTAAGAACACTCTCGACAAAATCGCCTTTTAGAAAAAAAAATAACATCATAATCGGTTCATCCGTTTAGGATCTATGATGCCACAGACATACACATAGATACGCAGCAACACACGTCAAACTTAACATCCTAACTTATTCCGTCGGAGGTAAAAAAATGCATGAGATTGCAAGCGCTATCGAAATGTCAAGTCACGTCTTCCATCCTCTACATTTTTTCACTTCGATCATGGCCATCGCTGACATTCAATGACAAGGGTAAGGGAAGCGGGAGCCCATTGTATTCGAGAAGCACAAGACCGGTCGAGGTGGTGACGCTTCGGCTATAATTATTATGATGAATGTCATCTCAGTCTCCTAGGACTACAGTCCTACAAATATTCAGCAGCTCTCTTACTAGAAAATAAGCCAAAAACATAGAAAACAGCGTCCAAAACATACAATTTATCGCAAATTCCTAAAATAACAGTTCCCATGTAAAAATGTGATTGAAAAATAACACAAAACTAGTTGTAGGTGGCCAAAGACAAATTTATGAGAGCCAATAAATATTTATTGAAGTCTTTGAACCACATCCCGGGCGGGGATGAAACGGGATGAAAGGGGATGTAAGGGGATGAAACTGGATTCGTATGAATGAGAACGAACCAATGCATTGTATTATGAAATTGCGGCATTTTAACATTTTATTTGCTTCAACTATTACTTGGGGATCGTTCCAGTCGTTAAGGGGGTAATATAATTATTTTATTGTGATAGTTTTGAAGTTCTATTGTTTCCAATGAAATACTTATAAAAGATAACTATTAGATTCTTCTTTGAAAAAAATAGGTAGATAAATAAAATAGTTTTCACCACTTCATTTCATGATAGTAAGTTTGTTTTTCCAGGTTTCCTATTCATAACCAACCAGGCTTTTTTCCGACTACGTTGGTGTCAGCTACCAGTCTATTATTATATTATATACTAGCAGATGCCTCGCGGTTTCACCCGCGTAGTTCCCTTCCCCGTGTGAATACAGGGATAAAAAGTAGCCTATGTCACCCGGGGATAGTGTAGCTTTCCAACAGTGAAAGAATTTTTGAAATCGGTCAAGTAGTATTCAAGTTATTCGTTATGTTAGAATGGGGATTTAAAACCACTTTTTAAAAAAGGAAATTATTACTGCTGGAATTAAGGGATTTATTTAAAATAGTAATTTACAATAATCGAGGATGCGCGGCACAGATACGTGTGCATGGTCTGACGGATGGATGACGACTGGCTAAGGGACTGAGGTCTGGACACGGGAAGCATGAGAAAAGGATGATGAGGAGCTGACTGTGCTGGTTAGGTGCTGGGTAAGTATATTAGGGTACATTGGATAGATATAACAGTTACATACAAAAATACAAACACAAATACAAATCTTTCCTCTTTATAATATTAGTATAGAAGTAAAGACTAGCTTCTACTAGCGTAGTGTTAGTCATAGATTATCCCAAGGCAACATAATACCGAGTTAAAAAAATAATTTATGTGCTATTCCAGACTATAATCTAACTCTGTGTCAAATTTCATTCAGATCCAATCAGCTGTTCTGGCGTGATTTAGTAACAAACATCCATCCAAGCTTTCACATTTTTTTATTATACTAGCGGAAGTCTCGCAGTTTCACCCACGTAGTTCCCGTTCTTTCGGAGCCTATTCGGTACAAACAAACACACAAACAAACAAACAAACAAAAATATCTTTCCTCTTTATAATATTGGTATAGACTAGTTCGTGCCAGTGGCTTCGCCCGCGTGAAAAGTGATTTCTTATCCCAAGGCAGTGGTGTCTCATCCCATACAAAGAAACCGTGTCGACGTTCTATACTTATTATACTGATTATTTTTTGAACATCGATCGCGTTCGGTTCCGTTCCGTTCCTTGCCACAGATATAGATGGATAGATAGAACCGAACGCGATCGATTTACAAAAAAATAATCGGTATAATCAGATGAAAAACGCTAGTTATGTCGGCACGGTTTCTTTGTATGGGATGAGGCATCTGCATGCTAGTAATATATTATCTGTGTTCAAGGCAACATTACACCGGAATGAAATAGCCTATGTGTTATTCTAGACTATAATCTATCTCTGTGCGAAATTTCTTCCAGATCCGTTCAGTAGTTTTTGCGTGAAAGAACAACAAACATCCATACATCCATCCTCATAAACTCTCACGTTTATAATGAAAGTAAAGATATATAGTATATCCGGATGCAGCTGATTACTAGTATTTTAAAAGGAACGACTGTTTATCTGGTCTCTACAATCCAGTAACTGGGTAACACGATACCACGTGTCACTACACTAGTCTCACTAGAGTCACTTTCAGAGTTTCTGGCTTCTGCCTACCCGTAACAACTGTCAAAGATCTTCAAATGACAGCCAGCTCCAACAGCTAAACGTGCTTGCCGAGGTGCGGAGGAATCTCGCTATGTAATGATGGTCACCCATCCACTGACTGACCTCGACAAGTGTTGCTTAACCTTGAAGATCGACCTACGCGGATGATTTATCTTGCAATGTATGTATGTAAATGTGTTCGGGTCAAATCTAGCAACTGAATTTTAAAGCAGTTATCCTCCACCGATTAAGATAAAATTTTGCATACACGTTTAGTTTGGATAACAATGTTAATGTCAATGTTATTTCTTTTTTTGGTGTACAATAAAGTATATTCTATTATATTCTATTCTATTCTAATGCATGGTTAGCTATGTGACGTCATTATAAATCCAATATGACGGACGGCACAAGATAGCGGACTAGTTTTTTTTTGTGTACTGCCATGATATGGGTATCAAATGAAAGGGTTTGCTGATAAGAATACGAAAAATGCTTGTTTTAAAAAAAAGATTTTTTATTGAATAATTTTATTATAAAATTTATCCAATTAATAGAAATTTATTTACTTACTCATTTCAAACAGTGGCCTGCGCAACAAAAGTAAATACCTACTTCTTTATTTACGTTTCATAATCACTCCTTATCATTTTCATAATTACTGCTACATTTATTTTACTAATTCTCCAATCGAATGGGTACCCATTAGAACAACGGTTATTTTTAATATTCTTATTTATGACTTGCAACAAATCTAAAATTAATGAATTTACTTTAAAAGTTTAGCTACTAAACCTACTTATTGAAGTGATAACTTCTTTAGCCGCGTTGAGGCATTTTTGGTGGAGACAAAACTTATGGGTTCGGATCAGCGACATGCAAATCTGGTAGCGTCATCGACATGCTAATGTGAAGCGTTAACGTTAACTATGTTTTTAAAAACACTTATTCCAAAATTTCAAGTTTTCACTTCTACAGGCAGTTTTTTTTTTTTTTTTTATAATCTATAGGCTCGCGCTTGACCACAATCTCACCTGATGGTAAGCGATGATGTGGTCGACGGTGGAACACGCTTGCCTAGTGTTCGGGGATGATCTAGCTATCTTCTAAAATGGTTGAAATAATACTCGGAAGTATGCCAACGAAAAAGTTTTTTATTAAACAAAATGTACTAGGGTCATTAAACGGCGGAGAATCTTAACACCGCGTTTTAGGAATGCCGTACAGCGCCATCTATCGACTAGAATCTTAACTAAACTTACTAAACGTTTTGAACTACTTTAAACATACCGCCCACCAAGGACCTTTGTCCTTAAAAATAACCGCCCACCGTGGCAGACATAATGAACGTACAAACAAAAAGAATACAAAATTAGCCTTGATGGGACATCTCTAGGCACATCATATGTAAGCAATTATCTTTTACAATTACAGGCACTAGCGCTGTACTAAGTAACATAACAAATTTGTTCTAAATCTAACAAAACTTATTAATAACTAAACGATATGAATACATTTTCTAATGAGTGATAGGCAAAACGCACAATTTTGAAGTGGGTCTTTTTAAAAACGAATTTTTACATTTTAATGTAACCACTCGGGTAAGATTATCACTGCCTGGGTGTTTTTCAACAACCTTACCAAGAAGCCACTTCGCGGGTGGTAAGTCATCTTCCTTTACCAAAACAACATCTCCTACTTGGGGTTCAGGTATCTTATTAGTCCACTTGTATCTATGGAGGAAATGTGTCAAGTACTCATTAGCCCATCTACGCCAAAAATTTTGCAACATACCTTGCACTAAATGCCATCTTTTCAGGCTACTAATAGAACTTGCATCATAGGTTGCATCAGGAACGGTAAGTATTGGCTCTCCTATTAAGAAATGACCAGGAGTCAACGGTGTGCACTCATCGGGATCTGTGCCATATGCGACTGACAGCGGCCTGGAGTTTAGACACGCCTCAATCTGTGTTAGGAGAGTGGTCATCTCTTCAAAGGTGAGTGTAGAGTTACCGATGACCCGTTTTAAATGAAACTTAGTGGATTTTACTCCGGCCTCCCACAATCCGCCGAAATTGGGTGCGTGTGCAGGAATAAAATGCCACGTTGTACCAATGAGAGCTAAGCTCTTCGCGATTTCCTCAGTCAGGTTGGACTCTTGCGCTATCAATAACTCTCTTAACTCTTTAGACGCTCCAATGAAGTTAGTGCCATTGTCACTCCATAAATCTGTGCAATGACCTCTACGAGAGACGAATCGTCTGAAAGCTGCTAAAAAGCCTTGGGAAGTTAAATCACTAACCATCTCCAAATGTATAGCTCGTGTTGCCATACATATAAATAAACATATATAGCCTTTATAAGACCGATGCCCTCGTCCCTTTGACGTTCTAACATTTAAAGGGCCTACGTAATCCACGCCACTGTGTAAGAACGCTCTGGACGGAGTTCCGCGAACTGATGGTAGAGAACCCATCATTTGAGTCTTCACAGTCGCACTATTTTTTGCGCAAGGAACGCATCGACGGACATGATGTTTCACTAATTTTTTAACGCCAATGATCCAGTATGCTGACCGTATGTAAGTTAGCATGAGTTGTGGTCCCCCATGGAAAGTTTTAATATGAGCATCTCTGATGATTAATTGTGTGACATGAGATCGATGGGGTAATACAATTGGATGTTTCGTTTTATCATCTAGTTGAGCTTTTTGAAGCCTTCCCCCAACTCTGATTATATCTTTCTCGTCTATATATGGGTTAAGTGTTCTTATTTTACTTCCCTTTGTCTTAACTTCACCTTTCTGTCTTAATTCTGTTAGCTCTACTTCAAACTCTTGCCTTTGACATTGCCGAATGCAACAATTCAAAGCCTCATCGATCTCCCATTTACGTAAGTATTTAGTCCGATCAATATCTGTTTTATAATTTAAAAATCGTCTACAATATGCCACAATACATAACAACTTAGAGAGTGAAGAATATCTGTCCCATATTAAATTATTGACAGATGAACAATGTGTTACTATTGACCTTTCTAAATCAACTTCTAATTCCTTTGGCCTCCGGTAATTTATATCTGTGTCTTGTAATATCTCTGGACCACGTAGCCACAGAATATTATCTATAAGATCTACAGGTCGTATTCCTCTGGACGCGCAATCGGCAGGGTTCTGATTCGAAGGTATGTGTGCCCATTGAGATGCATCTAATGTTGTAAGAATTTCTGAAACCCTATTGGCTACGAAGGTTTTCCAATGACTTGGATGTTTATTTAACCACGCGAGTACGACCGTCGAATCTGTCCATGCCCGCAAGTTAGTTTTAGGAATATTTAAAACTTCTGCCATTTCAACTAACAAACGTGTCACTAATACTGCGCCACACAACTCTAGACGCGGTATGCTTATTTGTTTTATAGGTGCGACTCGTGTTTTAGCCGCAACTAGTGAAACGTGAACGTTACCAGTGACATCAACTCTACGTAGATATACTGCTGCCGAGTATGCCACCTTGGAGGCATCGGAAAAGCCGTGTAAGTCTACTGTGATATCATTCACCCTTGTTTCTAGCCATCTAGGAATTTTGAAATCCGTAAGTTGTGACAGCTCACTACAGTATGTATTCCATTCATCTAGTAATTGGTTTGGAAGTTCTTCATCCCAGCTTATTCCCGCTAACCACAGCTTTTGGATAAATACTTTTGCTGTAATTAACGCTGGTGCCAACCAACCTAATGGATCAAACAACCGTGATATATTAGAAATAACCGTTCTTTTTGTTTCAGGTCCTGCGGTCTTCGTAATATTCACCGAGTATTGGAAGATATCATCTCTCCGGTTCCAGGTGAGTCCTAAAACCTTCATTATAGAGTCTAGCTTAATTTCCAAATTTTGATCTAAATCTTGTTCTTTATTTTCTAAATTAATTTCCTTTCTTATCCTTTCATCATTACTGGTCCATTTTTGCAATTTAAATCCACTTTTACTTAGTAACATGTTAATTTCTTTAAATAATTGAATGCCTTCTTCTACCGTTTCGCAGCCGCTCATAAGGTCATCCATATAAAAATCTTCAAGAACCTTTTTTGCAGCTTCTGGAAATTGATCGCCTTCATCAATTGCTATTTGCTGAAGTGCTTTGACTGCTAAATATGGGGCTGAAGCCGTTCCAAATGTTACAGTGACCAGCTGGTATTCCTGCACCGTATCTTCAGGATTATCTCTCCACAATATTCGCTGAAACACCGCATCATCATCATGGACTCGCACTTGGCGATACATTTTTATAATATCAGCTACTAAGCAAATAGGATGGACTCTCCATCGTATAATTAGATGTCGTAACTCAGGTTGTAATTGTGGACCAATCAATAATGTGTCGTTTAAGGACACGCCATTTACACCCTTACATGACGCATCAAAGACGACTCTCACCTTTGTGGTGGACTTGTCCTCTCGTATGACCGCATGATGGGGAAGATAAACAGATTCATGCTGCTTATCATCATTCTCTGGAACAGGAATCATGTGACCTAACTGTAAGTACTCTTTTATAACATCTGTATATCTCTTTTTCATTTCTTTATTTTTATTTAACTTTCTTTCTAACGATTTTAATCGATTTTCAGCTATCGCCCGAAATCTACCATTTTTACATAAAGGATCAGCGTCGCGAAAAGGTAATCGGACCACGTAACGACCATCAGGTGCTCTACGCGTTGTACTTTTAAAATATTCTTCACATTTCTGTTGTTCTTCAGTTAACATTTTTTGTGAAATTGAAGAATGATCTGACTCCAATTCCCAAAACCTTTTCAGAACGTCGTCCTCATTAACGGTAGCATTCATAACTACAAGTTTAGTTTCTGTATTATCAGTTTGTGTATTAGCTACCAACCCAGACAGTATCCAGCCGAGCGAGGTGCATTGAGCTACTGGAGTACCGGTAGGTCCTTTCAAAAGTCCTTGTTGTATGATCTGACAGTAAATTTCAGCACCTAATAAAATATTAATTTTATTAGGCCTATTGTACTGGGGATCAGCTAATGTAATCGTATGTAAATCCAACTCTTGCAACTCACTTATTTTCATAACTGGGAGAAGAGTGGTTATCGATTTAAGTACAAAAGCTCTGACTACAATTTCAAAAGACGGATCAACTCTCGATTGAATCTTTAAAGATACTACCGCTTTTGAAGTGATGGTGCTATTTCCACCAACTCCTGAAATAATACCATTTGCGTGAACCTTTTTTAGACCCAACGTTTGTACTGTGGCCTCAGTTATGAAAGAAGCCTGTGAGCCTTGATCAATCAAGGCTCTGATGATCTGTTTGCCTCTGTATTTCGATTCAGCATTGATTAGCGCGGTGGCTAACAATACTTGACTACTATTTCCTGACGAAAAACATGATACAATTGGTGAACTCTCATTTGATGACGATCCCGGCCCTGGTGGGGACGGGTTGACCTTTGTGACCTGATCATTGCTATTATGTTGTGCAACAGTAGTTGCTGAGTTGTTGTTAGGGTGAAGAAGTGAGTGATGCCGACGATTACAAACACGACAATTAGTGGCTTTTTGGCATTGCTTTACTGAATGATTCCCACCTAAGCAATTAAAACAAATGTGATTTTTCATAACAAAGACATGCCTTTTATCATAATCAATTTTTGCAAACTTTTTACAAAAGCATAATTTATGATTGTCTGAACAATATTCACAAGCAATAACCTGATTTGAAGTATGGAACACCTTTGGATTACTGACGTTACCTTTGTTTTGCGATTTTGATTTAGGTTCAATAAACTCCAATGCTCGGAAACGACTCTCTAAGAATTTTGAAAACTGACTAAAATTTGGCAACTCATTCGAGTTGTCACTTGTGACATGTAGTTCCCACTGCTTCCTCGTATCTGGATCTAATTTATAAGCAACAATGTGAATAATAATAATGTCCCATGAGCTCACATCAATTTCCAAATTTCTCAAGGCATGTAAACACTCCGTTGTAGTGTCCAACAACTCTTTCAATGTTGTAGCCGACTCGATATTCGAATTACGTTGACTAAATAGTCTTTTCAAAATACAATTTGATAGATATCGTTTGTTATTGTATCTAGATTCTAACTGTGACCAACACTGATTATAGTTAGCTGCTGCTATAGGTACAAACTTTATCAATTGTTCTGCCTCTCCTGTAAGATGAGCCTTTAAATAATGTAATTTTTGTACTGAATCTAAAGATTGGTTATTGTGCACCAAAGAAATAAATAAATCGCGAAAAGAAGTCCATTCCGAATATTTCCCGGAGAAAGTAGGAATAGTTATTTTAGGTAATCTCACAGAAGAACCAGACGACATAGGTACAGAAATATCTTTAGTGTTCTTACAAACTAATGTGTCATTGATTGGAGCGGGATAATTACATAATGCGATCTTTAGTTCCGACTTATAGCAAATGTAAATTTCCTCTGTCGCCTCATAAAGATCACTCGTAACACATTCTAATGATTTTACAATTTTACTATCTAATTCTAATATCTCGTAGTGATTTTTACAAAATGCTTGCCAATCTTGCTCCAACTTCTCTAATCTAGCATCAATGTATTGATAAGAAAAACGCTCCTTAGGTGTCTTCTTAAAATTAGATCTCGACTTTTCAATAATTGTCTTTAAATTCATTTGCAAATTGCCGTATTTTTCCATTTTTGAAGTAAAAATGTACTTAGTCTAATCAGCAACACTTATCTCCTAATCAGTAAATCTTGATATTTTTACAAGTGTTTGGCAAAACTTTAACTCTGAGCGAAATCGGGCATAGATTCCACGTTCCCTCGTTTTTTTGCTTACAATTCTAAGTCCTAAAATTTTATGCACAATTTTTTTTTAAGTCCAAGATTCATACCGAAAACGACTAAGTTAATGGAATTTCGCAAAGTATTTGAACTATTTTTCTTCACTGATGATATAACAGAAAATGTACTCACAGTTTATCTTCGTCACTCACACACACTCAATATTGCACCTGTTCTCCGTATACGTCACGCTGCACGCCACCACTGACGTCACGATGCGCTTCTGACGACGATGCTCTGCTTGGCAGTACTTCCTCTGCTCGGGGCTGGCTGGTGACGTCACGCTCCTGGCGCCACCTGATGTTGTCTCCCTCCTCGGGGGAAACCCTTCCAACACCTGAGTTGCGATCCACAACCACTTCAGTGCTCCCTAACTACTGCCGCGGTGTACTAAGGCAACAACTTCACCGCAACAGTACTCCCTAGCTAGTTCGAATATAATTATATAATCCGGCTCGAAGGACCAAAATGTTCGGGGATGATCTAGCTATCTTCTAAAATGGTTGAAATAATACTCGGAAGTATGCCAACGAAAAAGTTTTTTATTAAACAAAATGTACTAGGGTCATTAAACGGCGGAGAATCTTAACACCGCGTTTTAGGAATGCCGTACAGCGCCATCTATCGACTAGAATCTTAACTAAACTTACTAAACGTTTTGAACTACTTTAAACACCTAGAAATAACCTATTCACTCTTGACTTAAAGACCAAGACAGCCTAATATTTTTAGGATTCCGTACCCAAAGGGTAAAAACGGGACCCTATTACTAAGACTCCGCGGTCCGTCTGTCTGTCTGTCTGTCGCCAGGCTGTATCTCATGAACCGTGATATAGGTCTACCAGAATCTCATGGCATTTTTTATTTTTTTTAAATTGTGATTTTCATATGGCAATGTCAATTGTCACCTATCAACTCAAAGTACTTGATGTGTCAACCGCTGCTGAATTTTTTTGATATTAACTTGAAAATTTGTTATTTTTGTGAAAATGTCGAAAAACCCACTTCGATCTCAAGCGAGACATATTGTTTTCAATGTGTATCATAAAATAAGGGAAGAAGAAGGCGTAAATCAAACTCAATCTTTGATTTTAAAGTGCGTCGTAGAGTGGACCGGTAAGTTCGACTGACTTGTTTTGATACTTTTAGTTTATTTTATATTTTTCTCACTTAATTTTTATTTCTTTCCATTACTATTATATGATAAATCATAGGTCAGGGCACATCGAATGATGGCCGGAAGGAAATGGCAACAGTAATGTAACTGTTACTAATTCTTCGACAAGATATTGATTTTAACGGAGATTGAGAATCTTTGACGTAAGAAAAATATTAAGTAATAATCTGCGCCCTGCAGTGGGACGTGTATATAGACGGGAGTTTTTGGCGAGATTTTGTCGAGTGAAGTTCAGTGGCTGTTAATATTATTTGCAAATTGATTCCTAGTGGATATTGTGATATATTATTGGTGTAGTTTTGTATCTCAACTGTCTCCGCAACTGGACAATTTGTAAAATCATTGACAAAAGCGATCTCGGGATAGTGGAGCGGTGTATTTTATTGTAGTATTGACTGCCTCTGCAAAGCTTACTGGGAAGACTGACTCGATACAATTTGCTGCCAAATACTCCAAAAAACATTAGAATCTGTTACATCCGCATTCTAATGCATACTAAAGAATAAATACAAGATCCAAAACTCTTTCCAAAGACGTGGCTAAAAGGTTCTAGCAACCAGGCCATAAAACTTACATAAAAAAAAGTATATATAGACTGATGATGATGAATATATATATATATAATAATAAGTAACATGATAAATTTTATTATTTTTTACAGACTTTATACATAAAGGGATTGGTTTTGAATATGTTAAATGCCAATGAAAAAGAACCATTTGATGGAGAGAGATGACATAAAACTACAAAGATACAAGTTTTTAAAATGCCAGTGGAGTTCATGGAATCGTATTCTAGTTTTCTAGTTCTGAATGAGGTTTTAAGTTATTAGTATGATTTAAATGATATACAATAAATTAGTACATAAATTAAATTCAATTGATTTTTTTTTCTATGTTAAGAACCCGATGTATAACAACATTATTCATACACATACCTACCTATAATACTCACAGTGGATCTTTGTGTCTCTGAATTTGTCGCAAGACCCCGCGTAGTAGGTTTTTTGTGTCAATATTGAAGGTGAAGATAGCATTGTATAACTCTCTTTCACTCGCTTATGTATGTCACATCGTCCTATCTCGCTTACTCTATGCAGTATACTCGATGACAAACTGTTTCTTACGCAATGGTTGGCAGGACCAAGTTCAAAGACAAAGATCCGCTGTGACTACTATAATATAGGTACCTCATGTTCATTAATACTACAGACATAAATAAAAATTAAACAGTATCAAGATCGTTTAATCCAATTTCCCCAGTATTGCACACAACCAATTTTTATTTCCACATTTGCCATGAGATTCTGGTAGACCTATAGCTAGACAGTTGAAATTTTCAGAGATGATGTATTTCTGTTGCTGCTATAACAACAAATACTAAAAACAGAATATTTAAGGGGGGCTCCAATACAACAAACGTGATTTTTGTGCCGTTTTCTGCGATAATGGTACGGAACCCTTCGTGCGCGAGTCCGACTCGCACTTGGCCGGTTTTTTTTAACCTCCTACAGCTGTCCACTGCTACAGGTACTAGTGATAATGTGCTACTGCCAAAGAGGTATATGAATATTAAAAACAAAATATTAACATAGGTTATGTTATCAAGGGGGTCAACATAAGCTATTAGAGTAATTATTATGTCCTTTACTCATTAAATTTCTTATCTTGCACATTTTTAAATATTTTTATAAATTAAAAAACAAAAACATTAAAAAATATAGAAAATAGAGGCCCACCGGTATCGGGAACAGGGTCCAAGCTACCGGCGGTCAGGGCTCCAGAGAGAGGAACCTCCTAACAATACGAGCCGTGTCCAGCAATTCTGCTTTCTGGATCAGGCCCTTGACCCAGCCGCCTAACGAGAGCCTCCTAAGATGTTGGTCGAGGCTCGTGGCTATTAAGCCATTTCATTAATTATTATTATTGAACGGCATGCGCTCAACAATAAGACGATAAAAGTTTATCTCAAGGGGTCGACTAATAACAATAAAATGCAATCAACAATCCATATGTCAATAACAAGGATGTATTGTATAATACTAGGTGTGAACTACAGTGCATGTAATGTATGAGACAGGTAGGTATAATAGTATTATATGTACGTAGTGTTTTCGCGATAACGCTCAGGGCCACGAGCCGTTTGATCTCCTTTTAGCGCCAATCTGACATCTAGCACTACACAAGTATATTTTTCATTCTGATAATTAGACTACCTTTGCTAAACGTTTTACCGCTGTACAGACAGACCGAATAATGATAGTCTTTTGTTTTTAGGATTGCTTGGCTTCACCGGACGGATTGCAGTTTGGATGCAATTTTTGTCTAGTTAACTAGACTTAAGGTTACACAGGTTTAGTCGAAAATTCTTCCATACAAACGTAGTCTAGCGATTACTCCACTGTTTGACGATGTACGTTCAAAAAAAAAAAAAAAATATCAATTTGTCTCATCAGTCCTGTATGGACACAATAAAGTAAAAAAAAAATATATTTGAAAGTTATGAGCATCGAAAGTTAAATATTTCAACTCTAATTTTAACGCATATTTGGGTGGAAATAAATACCATAAGAAGAAGGAAAATTGCAAAACGGCATCCATACAGGGATAGATTAGTAATTCAACAATGCAAATAATTTTATTTTGAAAATATACATTTAGTCGTTTTTTCATGATATCTAGACTCCCAAAGGTCTGATTATAAAATTACGTGCGCTTGTTTTCGTCCTTAATCCATTTCGATACAAATTAGCAAAAATGCTAATTCGTACGCGAACAGGCTTCTTACTGCTCATCACAGCATCTATTTTTTACACACGTGCTGTCTGATGAGATAGCATGCATTTTAACCTCGCGCACAAAATAGTTCGTACCGTCGACTAGGGGAACCTTAACTAACGACACGGTTGGCGTAGTAGTTGAGCGATCGGCTGCTGTCCTGCGTGTCACGGGTTCTATTCCCGCACGGTTCAAATATTTGTATGGCCTACAGATCTGATCTTATCTTATGGAGGGGCCGAGAAGCAGCTAGGACACTTCGACCCATTGGGGTCTATTGTGGTAATCGATTATGGCCTACAAATAATAGTTCCGGATCTGGGTGTCTTGTGTATGTAAATTTATATGTTTGTAAACACTCTCACGATACAGGAAGAAATTCCTAGTGTGGGGCAACGTTTTTCAAAAAGAGAAAAAATTAAAACTGAATCATAAGTGCCAACCAACTCTCATTAGAAATGCATGGCAACTGTATACCTACCTAGCAAGCAATTTCTACATGATTCCGATGTGAAAAAAAAACAGCTATTCGTAATGTAGATCATAGGGACACAGATAATATAATACTAGCATACAGATGTCTCATCCCATACACAGAAATCTTGCCAACGTAACTAGCGTTTTTCGTCTGAGTAAACTGATTATTTTACTAAAAGTACATCGAACGCGGTCGGTTTCGCCCCAAGCGATAGATGGTGTTAGCAGTGATTTCCGAGTAAAAGAATGTTTTTTTTAATACTACACGATCTGTTTTATATTATATTTGCACGTCTTTATAGTTTGATTTTACCAATATGTGCTATAATACAAATTTTAAAAAATTCGAGTGGAATGCCTCAGAAAATTTAAAATCGCGTCCCCTATTGGTATGGATTTTAAATGGTCCGTTCAAATAATCTTTGATATGTGAAATAAGAGCCCAATATTTCATAGTTTTGTGCTTGGGAGAGTTGATTAAACAAGTACATACATTTATATGATTAATTCTAGAAAATTATTATTAAAAAAAGATAACAAATGTAAATAGAGGCATATTGCGCCATCTAGTGAAATTTATTTGAACCAAATTTTCTTTCTTAGCGTCGGGACCCCGTGGTAGGGGGCTAGGTCCTACAACAAGGCTAAATATGCTCAAACTTAGATTGTCAATGGTAACCTTCTCCATCCCAACTCCAACGGAGCTGGTGGATATTATCGATATTATTTTTACACCATTATCAGTTGAAATTCAAAAATGTTATCAAAATCACGCAATAATTTACTACAACAGATTAATTAGGAATTTGATTGTTGTATTTTTATCTTTTTATCTAACACGCCTTGGTCTTGGACGATAAACACGGATTTTAACGACACCGTTATAAAAAGGGTTCTAGAATATGAATAACATTACGATATACCCAAGGTCAAGGTTAAGGGACCAACTTAGGTCAATGGAATGGGACCTTTATAGGTACATCACACTCACTTTTCTCATTGAACCTTACAATAATACCAATACCTACACCCAGTATGTAGTCTAATCACCTCATACCTAACCCTAGGGATTTATTTGAATCAGCAATTGGGTTGCCGAAGAAGCAAGACACATTGCTCGCAAAAAGAATGGCCGATGGAGCTGGAAGGTCTTGAAGTGTGATAACCTTGTGAGGGTTGCTGCATGGTGCTGTGAAAACCAGGACCGATCGATATGGAGACGCTTGGATGAGGCAATTTTCAGCAGATGACTGAAATGATTATAATGATGATCGCGTTGAATTTTATACTTACCTTCTTGTAGATACTAAAATAACACAAGTCATCCCTACAAACATTGTTTACCGTATGTATCTTCATACTCATTGTTTGCGTCCTAGATAAGTGTCAGAACCTATTGTAAAAATACCTAATAACGAAAGACTTACCTCTATACAGGGAATTTTTCTAGTTGGCGAGGATGCCTAAATCCGAAAATATGAAGAATAACGAAAAACACAAAAAAAGAAACACGACCCCGATTTTGATGCAAACTAAAACTGCATATGGATTTTTTGGAAAATGAATATTCCTAGTCAAGAACCAAACCCGTTGACTTTGAAAAAAAAACACATGTTTTACTAGACCATTCGATAGTGGGAAGTAATGATATACATCAAACTTAAGGAAAGGGGTCATATTTTTGCAGTGGAAAATGTTCCAGTATTTTGCATGTGTACGGCTTACTTACTTACTTTCTTTAATAGGTACGAGAATAGATATTTTTTCCCCTCTTAAACTCAATCAAGCATCCGCGAACTCATAATAGTTTGCCGTAAAAACAATTCCGAATAAAATTATATTTTTTCTGTGGAATACCACTCAATTATCCTATCTATTATAAACTTTATGAACGCCTAATGGTATGATTGTACGAAGTTAAGAGGATTCAAAGAAAAATCTTTTCTAATAAGTAAACATTTTCCTCCTTCCCTCATACTTCCTCATTGCTTAACCATTTTTTGTTCATAGGTACATTTTTTGTGTCTTATATGAAAATGAAAATAACAAGATATACCAACGCCTAAAAAATGCAAAGGTATAACTCTCAATATCTTTAAAACTCTTGTACATAATATACAGCATCTGCATCTAAAACTGTGTCACTCTTATCTAGAGCTGAAACTTTATCTCGACCATTACATTGTCAGAGGTGATAACGCACATAACTGATCGCGCGATAACGTGATAAACTCACATTATATAGTATCGCGCGCCATGTATGACGTGGCTCTAGTCGTCGGCGCCGCCAGCAACCTCGGCTACCAAGTCCTCAAAAAATTGACAGAAAACTACAATGGAAAAATTTACTTCACCGCAGAAGACGAATCAACAGGATTCAACATCCTCAAGAACCTGGAGAGAGAAAACTTAGATCTGAACTTCCTGCAAATGGACGTGACCTATACGAAGAGTATTATAAAAGTGAGACATTATATCCAGGATTTGGATGAAAGAATAGACTTGATCATCAATGTCACAGACTACGTGCCAGAGAAGAGGATATCACACTCAGAAATTGTAAGAAGAACACTCAGTGTCAACTTCTATGGATACATAAATTTCGGCAAACTTGTCTACCCTATTCTGAACGAGAATGCAAGAGTGATCAACGTTTCTGGTGCAGCTGGTTTACTAGCAACAATCGAGAACGATGAAATTAGAAAAAGAATAAGTGATTCCAAGTTAACTGAAGATGAACTGGTAGCTATTATGCAAGAATATGAACAAGCCGCGAGAAGAGGGACTGAAAAGACAGAAGGATGGGGAATGAGCGTGCATTCAGTCAGCAAGGTCGCTTTGAACGCTGTCACTTTTCTACAACACAGAGAATGGGCAGATCAAGGAGTTATGATTAACTGTGTGAACCCTGGTAACCTCAGCAGCAGAGAAGGAAGAAAGACAGCTAAGATGTACGAAGAAGGTGCCAAAGCGATATTGTACTTGGCCTTTGAAGCGCCTTTGACGCTAAAGGGCAATTTCGTTTGGAGCAACTATTCTGTGATCGAGTGGAACTCCGACCCTTATGTGGAGGTAACTACAGTCTGAATGAGTGTTTATTTATTAATAGTGACTGTTATATAACTTGCGTTACTAGTGTTAATGGTGCTGATAAGAATGACTCGATAGTAAAATTTCAGTCAAGTCTATACAATACGATGGATGTTGAATATATTAGGTTAAATAAATACGAGATTATTAAAAAGTATTGTATCTATGTACATATTTATAATGTGTAAAAAACAAACCAAAGCATTTGTAAAAAATGAAAGTCATTGCTAAAACAGACTATATCATAATCATATCGTTAGATACAACCAAAACACAGATAAAAAAACTGCTGAAGTATTTAGCTTTTTTTAATAACAATCTCTTTCACATGATTGAACAATTATATACCAGTTAATTCACCAGTTATAAGTTCATTAAAAAAATATATTTTTAATGCAATATTTTCTCATAAAAAATAATTGAAAGTACTTACTGAAGGAGTCTGTATTAAAAACATTTCTCATAAACTGTTTCATCAGAATTTTAAAGATTTTCGATAAAATTACTAATTGACGAAAGTGGGAATTGGATCAATTTCCGTACTTCATAAATATAGGAATAAACTGAAAATATATTTATTATAAAGAGTATTGGATTTCATTTCAATTATGAGAATATTTTCATTTCGTGTTAATTGAATTTATTCCGCTTCGACTAGATTTTAAGTGTGAGTGCGACAGCTTCAATAATATGGATTCGATTTTCAGTTGAATAATTGGGATTTTCACATTTCCCAAAGTAAATAACAAACAAACTCTAGAGTTTAAAAATATAACTGGAAATATATTTACGTGGCATTTGCTTGTAACGACCTATATTATTTATATTGAAGGCACGTTACCAGTATCAAAACTATCAAGAATAATCAATATCAACTAAATTATAATATAGTAAAGGTTAACAACTTAATTTTGAAAGAGCTTAATAGAGGGTTTCACAGCTGTTCTCAAATTATTAAGGACCTTTTGCATTTGTCAAAAACAAACGATACCCCGACCATACCGAGACGATATTGCAACTTGAATTGGATCGTTTTATTTTTAACTAGCTTCTGCAGGTGTGAAAAGTGTTTTATTATCTCTAGGAAACATTATACCAGGATAAGTAAAGTAGTAGCCTATTGTGCTGTTCCAGACTATAATCTATCTATGCGCCAAATTTCATCTAGATCCATATAAACTGGCGCATTCATAATATTATTAAGGTACAATTTGTTTTCTGTTATTTTGTCTCGCTTTTTAAAATACTTACTATATTTACTTAGAAGTGGTATTTAAACAACTCAACTGTTAATTTTTTTTACAAGGGTCTCTATATTTACTTTTTTAGACATTTTCAGTGTGACCTGAACCTAAACAAACGTTAGCACATTACATTTTATTACTTTGTGTAAAAAATGTACCAAAATAGACTTGTTTGTGGTGATGTCAAACTTTGTACAGTGTTGTTTAGCTCTCTTGAGTATAATCCGTCACAATATCTTAACATGGTGATAAAGATCTGACGTGATATGTCTTGTATCTTTCCTAACATATATTATACTATATGTATTGCGAAAATACTCTGCCGTGTCAAATCTATCGTAATTCTGTTGTGCAAAAGGGGTAGTGCTCTTCGTCCTATATAACTCCGTCTCTCTCAAAGTGGTACCTTGATAGTTTTAGCGTGTCATAGTAAGGCCCCTGTATGTCTGTTTGTAACGTTTTCACATCAAAACCGCTGAACCTATTTTGATTCATTTTGGTACAGACGTATTTTGTAATTTGAAGATCCTCCTCCAAGGATTTTGTCAAAGGTATACTTAGTATCCTGGGAGTACTTTACTTACCTATATTCACGTGGTCAAAACCGCTGGCAGTAACTAGTATTATATATCTACTGGTTCTTGCCCAAGAATTTCTTTATCTAAATCCATCATTTACTCGCGTACCCCTCTTCAACTGTGACAATATAAAGCGGTTGTCAAAAAATAATCTCCCCACCAAAACTGTGCCAAATTCTCATGAAGATTGAACGTCAGTGTGTGTCCTGCATTCATTGTGCGCTGTCCACGTGTTTATTGCAGTGTTAACAGTAGACACACGTCAATGTACAGCCCAATAGCCATTCCATTGTAGATCGAAGGATACTGAGGTACCTAAGCTCTCGTAAAATCACTTTTTACTACCTACGAAGGTAATTTCGCTGATCGTTTTGTAGAAGTGCAGATTGTCTCTAAATGTCGCAGTTCTCTTAAGCTAGAACCTTAATCTGAAGCAGTAAAGGCGGTTTTTGAAAGACACGCTTTTCTGTAACTTCCAATTAAATGAGAGGATTAGATTATTTCTTCAGATAAGTTGTGTCTTTAATTCGCTGTACCTGGGTTATGCTGTCTTTGAGAGTTCATTTAAATGGAAGGAAATGCTCGTGTTTTCATGCATTCCTTGCATATTTGCTCTTGAAATCTTAGGCCGACTTAATGTTCATTTGTTCATCCGACCTAAAGCTCAACTGAATAAATAACTTTTTACAAAAAAATACTACCGACTTCCAAAATTACTTTATTTTTGGAAGCCGGTGTCTATAATGCAATAAATTGGTAAAAACGAAAGACACCGACTGCTAAAAATATAGTAATTTTCCACTTTGTAGTTTTATTTGGAAGTCGGTAGTATTTTTTTATAAAAAGTTTTTATTTCCACTTTTTAGTTGTACCTACCTAATAGGCAAGTTGTTTAGTAAGTTACATATAACGCCAGAATAGATTACCCGAATATCATGAAACTTGAACATAACCGGTGAAATGAGAGATCTACGTACCCCTTAATAGCGTACTGGCGTGATGTTATGTTATGAAATGGTATAAACAATAAACAGACATGCGATTGCAGCAATCCCGAGAGATTTGCCGTTATTTATTGAAGAGTTCTGTTGTATATCTTCGAAGTTCTTCATCAGATCTTTACCAAATTAAAATTGAACCAATTTCGAAACACACTTTCTCAGACAAAAAAAAAGTCGAACATAGAACTTTCTTTAGTAAGTCGGTTAAAAAGTAAATACGAAAAGCCAAGGTTAATCTTCATTTTTACTTATACTTGACCCAATCTTAATTGCAGGCTCATTAGAATTAAATAACAAATCTAGAGCCGTCTGAACTCCGAACGTGTGTTTTTTCGCGATCACCATACAAGAGATACGACATTTTTAATGTGACCGCTCCCGAAGATTGCCGAACGCGTGGCGAAGTTGTTTCAGTCTAGTCGGACATATGTCGGGGCAAATTATGGCGTCAGACGCACGCGAAACATGATTTATTTTCTTTGTGAGCACAAAAAATCTCTAAATAAAAACTGTAGGCACTAAAAGGTAAAAAACATAATTGTTCCTTTGTATAAATTAATAAACATTTCCTTTTGTGGACACAACAGTACCTTTCTTTGAATTAGGGTAAATTTCGTTAAGAATTACGTTTCTTAGGATTAATGTTGAAATTGCAAGTTTAAAAAGTCTCCTCTTGAGTGGGGTTATGTTTCTGATTTAGTTAAAACACGGCAGATATTTTCTTTTATTGCTTTTAAAGTTCCTTGAATACTATTTACAATAAAAAAAAACCGGCCAAGTGCGAGTCGGACCCGCGCACGAAGAGTTCCGTTCTTGGTAAATTGAGGTTTACGATTTATGACGTATTAAAAAAAAACTACTTACTAGATCTCGTTCAAACCAATTCTCGGTGGAAGTTTACATGGTAATGTACATCATATATTTTTTTAATTCTATCATTCTCTTATTTTAGAAGTTACAGGGGGGGGGGACACATTTTACCACTTTGGAAGTGTCTCTCGAACGAACTATTCAGTTTAGAAAAAAATGATATTAGAAACCTCAATATAATTTTTGAAGACCTATCCATAGATACCCCACACGTAGGGGTTTGATGAAAAAAATCATTTTAGTTTCAGTTTCAATTAAGGGAACCCCAGAATATATTGTTTTTTTTCTATTTTTGTGCAAAAATTAATGCGGTTCACAGAAAACATCTACTTACCAAGTTTCAACAGCATAGTTCCTAAAGTTTCGGAAAAAAGTGGCTGTGACATACGGACGGACAGACACAGACAGACAGACATGACGAATCTATAAGGGTTCCGTTTTTTTGCCTTTTGGCTACGGAACCCTAAAAAGAGGATGTGGAAAGGAGAGTGAATGCAGGCAATAAAAGGAATGGTGTTCTAGATGCGGCTGTGGCCAGCCAGTCGATGTCTAAAGAGGCTCGACTCATCACAATAGCGTGCTGATGCCTACACTTATGTATGGAAGTGAAGGTTGGGTATGACATGAAAGACATGAAAGTAGGATTAATGCAGTAAAAAGTGTTACTTTAAATAATAGATTGAGGAATGATGTAATAAGACAAAGTTGTGATTTAAAAGAAGACAGTTACTAAAATTTAAAAGAGTTTGTTAAGATGGTTTGGCCATGTTGAGAGAATGAATGAAAGGCGACTAACAAAAGATAAAACTTAACTTTTGAGATATAATCATGTTGATGGACAAGAGCGAGCTCAGTTATCAGTTTTTAGATACTGAAATGTATTGATAAATAAAACGAAATACTGTATTTCGTTTTACATATCACTTGAAAAATGACAGGCGATTACAGATATGCACACAAACGTAGAGAGGCGGACTTAATGCCTTAGGCATTTTTTCTACCAATCCTTTGGGTGATGCAGAGACAAATTGTGTAATAGTCATTATTTGCCCTCATGCCGCATGCAGCATTTTGAACTTATTTCCTGCTACTTTTCTTCTAAAAACGTCCTGATTTTGTCTTTAGCAAGTTTGTCTTCAAGAGACTGCCCCAACGTGGCATATCTATAACAATTTATTCTTCTGTAATTTTTGCCTATCTGAATAAAAACTACCAATCCGTGTGTAAATAGAGAAAACAAAATTTCATAAAAAATGCAATTTAATAGACACACAAAACCTTTTTAATCATATAACAAAGTGAAATGGCGCCAGTGTTTCTAAATATAACAATAACCACGACAGGGCGACAAGGCGGCGTTCGACACAAAGGCAGTAATGACGCGTCAGCAGCACGCGACAACGCGGCGTAGCAACGACAACGCCACAACGCCCGGTATGCCACTACGCCAAGTCTGGATTGGAAATTATTTTTGTTTGAACATTAAATGAGGGGTCATTATAATATGGGCAATTTTAGAGAGGATAGTTTTTTTATTGGTTCTAGTTACTTTAGGCAAAGTAACATTATATCTATAATAGCTATTGTCAGAAGTCCAAAATATATGTGACCACTCTGTGACATATCCCAAACATTTTAGGTTTTTGATAATTGTTTTTTACTTTAGTTACGCCTTCTAGATGAAGAAAGTTGTTTAATTACGTAGTTTCAATTGAAAAGTTTTCAGTAGACTATGGACCGTATTTTACAACTGACTGAAATTACACCTGTCTCCAAATATCTCGACCTGGGTACCAAATTCAGACAGTCATCATCTGCCTAGCCTTTTTCCCAATTGTTGTTGGGGTCGGCTTCCAGTCTTACCGGATTCAGCTGAGTACCAGTGTTTTACATGGAGCGACTGCCTATCTGACCTCCACAACCCAGTAACTGGGCAACACGATACCCCTTGGCAAGACTGGTGTCAGATCTCAAGCTTCTGACTACCAGTAACGACTGTCAAAGATCTTCGGGCTTTTCGGTACGCTTCAATTCAGACAGTACAAAAATTAAAAATATCCGCATTGTCGAGGCGGCGGGGGAGGGGGGGGCTCAATAGCCGTGGCTTGGTCACCCACGGTGAAGCAAAGAGGAACCTGAGTAGGGGCCGCTCGTCAGGGCTTTTGCCGATTAAACCGACGACGTAGCGGCCAACAAGTAGGTTCCGGTGCCGCTTGGTAGCAGAGGTGACATCGCAACTGAGGCGGGCCGCGTTGTCGTATGGAGCGTCCCAGGTCCCATACGATATCGCGGTATCTGAATTTTTTATACGTAAAGACTACAAAAAGATGTCCTCCATCCTCTAGACAAAACACGCCATCTCATTTATAACAGAAAATAATACCAATAAATAAAGTACAAGAACTAAATAGCGTAGATAAGTGATTGTATCCAAAGCGATCCGTGCGACTTTCTTAACTTTTTCCCTGATGAGTTAATTAATTGAAGTTCCAGACTAGCTTTTCGCTAAGTCAGGCGATTCTGTTCACGGGAGAAGTAATTGGTAGCTAAGATGGAAGACTACTAACGAGGATGCAGTTCATTTTTAAATGATGAAAATTTCATTGCAATTTTTTGATTATTCATGTCAAATCATAAGGGTTCACACAGAAGATCCATTTTCCAGGCTCGTGTTAACGGATCCGTCGCTGTTGCGGATAATGTTCATACCACATTGCATAAGTGTACCATCAACTTTTAAACAAAACGGATCAGTAATTTAATACTGTTGTGCGTGTGAACTCGCTCATGCAACTACATACGTCAGCGCCAAATAAAACGTTACGATAAAACGGACCTGTGAAACGGATCTCTGTGTAAACGAGCACTAAGGTTAGGTTTTTTTTTCATTGGTTTAGATGGATTTGCTCTTGATTCTAGTCTAGGTCAGAGGTGATAGAGACAGAATCGATGTTGGAGTGAGCTTACCCAGAATAAGCCTGCAATGTTCACTCTAACTTTGAAGAGATTCGGGTTGAATGCGTTCGAAAACACAGACGCAGGAAACGAGTTCCACTCATTCGCTGTGCGCATTATGAAGGATGTTTGGAAGCGCTTGGTGCGAATTGGTGGAATGGTAACCAGATAAGGATGGTAACTTGCAGTGCGTCTGGATGTCCGATGGTAGAAGGGGGCCAGCGGGATGAGGTCGTGAAGTTCTTGAGCACACTAGTACAGTCTGTAGAAGACTGACAAGCAGGCAACCTTGCGGCGATGAGCCAAGCTGTGAAGCTTGGCATCCACCCGTTGCCAATGAGCCTCTTAGCTCTGCGTTCCAACCTTGACTTTAAACCTTCTGTTGACACTAACAACAAGCTGTATATTTTGATACAGTAGCAAGAAAAAGTGTATTGATGGTAATCAGCTAGCTATCATTGAGACAGGTAGTAGCCTGGGTAATATAAATAACAAGTAAAATTTCAAAATTTGAAAAACCTCGAAGCAACATCTTGCGAAAACACCCCGATTCACACAGTAAAACGCCCATAACTTTTGAACGGCTCAACCGATTTTATTCAAACATAGCTAAGAACACTCTCGACAAAATCACGTTTCATACAAAAAAAAACTAAATCAAAATCGGTTCATCCGTTTAGGCACTATGATGCTACAGACAGACACACAGATACACAGAAACACGTGTATCTGTGTGAAACTTATAACACCCCTCTTTTTCCGGCGGGGGTTAAAAAGATAGGATATCATATTTAAAATCTGCTTATAAGTGTTTAAACTAATAATAAGGTTACTTTTTTTATTATAAATAATAACCTTTATCTTTAGCACCACCAATCCATCGTTCCTTTGGTAAAACAAATTAATAATAGCCAACAACCAACACAGCCTCAAAAATGCCTGAACCAATTCTGCATTCCCGTAGGAGCTAAAATATTCCATGTTCAGAACAAAGTGGTGTCAGTTTCATGCAGAATTCATTCGATGGCGCAATCCTCTCCCCTGGGCTGGAGGGAAGTGCACAGAAGTGCACTGTGCATTTTGATCGGTATGTTTGCGAAATTGCGCACAGGAAGCGCGGCTATATTTCCTATTAGGCCCTACTCCAGGTGAGTGTATTTGACGATAACGTAGAGACGGAAGGAAAAGTAAATTAGAATAAGTGAAGGTTAGGTAGGTGTTATAAATTTAACGTGGCTAAGTTAGTAATTGCAGGAAAAGAATAACTTTTAAACATATGATTTTCAAGTTTACTCTACTTTTTCTGTTTTATCGCAATATTGTATATTCTGATAAGAATTTTAAACGAAAATATGGCTAGCTAGTAACACTCTTCTTCTTGGAAAAGGATGGTAACTGCTAAGATACTGTCTTCCAAACATCATAGGTTGATTATCTCCATCTTCTTCTTTATTTTATCTTTGTCAGTATGAATAATGCCATTATTAGGTACCTCGCTTATCCAGCGAATTTGGTTGATTGTTAGGGTTATTAATAAGTGCACATCAAATAAATAATCACCTATTAAATTATTTCCATCATTAATATACTTCTTTACATCAAAATAAGTATCGTAAAGGAACGTCCTCACTGGGAGCATTCTAACGTGATCATTTGTAAACAAGCAATAGTAGGCGAGCAACAAATGCTTTCCAGCGAGCCCAGAATCACTTTCGAGAAGAACTATGAACGTTCGAGTCGAACATTCCCTTGCGAGCTTGCACGATAGTAAGGTTGATCAAGAAGGTCACAAACACTTAAGATCAAGGAACTGTTCCTTGCTTTACAAGTGGCCAGTAATATTCCTACATACATACTCATTCATTTCATTATCTGAGTACTAGCTTTCGAGCGTTTTATTTTGCGTGAACATTCGAATGCGAGCCGGTGCCGCGGAAATCGGACGTCCACACTGGCTGAAGTTCGCGCTTGCGTGTAAAGTTTGTAACGCTCGGCTCAACGTCCACACCACTCCAATATTCGACATTGAATGTTCATTACACGTGAATGCTCTCAGTGAGGACGTTCCTTATTGCGAACAAACCAAATCATTGACAAAACTACTACTAAAATAATCCAAAAATATGCGTCAATACTATATTATACATTTTCCTCTAATTCACTTAAATGCATCCATGTGCATTAAAATAATAGAAGCTTTGTTTTAACAAAATCAATTACAAAGTTTATTGTGCGCTAGTTATTATTAGATATGCATTCATCAAACAAGCTCCACTTTTTAATTAATAGCGTCACGAACTCAAATCGTTGCTAAAATAATATTTTGCGGTAATTATTTTACTGTGCAATCAGTATTTTTAATTAGGTTTGGGTTTTTTTAAATAAAAAAGAAAGATTTATTGATTTACAGTTAAATACTGGCCATTGTTAAATTATTACCTACCACAGAATATACAATTTAAAAAGCATGTAATTCTGAAAACCGTTTTTCAATTGTACTAATTACATATGCTAATAGGCATTATTGAATTTGACAGATGTAATCTCCATCGACACCAATTTAATATATGGCATACCAATTAATTGTGAATGCAAGTCAAACAAAGTTTATAATTTCGCATTGAATTTGTAATTTGTTTGATTAAAAAACTTTTAATTTCGTATTGAAAAGTTTTTCGATGTAATTTGTTAACGTATTTCGTATTACTTTGACAAATTATGTACCTACATGTTAATTATAAGTTCAACAAATAAAATGAGCTCGTGATTGCAATTAGTAATATAATGCTTTAAGTTAATCAAATAGTTCAGTAATTAATCTCGCAATAACCAAGCCCGAAAAGTTATCAAATAGCCGGTTAAAGAATTAGGAATTAGAAGTTAAGAACTTGTCAAACCCTACCGTACCTAATGTCAAAATTTGACAAATGTTTAAGTTTTAGTAAAGTTTAACAAATAATTCAACTTCAATTTCTTAATTCAGAAACCGGCCACAAATCTGTGACTCAGAGCCTTTTTCTGACTGTAGGTACACCACTGTCAATCATCATATCATCTTCATAAAATGACAGTTTACACCATAACTTACCCAACTCAACGCTCCCTCTATTCCTCATCCAAACAAAACACGAACGCAACGCAATAACATTCCTAGGAAGCATAAAATTTCAACGCTTGAACGTCATAAATTCCGTAACTGAATAGGGAGCAAACAAAAAGGAATCTGTGCCAACAAACTATGCGAAAGTGTTCGCAACTCAAACACTTAATGATGACGTATGGCAATTCGTTGGCCATCACAATACGTGATACGTCACAAGGTTGGAGTCGTAATAGAAAAACTTGGGTCGTTTGTGTGACCATTGCTTTGTGGGGCCTAGTTTTGTGAGAAGTATTATTAAGGGGTCTTCTTCTGATATTAATAACGGCTGCATTTTCTTCTTGTCTTAATGATAAGATTGAAATCGAGACTTGCAGTTGACTGGCATAGGTTTTATAATAGCAATATGCTTTCGGGTTTCGATAAAAGCCAGGAATTAGTTTGCACATGCAGTGGAACTCACTACCTGCGCCTGTGTTTTCGCAAGTTAGAGTGAACAGGCTTTTTCTGGATAAGCTCACTCCATCGTCGACTCTGTCTCTGTCACTTCTGACCAAGACTAGTCACGAGCAAACCCTTCTCACAAAAAAGAAAAGCAAAACATACCTAATTTGAGCAGTGCTACATCTGGGAAAATTGCATAACTCTGAAAGTATAGTTTTAAGTATTTCTTGCTTGCGTGATCGAATCAGGAATGTATGGATCCGCAAGAGAACCAGGGTCACCGACATAGCCCTAAGAATAACCAAACTTAAGTGGCAGTGGGCAGAACACATTGCTCGCAGAACGGATGGCCGGTAGGGCAGAAAGGGTGGTAAAAACTCCAGAAGGAGTGGCGACCGCGAACCGGAAGACATTGCATTTGAAGGCCTCCCACAAGGTGGGCCGATGACCTAATGAAGGTTGCGGGGATTCGCTGGTTGCGAGACGCACGGGACCGTTCAAAGTGGCGACGCTTGGGGGCGGCCTATGTCCACTAGTGGACGTCTTTCGGCTGATATGATGATGATGATGAAGTACTTCTAGTAATTCCTAATAAATAGTATTTATTGCATGACATATCACGATATTGATCCAGTTTTCCAGTTTTGAATATTGCCAAAGACAAATGGAAACAGATGGAGGAGGCTTTCACCCACAAGGGCTCACACATAATAAAATAATAAATTAATTTCAAATGTCAATTTATATGTAGTTGTGTGAGAAATAAAGCTGTAATAAATAAATTAAATAAATATCACGATATCTCTAACTTTTTTTGCAGACTTTATCTATATTGTTGACAAACCGTTTTTATCTACACTAAGCAGCTGCACATTTTGAAGAATGTTACAATTTCCGATGTATCTTTCAACATCACATGACAACATCTATCTCCTACAATACAATCATAATCACTTAGCAATAGTTGCCTATCTAACGTATTATCTACAAAACTATAGATAGTTTAGATAGATAGGTGTGTAAAACAGTATACTATTGGCTAGTTATCGCTTCTAGTTTTTGCCTCTAGCCTTTAGCAAACGATTGCTAGAAAAATGCGATATAAGGTTTATCTTGTGACCAAATCTGAAGATAGGAGATTGTGTATCTTCTATATCAGATAAGTTAACAATAATATTGTTTTTTATGTTCATAGGAAAATTTACACTTCACGAACATAAAATATACTAGCTTTTGCCATCAGCATCGTCCGCATTATAGTCGGATTGTATCCCATTGGAACGCATTACTAGGACAAAAAGTATCCTTTGTTATGTGCTACGTAATCCAAGTCTTGATCTACTTGTATACCATATTTTGTGATTAACAAACATCCACATATCTAAATATACAAATTTTCACATTTTATTATTGGTAGAATTTACTAGAGTTATGGATGCTGTAATATAGCCTTCATAGTGCATAACTTTACCAAGCTCACCTGTCAACTGCCATATATTTTAGCATGCCTATATTTGGCCGTCAATTCGCATCGTCGCGCGATTACCGGCAATTTCAGCAGGGCTTTAGGCCAGTTACACACTTACACATGGCCGACTTACTAGTGCAATTAAGCGGTGCGCCTACCGTGCTAAATGGCACTAGTGCCGAGGTAAGTTGACGTCACAATGTACAAGCAGCAAGTTGATTTATAATCATTTCAGCCGATAATTCGTTTGAATACTCCAAAACATTAAAGTTTGAAAAACCACTATGGTGCACTTAGGACGTTTTCTATACCAATATTATAAAGATGTGATGTTTGTTTGTTTGTACCGAATAGGCTCCGAAACTACTGGACCGATTTAAAAAATTCTTTCACCTATGGAAAGCTAAATTATTCCCGAGTAACATAGGCTATAATTTTGACGGGAGCAAAGACGTAAATAATATAAAAACTGTGTCCAGAACAATATTTCATTTCCAAAACATATATTTCGGTTAGAGAAGCAATTAGAAGAAAATGCCAACTAATGGTGGCATTCATTAAAATGACGGAAATATGGATACAGTAATTGAAACTGTCTTATTAAATCGATAGCAAGTGTGTTGCTAAAGAAATATACATTTAAGCAAAATTCGACATTATTGTATTATAATATCTGTAGAAAAAATTGCTTATGGTGGGTCATGAATTAATCTTGTCGACCGTACCTATAGGTAATCTGAAGGACCAATGGGTAGATTGAATATTGACCAGCGGTGTCTAATTTGCTACTTGTCGACTTGATATTAGATAAATCATGCTTGTGTAATGTGTACTTAGTTCTGTACTGCCGATGCTTTACACGTGTCTCATCTCTGCTACCAGCCAAGTGTTAATGTAATAATAGATGAAGTCTACAAAACTACTTGAATAGAAGCACGAACCCCCAAAACTGTTAAACAGTCTCCTTCTGGCACTTCTGTAACTGTAGCCGGGAGTATTTGAATCAGGTGGTTGGTAAGTTTTAGATAAACTTGCTTGAATCGTTTGTTCGCGAAACGTGAGCTTCATTGACTGTTCTGGTGATAACCACTGTTGATTCTTGCATGATTTCTTACATCTTCAAAAGTTGCAGAATGCTTTATAGAAAAAAAGTTAATTCAAAAATCAAAAAATCCGACTGCCCAAGCTGCGCTTCTTAAGCAGTCGGGTTTTTTGATTTTTGAATTAACTCTTTTTATTTATAACTTTTAAGTTAACATTTTTTTTTCGAACTAGGTACATTTAAATATATAAGTTTTATTATATATTTTTGGAATCACCTCCTTTTCCAATTTTAATGTAGCCTAACATTAAACGATTGATTGACGTAAGAAACATCAAAATCGGCCAACGCGTTTGGTCGCTAGAAAGCCACATAGGAACAAACATACATAGACTGATAAACACATTAACCTCTTTCGACTCGAGTCCACCCTAAAAAGACACATAAAAGGGCAAAAAGATTACTTATAGAGAGGCTCAACTTACATTATAACTACAATCAACTAGAATATCTTAATGTCCGTTCATTCGGCATAAAAACCAAACCGACAAAAACATAAAACCACCCAATTTCCTAATACGTACATAACAACATAAATACTACAGAAAACATTAGGTATCCCTTTATTTCAGCGAGCAAAGTACTGAAGAATATGTTATTCTACTGCGGACCGTTTCTTGCAGATAATTCATGGAGATATATTGTAGCATTGAGTTTTATAGCTGAGAGTTTTGCTCTAAGTACTTGCGAATATATCTTCTTGTTGATCGGAGTGAGGACAGTTTGTCAACTGTGAATGTATTGGAGAAGACGGAGATAGATGGAGAGAAGGGAAGAAATGGTTCTTGTCTTGGCAATGTTTGGTAGAGTTTTTTTAAATAGTAGTCAACCTATATCGTGGCCACACTTTTATTTTTGTTAGCATTACTGTTCAATCTCACCTGATGGAAAGCTATAGATGAGATCTGCAATGGAACGAGCAAATCCAGAAGGTGACTCGAGGGAACGCAGAGCTAAGAGGCTCATTTGAATTTGCAAGGTTGCCTGCTTGTCGGTCTTCTACAGACTGTACTTTGGTAAGTGTGCTCATGAACTCCACGACCTCATCCCACCGGTCTTCTTCTGCCATCGAGCATCTAGACGCACTGCGAGTTACCATCCTTACCTAGTTGCCATTCCACCAATCCGCACCAAGCGCTTCCAAACATCCTTCATAATGCGCACAGCATAAGAGTGGCACTCACTACCTGCGTCTGTGTTTCCGAACGCATTCAACCCGAATCTCTTCAAAGTTAGAGTGAACAGGTTTTGTCTTGGTAAGCTCATTCCAACGTCGACTTTGTTTCTGTCACCTCTGACCTAGACTACAGTCAAGAGCAAACCCATATCAAATAAAAAGGAAAAAAAAGATGACTTGTTTGAAGGCTGTTAACTCATATGTAGGTTGTAGCAGACATAGACGCTGACAACGAGTTTCGTACTATGGCGCATAATACACAGGTACATAAATGTGGAGAAGAAGCGTAAAGCTGGACCGTCAGTACGTCAATGGGTTACCACCTTTGGAATCCTCTTTTCGCCTTCCAAAGGAGTAAGATGACACATACCTTAACAGTTCATTCATTTCCAGTATAAACTGACCTCTCATTGTTCAAAAAGTCTTCGGCCTAATGGAAACATGTAGCTTGGTATGTCATCGTGTTTACGGTAATTTGTTAGGACCGGTTTTCATTCAAATACCTATTTAAATGTTGTTAATGGTAGTCACATACATAATTTATAATCTCTATGTAACTTAAGTAAACACCACATGAACAAAGAACAATAATAAGTAGTTATGTTAGCTGTATGCTACATATTCTACAAGTATACCTAGTTATATAACTCCACAATAGTAACATATGCGAAATATTAAAAGCATAATTGCCTCAAAAACTTACGTACACATAGTCAAAAAACATTTACAACAAATCTGTTAAACAGTTCAAAAACTTAGATTTTTGTTTAGGTAAGTTTGCAGAAGCAGAGAAAAAAAAGGTCCTTCCAAAACAATGCTTTCAAGTTTAGTAGTAGTACATGTAATCCTAAAATAAAATCAAAAGATGAAAAATACACAATAACATCTTGGCATAAACAGAATGCCAGTGTACCTGGCACTTTACGTCATGCAACTGGCAGGATCTGACATGCGGTCAGAGAGACTGAAACTTTGCTTACACAGGAGCGTAATATTTTGTAAATCTGACCTCGTTTATGTAATAGTGCGCGCGGAACTAGTTGGCCGCGCCTTAGGTGGCGCGTCATCTCGCTATTGCAATCTCATGTGCGTTTTGTCTAAACTAGCCGGAACTTTCAACGCGTGTTGCCGTCGCGAAGTGCGGTGCCGTACTTCGCGACGGCAACACGCGCCACCTAAGGCCCGGCCAACTAGTTCCGCGCGCACTATACACAAAAGGCATATCAGTTCTTTCATCTATATTGCAATAAATTTTTGACCAACTAAATAAGAGTATTAGCACCCTGAGGGGTATTAGACTGAGTATATCTATAAAAGTCATTGTAATAAAAACTCTCTTTCTTTCAAATAAAAAAAAATCAAGGTCTAACGAAAGCAAGACAATATGTATGTTTCCTGGGTAGAAAAATGACAATTCTAATTAGTCCGTCGGCGTCAGTGAGATTGTCAAATAATATTGAACCCCTATTTTTTGCTTTATCAAATAAATAAAAATTGACCTAGATAAAGCCCAACAAAGTTCAGGAGTGGGGGCTTGTGACGTCACTTTGTCAGTATAAAGTGTAGCACACCGTGACGTCACACGATAATGCACTGTATCGTCGTTTTTTTTTGTTTACGTGGCAAAAGAAAAAATTGTGTCTAATAATTTAATGTTATCTTACTGACGGACTAAATACATATTTTTTGTCAACTACCCTGTTGGGCTCTCGCAGACAGGTCCAACGCGACGATGCGTTAAATTTTTCTACAGATGAAATACCCCTAGCAAAATGGGAGCTTTTTCTCAATTCTCCTAATTATCTAGTTTCTTTATCGCTCCTAACGAAAACTTTTGAAATAAAATGTCACGTTACAACTAGTCCTGGCACGTTTTACGAGTACATACAAAATAAGCAGTGAAGCACGACACCCATACTGCTTTTATATTTCATAAAAAAAGTTCACAAAATACTTCACTAGAAAAATTTGAAACGAGCACCAAACACCGAACACTTTATATATTACCGAAGCATTACGTGACCGTGTAACATACAGCTTGACGTTAAATAAAACACCCTGTATGCAGCACAGTGAAAAATAAAATTTGTTTACGACGCAGGAGCAGGTGATAATGCAGTGGGGCAACACTCAATGATGCAGGTCGAACCGAGAACTGTATGCAGTTTGGCCGGTCAATTGCGATAGTGGTCGAGCAGTGTAGAGCATACCACGATATTGGTACGTCTGTGGCTCGTATGGAATGTATTATATTTTCTGGCTAAGTTTAATATGCACCTCGTATCAAAGGGTAATGTGAATGCGTTTTGACAAAAGTTTAGGCAAACATTTGGTGAAAAAAGTTAATTAAAAAATCAAAATACCCCACTGCTTAAAAAGCGAACTAAAAAGAAGAAAATCATGCTGTGCAGTCGGAGGAGATATATTCGCGAGCTACCTGACCAAATCCAGATGTATCCGCCGACTGCACTGCATGATTTTCATCGTGTTTACGTCTTTTTAGTTCGCTTTTTAAGCAGTATTTTGATTTTTTTAATTAACTTTTTTTTATTTATAACTTTTTAGTTGCTTTTTTAATATTAGTTACATATATTTTTGAAATCACCACTTAAAATCCTTTATTTTGATACCCCAAACAATGAGTTCGGAAGAAAAAAAATTGGGTCCCCACGATATGGCGCCCAAAATCCCCCATTTTTCTATTTTCCAATTTTAATGTAGCCAGTGACACTCGCAGGGTTAAGACGATTTGATTGACGTAAGAATCATCAAAATCGACCAACGCGGTCTCTGGAACGCTACATAGGAACATACATACATAGACTAATAAACACATTACCCTCCTTCGGCAGTCGGGTAAAAACACTTAGTGGTCGAAATCGAAGAGGATAGTTTAGTCTGTAATTATTTTGGCTAGCAGTTTTCATTGTGAGAATTTTGTGATAGCAGCTGATTCGGATCAACAGCTCAATAGAAGATCGAAATAATTCTAATTTGCTGTTCTTTAGTTTTTTTTCGTATTTAACGACAGATACAGTGTGTATGGTCGCGGATAAATCTGAATGAGAGTTATCACGGCCCTGGCTCAAGCAACTGAAGGAACATGAGTTTGTTTAGTCAATAAAAGTCTGACACGCCCTCCCGCTTCACCCAGAGCGGGAGAAGTTACTTTCTTCAATCCACCACATCACGTACCTACATACATTATAACATGTGTTCACGCCATTCTTACTATTACAACCGAACAAAAACATTCAATCTCAGCTGTCCCGAACTATTAAAAACAACACTAGTACAAGTCATCCCCACAATATTCCGGCCTACTCACCGAATATATAAAAACGCAAATTTCAACAAAAAGCAGTCGTTCGTAGCGACGGCAAGTTTCCACTGCGGTGGCTTAAACTTGCTCGTTGGAATTAGTGCTGGGACGATCATATAAATCCCGGGACCGGGATTTAAAAAGTACGGGACTTTCGGTTACGTGTTGAGCGAAGATTAGGGCAATGTCAAGGAATTGCTGCGTTTGGGAATTTGTTAGCGATAACTCATAATGTGTGAATTTTTATCCACATATTATATTAATATGATAATAAAGTATATCTGTCTCTCTATTTTTTGCGTTATGACGTCTACTACAAAACCGATTTTGATTAAACACACACGTATAGATATGACTTGGATCAGGACATAGGGTACTTCTCATCCCGGATATAAATTCCCTTGGGATAACAAAACACTTACGCGAGATTAAGCTAGTAAGTTATAGACGTATGCTTTTCGATTTTTAATAACGTATTCCATGTTGTAAGAAAGTATTTTTCTTGCCTTACTCACCAACTAGCTCAAGGGTAGGTGATCAGCATGAGACTATGTAGGGTATGGTTTCGCATGAAGTTGACTGAAGTAAAAGTCACACAGTTTGGTAACTAATTTAATTCTTGAACATACAACCCGTCATCACAATTTCTTGAGGTTAAACAAATACAATGAAACTTACTTTTATATGGGATACAATTTACCCATTATTTCCAATACCGGAGGTATGATGTCTCAAGCAGTATCATTCGCCTGGGAAGCTATAATTCAGCCTCGTGCAAGCTAAAATGCCATTTGTATTCGGAACCAAATGCTGGAGTTCAACTGCTGTTTTCTTCAGTAATTGTAGTTAAATATGTAGTTGTAGTTGACCATTTTCTTAATTATTTGTATTATAAAAATTAATCCTAGAGTGCCCTGCCAAGGAGAAGAAATGCATAATGAGCATCAAACACGCACATGTTTTCACAAGTATGGAAATTTAGTTAAATTAAACATTATACTTACAGCGATTGCTGACACATTCTATATTTATATTTGGGGCTTGTTCCCTGCCGCCTGCGAGTCATTTAGATTGTTTCTTTGTGCTCTTTTAGGGATCAAAGTTTTTATCAAGTGTACTGTCCCAGTACTTCCAATGAAAAAGAATTGTCATTCTTGTCAGTCATAGACATTGAAGATTAACCAATAGACTTGACAAGATTAGGTCTATGTCTGGTTTTTCTTTATGTAGATATTTTAAAGAAGTTAATCATTTATTATTTTAGTGTTGAATTGTGTGTTTGTTGAATTAAATTGATACACACAGATTGTTATTTTATTATATCATTAATAAATAACTGCAGATAGCAACGCCATCCAGTGTCTCGCAACGATCAACTGGTGACATACCCATGCCAAGCTGGTTCTCATCTTTGGCACAAGATGTCGCTTTGATATAAAAATAATCGTTACAATGTGAACCGATAAAGCTCAGCTTTTCTCGTGAAAACATCAAAGATTAATGTTGAAATATCAACTCAAAAATCCGGTCATGAACAACACATTATGACGTCAATAATTTCCCGACTTTTGATTTAAAAATGAACAACAACACAGCCCGTTACATACAAACTAGCATATCCCGCGTTTTATAGCCACTTATCCCGCGATTACTCGTGCACGTACCCACACTAGAGGGAATCTTCATTTTTTCAAGCGCTGTCGGCTAAATAAAGGGCCAACTTTTAATGGAGGCAGGCTATCGACTAAAACTGAGAGTCATCGGAGCTGTAACGAGTTTGGCTGGGTATTGTTGCCAATGTGTGAAACAGAAACTCGTCTTTTGAGTACGTGACACCTAACTTTGGTAATTACTGAAATATGGTGGAATTTCAGCTTTTTATTACCGAATTTGCTCAAACAGATCTACTTCTCCTATCGTGTTAGTACGGGAATACGATAGTAGTCTAAAATAAAAATACAATATGTATTTCCTCCAAGGTGTTAGGCAGAATTGTACCTACTGTACACCCACGTTTTGACAGTTATATTGTTTAAGTCCCATGCAACATAAGGCGGCTACTGGCTGCAACGAAGAAAACACAGATGGAAAACTCAATTAATATCATTGAGTTTATATTATAGTCTGCCAAAAACACACTATAAAGTGAAATATTTTTATATCATTCCCCCTCTAAAATAGGATATTATGCAACTAGTAAATAAAGGATGGATTTAAAGCGACGGCCCTATGGAATCACGAGCAAGTGAAGGATTTAACGACTGAATCACGACCGTAGGGTATCCATTGTGTAAATTTTATAGGTAATAAACAATTTATGTATTAATATTCCTTGTGCTTTTCGCTTGAATCTTTATTTTTCTCTTAGTCATGGTATAAAGTATAGTATGCAACTATTGAATAAAAAAAGGATTTATATCGAGGGCCATGAATCACTCGCGTCGCTCAGGATGCTAACACTTGAATCACTCGCTGTGCTCGTGATTCATCTATGGCCCTCGCTTTAAATCCGTCCTTTATTCACTAGTTGCATAATATACTATTTAAACAAGCTTTTTAGCTTACCGTGCAATGTCTTCCATACCAAACGTGTATACAAAATTTCGTCTTAATCGGTTGAGGATAACTGCTTCAAAATTCAGTTACAGATTTGACCTGAACATTCATACATACTGTGAACCAGTGGTCAGGATAGGCTGGTCACAGAACAGAAACGGCACTCGTATAATTTACAAAGTGTTTATTCTCAGTTATTTACAAAAAACAATCTGACTAGCGTTCGTCTTACAATTCGTAGTATCAACAATGGCGGACACTGCCAACAATTCAAACTGCCTAACACATCCGCTTTTTATATTATTCCAATAAACTTCTATTAATGTAATAATCAAATTGAATTACATAATAAAATTACTAATATTAAATAACAATTATTATCAGTAATATTTATCAAAGAATCATGCGTAATAATTAACATTATTATTTATTTGATACACCGAAAGATGACAAGCGGATGTTGTCCTAAGAGGTTTTAATCATTCGGAATACTTAATTATGAATATATTAGAAGATTAACATTCAAAATAAAAGATGAACTATACGTATTGTAGAATTAAGTCAAGCTGGTATATCCAAGGTCGGAGGTCGGTAACACTCGGCCATCCTGCGCTTGCCGTGACCCACGGCGATCAGCACCTCCACTAGCGCCGGTCTGTCGCTGGTATTTGGCGTCTGGAATAGAAAACATTATGGGCAGTACATTTGTTCATGTAAATAACAGATGTGGTCAAAGTCAAAATTGTTTATTTCTATTCGGCCACTAAGCCGAACAGGGGAACGTCAAAAAAAATTGTGGTAGAAGTGAAACGCTAGTATTTAATAAATCGTGTCTTTTTTATAAATTTCTTTTGTGATATAGTAGCTTTTATTTCATATCAGTCTCGTATTGTATGAATATAGTTTACTTTTCCGCACATCATTTATTACTCCTAAACACACAGCTTTAATGACTGTTAAGTCACACAGATTTAATTACTGATAAGTCACACAGCTTTAATGACTGTTAAGTCACACAGATTTAATTACTGTTGAGTCACACAGCTTTAATAACTGTTAAATAACGCAGCTTTAATGACTGTTAAGTTAAGTCACACAGCTTTAATTACTGTTAAGTAACGCAGCTTTAATGACTGTTAAGTCACACAGCTTTAATTACTGTTAAGTCACGCAGCTTTATTGACTGTTAAGTCACACAGCTCTAATGACTGTTAAGTCACACAGATTCAATGACTGTTAAGTCACGCAGCTTTATTGACTGTTAAGTCACACAGCTTTAATGACTGTTAAGTCATACAGATTTAATTACTGATAAGTCACACAGCTTTAATTACTTTTACGTCACGCAGCTTTAATGACTGTTAAGTCACACAGCTTTAATGACTGTTAAGTCACACAGATTTAATTACTGTTGACTCACACAGCTTTGTTTTTTCCTAACTCACACAGCTTTAATTTATCCTAACTCACACAGCTTTATTTTCGCCTAACTCGCACAGCTTTAATTTATGCTAACTCACACAGCTTTAATTTATCCTAACTCACACAGCTTTATTTTCGCCTGACTCACACAGTTTTAATTTAGTCTAACTCACACAGCTTTATTTTCTCCAAACTCACACAGCTTTAATTATAATTTACTCACACAGCTTTATTTTCTAACTCACACAGCTGTATTTCCTCCTAACTCACACAGCTTTATTTTCGCCTAACTCACACAGCTTTAATTTATGCTGACGCACACAGCTTTAATTTATCCTAACTCACACAGCTTTATTTTCTCCTGACTCACACAGTTTTAATTTAGCCTAACTCACACAGCTTTATTTTCTCCAAACTCACACAGCTTTAATTATTGTTTACTCACACAGCTTTAATTTCTGTTAACTCACGCAGCTTAATTTACTGTTAACTCACGCAGGTTAAATTACTGTTCAACTTTACACAGCTGTAATTTTAATTATTCTACTAATTTATGCGAATACTTTAATAAAATTCAAAACGCGGCACAATTTGTTCAGTCTCTGGAATACCTACGAAATGAATTCTGAACTGTTTCAGAGAGTCTACGATTGCCTAAATCTCAAATCAAAACATTTACGGATTTCATGAACATTACGGGTTTTTATTTTTTAACCAGCTACGCAACGGATTTTGGCGTTGATCTCGTGTCCCAAATAATTCCGTTTTTTTTTTTAAACTGGTTTATATTCTAATTCTGTTTTAAATTAGCTTTTAAGAAAAGTTGAAGGGCGTTGCCCAACAATTTGAGTCTACTGAAATGTTTGGAAGCATGATGTCATCAAGCTAGGTAGGAAAGTCGATAAAGTTTGCAGTAAACAGGTTGCTCGGTTGTTCTCGGAATATGCATCTACATTCTCCAACACTTCCGTACATCCTAATACTTTATTATTTTCTGCAAACAAGTGTCTAAATTTATTTAATAACTGTAGCAAACGATTGCATTATCTTATTTCTATATCTAGCATATAGATGCCTCATCTCATAGACAGAATCGTTGCCGCCGTAACTAGTTTTCTGTCGGTCTATTTTACTAAACGTACATCGAACGTGGTTGGGTCCGTCCCAAGTGATAAATGGTATGTACAGTGCAAGTGTAGCAATGGGCGTTAAAACAACGAACTACTTGAATCAACCGTTGATCTCCTGTCAACGATATTAACGTTAACCGTTTATAAATTAACTATTTGACGAAGTTAAATTAACGTTTAATTTAGGGAAAAACCGTTAACGACCCATCACTAGTACAGCGACTGGTAAGTAAAAGGGTTTAAACTCCGTTCGTAAATTGTTTTTTTTTCCTTAAACAGATTTGTTTTATTAGTTTGTTTTGTTTTTACAGTTTAATTTTACCAGAATGGGTTACAATGCAAATTTAAATAACACTAGGACCCCATGATCGAGGTATTAAGTACACTATGATATTTTAAATTGACAGGATATTTCAAAGCAATCTGTTTGAGTCCGGTGATGCCTTATTATGTACGGATTTGTCCATACACGTACGGAATTTAGAATATTGCGTACGGATATGTGTTCGGATTTCCAATAATACTTTAAAACACGTATCTACAATTTTTTTAAATGCAACACACCAGATTCACAAAAACATCGATGCATCGATATATCTATATTTTGTTGACTTTCGACATCCATAAAAGAATTGTATTAAAAAAAAGAAAGAACGTAAGAGGTTAACTATGACGGGGAATTGCCGTTTCATGTTTCATCTAAGAGACTGACAAAGATGGCATGCATGTCACACGGTTGACGTTGATTGCAGTAGTGCATAGAGTATTAGATTGCAGTAGTGAATGAAAGAGATAATTAAATTAAGCTCTGTTCTGTTTTAAAAATTGAATGAATGACAAATTTAATTCTTTGCTTTGTAGCGCAATTAAACCTTGTTTTGATTCTAATGTTGTCAATGAAATAATACATAAAAAAATAAGTTTATTTTTATTTTTATATACCTGATTGTGTATGTAATTTTTGCACGGATTTATGTTTCTCTTGTACGGATTTCAGATTTAATTCATATAGGTACGGACCGGTATGGCAACACCTTATGCCAATTTTCCGAAACCCATGTTAAATCACGAATTCACTGACAATTTCTCACATATTCTGTTCTTTTTGGGTTTCTTGATAGATGATCATTGAAAAATTACTCACTTGCCACATTAAATTAATACCTAAATGGCTTAATGGTATTATTTCTGGCTACCCTAGTAGAATGAATGCATTCTGTTCATTTTAAAAACAGCGAAATGACTGTAATCTTAAGAATTATACGGTTTTTGTTTCTGTTCTACGCACACTTATCACGCATAACGCTGTCCCTTTCGCTAGTTTATGTTTGACATATTACTAATAAATCCGCAACTTGGGCCTGGAACGCTACAACGATGTCAATGTCTAGTCAATGTCATATTTGTTGTCAAAGTTGTCATTATTAAATTTTATTGTTTTGTTTTGATCAATGAATCTAGAAAAATACACGAAAAGACAAAATGACTATCCTACAAAACATAGTGAGTCAACATCAACTATCAAGCTTTATCTTTTTAAAAACGTTATTCAATCCATTAAACAATGTGACAATGTTTTTAAAATGCAAAATTCTTTGTTTTAGATCCAAGATAATGTATAATTAACTGGAAGGCTCATTGCTTGTTCGTAAAGAAGGAAACCATGAATTACAATGCAACGCAATGTATCTGCTCATTGGAAACAACATGAAAAGTAAAAAATGGTGTATTCCATTGGGATTTGAAACTAAACAACTATACCTAATACAGTAACTGAATGCAAAAGCTCATAAACTTGTGAACCTCAAGGCATACGGGTTTCCCAATCAGCCAAATATGTGGAAGATCTTTTTCCATTTGTGTCAGTGTTTAGTGTCAGAATAATGTAATTAATAGAGGAAAAGAAAAGTGGTTTTATGTTAGTGCAGTCCATATAAAGTCCTCTGGTTGTCTGGATGATCAGCAATAAGACTATGATTCCATCCAAGTTTTGATGTGAAATATTCCACAATAATAGTTCAGAACTTGATAAATTCCTTTTATCAAGCCTAGATTGTAATAAAACAACACGTAACAATTTTTGCGATTTTACCAAGTTTTGTGTTTGTTCGGTCCATTATTAGATTGTCTCATTGTCTGGAAGATATTGCTATAAGATTATACCATTGTACCCATAAAATCAGATATATATTTTAAATTGCTGTTTTACAATTTTGGTGTACAATCAAGTATTTATTGTATTGTAATAATTAAGTATTTGATTAATTTCTTAAAGGCAAGCCTAGATTTCAATAAGTTTTTAAAATAATTGTGTCTATATCTCCTGTAGTTAAAATTAATCATTAAAGATTGGTTCCTCAATTGTTATTGTTTATTTTTTTCCTTTTCTTTATCTTTACAAAAACGCCTTATTAAATCCTCCATACTAGTTAATTTTTAATGTCTTGGTTGGAGCAATATAGTAGTGTCATATACAAATCAATAGCAGGTATGTTACTAACCTTTTGTGGTTGCTATTGTGAAGAGCTGGCTGCAAACCAGTATCCTGCGGTATTGTGACCTGGACGATGACACACCTCGCAGCATGGAAGCCTGCAGTCTTTTGCCTCGTGCCCTTGACTTCTGCAGTTGTAGTATTTCTTCGGCAGTCGCTCGTTTTCCTTTGAATCAGGCGAAATATTTCCCCTTCTCTTCCATGTTACATGTTGTCCTGGGGTTGCTTGCTTTTACTTGTTCACGTTGCTAGCTTGCACTTGCAATCTCGAGCGGATCCGCGAAGACGAATTTGCATGATGAACTGGCGGTCTTTTAAGTTCCAAACATTGACGTCGCCTGATTTGTCGACGTCGACGTGCAACCAACCATTGACGTTGCTTGATTTTTCATACGGCTAGATCGCCTGGAACTTCGGAATGATTTCAGCATCGGTTTAGGTAACACGGTGCCTTTTGCGTCGAAGGTATCTTCTATTGCTTTCATCGAGATCAGATTGAAGAAGAAAAAAAATCTATTTTTTTTTGGAGTCTTCTTTTTTTTGGCGCGAACGCCACCAATATAAGGGCCAGATTTTATTATCCCACTTCTGAATGTGAACCAGTGGTCAGGATAGGCTGGTCACAGAACAGAAACGGCACTCGTATAATTTACAAAGTGTTTATTCTCAGTTATTTACAAAAAACAATCTGACTAGCGTTCGTCTTACAATTCGTAGTATCAACAATGGCGGACACTGCCAACAATTCAAACTGCCTAACACATCCGCTTTTTATATTATTCCAATAAACTTCTATTAATGTAATAATCAAATTGAATTACATAATAAAATTACTAATATTAAATAACAATTATTACCAGTAATATTTATCAAAGAATCATGCGTAATAATTAACATTATTATTTATTTGATACACCGAAAGATGACAAGCGGATGTTGTCCTAAGAGGTTTTAATCATTCGGAATACTTAATTATGAATATATTAGAAGATTAACATTCAAAATAAAAGATGAACTATACGTATTGTAGAATTAAGTCAAGCTGGTATATCCAAGGTCGGAGGTCGGTAACAATACATACATACATTGCAAGTTAATAAAAAGCATGTAAAATAACTTCAATTTTGGAGTCGGTGATCCTGTTTTCATTTATTTTTTTCGATATGCACGTTTGACCACTATTTCGCCTGATGGCAAGCGATGATGTGGTTGACGGTGAAGCACGATTGCCTAGAAGTAATCTATTCACACTTGTCTTAATGACCCCAAGGTTGTAGCTATCAGGAAACAAAGACTCCGGCAGGAATTCCACTCCTTAGCTGTGCGCACAATGAAAGTATTCGCAAAACGAGCCTTACGTCTTGCTGTCAGATGATGGAAAGGGCTAATCGGCATTTCACCGTTTTTTGACACCGACTGCCGAAAATAAAGTTATTTTGATTATTTGAAGTGTTTTTTTGGAAGTCGGTTGTATTTTTTTGTAAAAAAGTTTTTTATTTTTCACTTTTTTGTTGTAGTACATAATGGGCAAGTTCTATAGCAAGGTCACAATAATATAATACTAATGTATAATGCGCAGTGCAAATTTATGCCAGAATAGATTACCTGAATAACATGAAACTTGAACATAACCGGTGGAATGATCATGTACCGGGGTGAACTGTATACACCTGCTTACCCCTTTAGAGCGTACCGGCGTGATGTTATGTTATGAAATGTTGTAAATAATAAACAGACTTGCTCCTGCAACAATCCCGAAAAATATTCCATCATTTATTGAAGATTTCTGCTCTACATCCCCGAAGTTCTTCATCAGATCTTCACCAAATTAAATGGGACCAATTCGGTAATATACTCTTTAAAAACAAAAAAAGATTTTTCAAAATCGGTCCACAATTTACGGAGAAATCTGTGTCCTGTAAATTATACTCTATTTTGGTTGCCTTTGCCGATTAATTGACAGGCATATACAATTTTTTATCGTCGCCTGCTTCAGAGATAAATTAGGTGATAGACGTAGTGTTAAGTCCGGTACACGAATTAAAGAAATCCCACTATAGACAAACAAATGGATGAGGTTTGTGCCGGTAAATATCATTTACAGACGAAGTCATATTAGGTTAGGAGGCCAATATTCGACAGTGGACATTAAGGTTACACTAGTCGATCATTCTTCCATACAAACGTAGTCTGGCGATTACTCCACTTTTATTGTATTATATCAATTTGTCTCATCATTAAATAGCCCTGTATGAAAACAAAAAAGGAAAAAAAAATGTGATAGTTATGAGCGTCGAAAGTTCCGTAATTCAACACTAATTTTAACGCATCTTTGGGCGGCAATAAATACCATAAGAAGAAGGAAAAATTGCAAAACGGCCTCCATACAGGGATAGATTAGTAATTCAACAATGCAAATAATTTTATTTTAAAAATATACATTTAGTCGTTTTACGCCCGCTCATTTTCGTCCCAAATCATCATCCGTTTCGATACAAATTTGCAAAAGTGCTAATTCCTACGCGAACTAGCTTCTTACCGCTCATCACAGCATCTATATCTTTCGCACGTGTAGCTTTATTAGATCCAGCCTTAATTGTCCCCCCAGCGACGCCCTGAGCCGAGGTTCGACCCCAACTGGGGTAGCCCTCAGCGTTGTCGCTTAAGTTTAGTAATTTTTGCCTGGCTGGAGGCTACTTAGCTTAGTCTCCACAGGGAAGCCCGGTTAAGCATATGCCGGTCATTTTGACTGATTGCGAGACGCCAAACAGTAAAAAAAAAAAAAGAGCCGGAGGTGATAGCATGCATTTTAACCTCGCGATCAAAATAGTTCGTGCCGTCGACTAGGGGAACCTTAACTATTCCTAGTATCAGATACAATGATGATACATTTGCCAAATGCAGTACATAGTCATCTATACACTTGCCAAATTCAGACCACAGACACTTATAGTCTATAACTACTAAGATATCGCAAGTGTCCGACTAACCGCTGAGCATAATGTTGTGTGCAGTAAACTGACTCAGTTATAGCACCCTTGTTATTTATTGGCTGGCAGTTTACGGAGACAATCGGCAGTGCCTTTAGCTAGAGCCACGCTGGAGCATATGGATGTGCGAAATATACTGTTTGTTAAGGTTGTTTAGTTCCAAATACGGTTGCGAAGTGGTGACGAGGAAATAATAAATTAAAACATAAAAAGAGGGAGAGAAGATATGTTTTTATGAAACAGATCTTGTATTATGGAGGCATATTGTTTTTATTTTGCAGAAAAATATTTGTATTAAATATGCACGTATAGTTTTGCCATGCGGTCAAGAAGAATGTAATAAATATGGAAATTGCCTGAAATTTCACATGTTATGGTTTAGCTACAATATTCATCTGAAGCACAAACACAAAAAAAATAGGTTAACGGCAAGATGATGATAGATCTGAGGTATAATACGTAGTCATTATAACAACCTCCAATATAAAAAACGAAACAAAATCCGCAATTTATTCCATCAATTCTCCATCACTCCCATGCTAACAACAAACGGACCCGACCTATGAACATCAAGGTGAATTGCCCAAACAACGCTAGGGGATACACCCGGGATGTCGAGGCTTTCATCCCTTTACAACCCAGCAATACAGCCATACAGGGAATAAATGATACACCACAGTAAAGGAATTAAGACTACGATTTGTAAAAAAGCATATGTAATCAGATACTGAAGGAATTATTTATGTGGGGTTAGGCAAGGCGACAGTGAGAGATGAGCTAGCGAGCGAGTTTTGTGTCAGTTGAAGTACGTTCGAACAAAATAAGTTTCAAGGTAATGATTTGTAAATTGATTTAAAAAAACACTTTTAAACGTCAATCTTTTTTGTCAATTTAACTAGACGAGGCCAGTGTTTCCTAGCTGGCTAATCTGAGAAGAAACACCGAAACATACTCAAAGGAAGTCTCTTTTAAAGCCCGTACAATTAATATAATGGTCAAATCATATCAATCAATCATGTTTCTCAATTGTGTAGGTGGTATTTTAAAGAGAGCACGATGAGAAGTTACGATTTCTAATTCAAATCATTGTTTATTTAGTCAAACATGAGTATCATACATACATAACAAATTGTCAGCTTGAAGAGATGTTAAATATGACATGCATGAGACATGCAATTATTGATATAGAATACAGTTCAAAACAATTATTCTAGATTGATAAAAATAATAATAATGTATGTGCAAATGTCAATAAAATAATGCAAGTCTAAATGACCATTCTAGAATGTCAGATAAAAATATAATTGAAACACTAGTTTGAGATTATATCTTCTGAAAAAACAAGGTACGAAAATGGTTTTTAACCGACTTTCCAAAAAGGAGGAGGTTCTATGTTCGACTTTATGTTTGTTTTTTTTTTTTTGTATGTTCACCGATATCTCCGTCAATTGTAAACCGATTTTAAAAATTCTTTTTTTGTTTGAAAGAGTATGGTTTGAAATTGGTCCCATTTTAATTTGGTGAAGGTCTGATAGAAGAACTTCGGAGATATACAACAGAACTCTTCAATAAATAACGGCAACACTCTCGAGATTCTTGCAATCGCATGTCTGTTTATTGTTTATACCATTTCATAACATAACATCACGGCAGTACGCTCTCAAGGGGTACACAGATCTCTCATTTCACCGGTTATGTTCAAGTTTAATGTTATTCGGGTAATCTATTCGGCGTTATAGGGACCTTAGGAAACAACTTGGCTATTTATTATAATATAAACTAATATTATTAAACTAAAAAGGGAAAAATAAAAACATTTTGCAAAAAAATACTACCGACTTCCAAATGAAAAACTACAAAGTGAAAAATAACTTAATTTTTTTAAGTCAGTGTCCATATCGCAAAAAAATGGTACGTACGAAAGACACCGACTTAAAAAATTAAGTTATTTTTCACTTTGTAGTTTTTCATTTGGAAGTCGGTAGTATTTTTTTGCAAAAAAGTTTTTTATGCTTACTATATTTGGTTTTAATTAATTGAACTTGCTTAAATATATATTGTTTTTTTTCCATTTTAATAGTAAAAATATTATTATGTTTCGCGCTCAAAAGTTTATTTTGAGTATCTAATATATTTTATGGACTAGGAATATTAAGATGTCTGTTTGCGTTTAAGTTGGATATTACAAACAAATCAATGCCATCAACATCATTACAATGTAACCTGATCAAAGCTTTGTGTCGTCGTTAACAGACACAGGTACTAATACTCACGCCAGTACTAAGCCATCCCTGTGGGCTATTAGCATCCAGTCCTTTGTGCTGGACACACCTTACTTAATTAATACGAAATACTCGTACTTTGACAGACGCGTCTGAGTATCACGCGCCCATATTACGATAATATTGGTCCGGAGTTCCCTTTGTAGACCGTTGTGGCAACTATTAACCACATTGCATACGAGATTACTGACGTGGATTTCGTAGAATTTTGTGTCAAGTTGAACCGGGCAATACGATTCAACAAAATTCCTTTGAAAGATAAAAAAATAAATAAATAAGTTTATTTTCAAATATACAATTTTCACTTTTTAAAATTCAATGTTCAAGAAAAACACAATCATTTTAAAAATTGCATGCTTTAAATATTGTTGACCTCTGGCACACAAATTAAGTTTAAACTTTTGATATGAGTGCCACGACTCTCTCGATCTATTGACTAAAGCAAATAAACTTACCAAAATTAGTAAGTACTACAAAGTAACATTAGAAAGTACTACCAAACTGAATTTGAAATGCAAGCATTTCGGTTTCAGCATCTTCACTAGAATAATACATTCCAAAACGGATGGTTGTTGTTTTATAAGGTTCGTTTTGGGCGAATGCTGCACTATATAATTTGTTTTCCACTTTACTATTTTCTTTCATAAAAAATACTAGGTATTTTTTAGTATTCCGCCTAAACGAACCTTACATTCGATTCGGGGTGGAATCGAAACGATTGTACAGTAGTACAGTTATAGTCATAATGCTCTCAAAACTTCGTCACAAAAATCGTCAGCTCATCTTTCAATGGGACCTCGCCTTACTCACGTTATCGGGACATTTCAAGTGTATTTATTTACGTCCGAATCTCGAGCTATAAGGCGAAGGTACTGCGTAAGGGACCAGTAATCCCCATTTGTGTTTCATAAATGTTGTAGAAGGTCACTAGAGTCAAATTCCGGCTTTTTTTTGTTAAAAGCTCTAGATTATGGCTCAATTAGAATGTTGGAATTTGGAAGGGCAGTCGTGAAAGAAGCTATGTTTTAATAGAATGGAGTTCCAAATTTTGTTTTATTTTTCATTTCAATGATTTGTTCTTACAGTCTATGTGCCTTTATTACTATGTAATTTCTACTCACAGCTTCGCTCCCATTGTGAATTGATTGACAGACCACTGGATTCATGCATCTTACGGGGTTAACTAGTCTATGCTACTCAGTGATAATTTAGCTTCTTGTCAGTAAAATTATTTTCGAAATCCTATCGGAGTTACCTTTTACAAACAAGAAACAATTTGACCTAATATTAATTTCGAGCTAATGAAGCTATTCTACATAGAAAGCCCTACTTAATATATAGTTACCTCTTCACGTCAATAGATTTTCATATCATCATAATCCGTCGATAAAATGTTCCTACTGTTGGGACACAAGCCCCCTCTCTGTGAGACGGAGTGGGCTGAGACTGCACGGGCCCAGTACAGTATGGGAAATGGCATTATTGTTAGTTCTAGGACATGCCATTTTCCCCACGATGTGTTTCTTTAGCGTTTTGAGAACACTTGTAAAGAAAAAAATACTCATAATAAAAAAATTACACACTCACAATTCGTAAATTGGGTTCGATAATAGACTCTATTATTCAAATATCGAACCATAGTACTCCAGAGAAGTTTTCAAGATCTCTAAAACATAAATCAAAATACCATAATACTTGACCTTGAAGCTATCTAAGAGGGCATCAATTACAACGAACAAATATTTTTTATATAGCAAACAACCATCAATAACATTCGATCAAACCTTTTTAAAGCACTTCCCTTTAACCGTTGAGCCATTATAGTTCATGGTGATCCCATCCATTATGGGGAAAATACTCCGGCATGGTGAAATTTATGGAGTCAATATCCCATGGCGAACAATGCAAGTTAAAAGAGCTTGGAAGACATCATGTTTTAAATCGCGTTGAGCATAGTGGAGATTGAGGCAGTAGGTTAAGTTGGAATAGTCATTGAAATAGCTATCAAAGTTGATGATGATTCACGTTTATGGAATTTTGTAAGGGAAAAAGAACAATAACTGTCTTTTTTTCTATGTTTTTCTTTATTGTTAAGTAAATAATTGGTTGTCACCGACAGCAGGCTTGCAGATTAAATATGAGCTGCCTGATTTGATAAAAGACATAAGTGACAAGCTGAATACTGGGCTAAATAAAATATTTAAAATTGTATTTGCCATCGACACGCTAAGAAGGAGAAGAAGATAATTGGTCAAAGCCGTTAAGAACCTAAACATGAAAAACAGCAAACATGTTGATAGGTGCAATTTTTTCCCAACCAACATAGGAAAGCCCTGATAAAAGTGACACAATCGAATGTCAATGACAAAAAGAACATTATTAATCCAGCCTAAATAAACTTGACCTACTGTTCTAAACTGTGGCATCTCGGAGCGGGGCCGGAACAGCCAATCAATCACTAGCTGACATAATGACGTCATCCATTATCAATTATTGACAGTACACGGATCGGATGCCGTCCGATTTTCCAAGTTTTATGCCTTACTTCCCTCCCTCCCACTCCTGACACCCCCACTCCCCCACAACGGCTCACGATTGATCATAGTTCGAGTGGATTCGTGGCATCCATAATCTGAGTTTGAGGAACTGAGTTTTTTTAGGATTATGTGATATTTTTATAAAGCAGAAGATCTTTTTTGTTTTATGGGAATTGAGACTTAATTTCCAAACAGTAGTAAGCTGGGTTGGTGTACTCCCTTTTGTGTATATTGCATTTGTACATTCTAAATTTTTTTCGAGTCGATTTCTCAAATTATGTTTTTATTGCCTTAAACAAATTTCAAATAACAATATTTTTTTACAAAAAAATCTAACCGATTTCCAAATAAAAAGAAGAAATTACAAAGTGGTAAATAACTTTAATTTTGGAAGTCAGTGTCTTTCGTAGGTACATTTTTTTGCGTTATGCACACCGACTTCCAAAATTAAAGTTATTTTTCACTTTGTAGTTTCTTCTTTTTATTTGGAAGTCGCTAGTATTTTTTTGTAAAAATGTTTTTATTTTTGTTGTACCTACCTAACCGCAAGTTGTTAAAGTACTTTTAACGCCAGAATAGATTAACCGAATATCATTAAACTTAAAAATAACCGGTGAAATGAGAGATATATTTAAGAGTGTACTGGCGTGATGTTATGTTATGAAATGGTATAAACAATAAACAGACATGCGATTGCAGCAATCACAAGAGATTTGCCGTTATTTATTAAAGAGTTCTGTTGTATATCTTCGAAGTTCTTCATCAGATCTTCACCAATTTAAAATGGGACCAATTTCGGAACATACTTTTAAAAAAAGAATTTTCAAAATTGGTCCATAATTGACGGAGATATTGGTGAACATACACAAGAAAAAAAAACATACGTAAACCCAAACATAGAACCTCCTCCTTTTTGAAGCCGGTTAAAAAACAAATTGGAAACTCTGGTGCCTGTTGTTGATAATGAGTACCTGTTAAACAGGACACCAGTGTCCGATCAGTATGTAGTCAGTCATGTTGTTACCTATCATCAATCTACACCCAGCCTTAGGAATTGATACATCATCTGTAATGGCCTAATACTATTATCTAAATTAAGAGACCCATAAAGATTTTAAAATCCCACAAAAAATTCTAAATCCATCGCAAAAATAATTCAAGGCATGGCTCAGATTTAAACTGACCCAAGTATTATTTTACAAAAATAAATTTTCTTTAATTACACATAGGTACCCGCTGGCCACAGAGACTAAAATGCCATAAGTTACATTTTGAACTTTAACGGCACGGTGGCATAAAAGGCACGATGCCAAGAGCTCTCTGCTGGTCATCTTTTAGCAGCCATTCAGCGTTATAAAAGCACCTTATGTAAGACCTATATTATACGAGTGGACATTCTAGATTGATATTAAATGATGCTTTAGAGGATTACTTTAGTATATGTTACTACTGTAAGCTGCAGTATATAGCTTAATAAATTTATTTAATGCCTCACTTAACAACCCATTTGAACTGTAAACTTAACAATACAATACTAGCAAGATACTGTGTTATAAGCTACTCTTAAAACACTTTACAAAATCAATAAATGAAAAAAGAAAGAGAAGAAGATACTTTTAGCAACGATGTGACGCTCTAGTAAATAAGCCTGAAAAGATCCCTATTCTAAACCAAATACACCCCTCACGTTACAGAATAATTACATCCAAAATACATTAACTCCGCTTGAAGCCAGACTGCAACAACGCAAGCCAGTTCGTCAAGCAACCGAATTTATGTACATTAAAGGTGCACAGTTCCAGTTTACGCCAGATTTATCCGGTTCCATCCGGTGTGGGCCAGCCCGAGGCGGTATTTAACACCTCATTCCCGCGGTTGAAACAAGTTAGCGGGGAGTTGCTTACGACCTCGCCAAACTGAAATGTTTGTTGTGAAATTTAAATCTCAACTGGTTGGCTTTTCGGCAGTGTATCGGGGACGAGTTCTGTGCGGGTTAGTTGGTGATGTGTAACTTGTCAGTTTGTCCTAGCAGTTTTTGACTGGTGTCGTCGCCATGTTAGTCAAATGAATATTACGAATTTCGCTGTAAAAGTTTATTATTACACTTCTCCTGTGTGATTCAACTCTAACGCTTAACATACAAGCAGCCGAGGTAGAACACAGATATTATATTATTTTTATTTTAGGAGCAAAGAAAGACAAAATCTGCCAGAAACATACTCTTTTAATTCCCAAAAAAAATGTACCTACTTACTATGTTTCGACCATAAACACAATACAGATACGAGTAGAAGATGCATCGCTGCATTTCCATTTTCAGAACATTTAACCCATTACGAGAAACTGCAGTGATTCCAGCAGCTTGAAGCGCTGCTCTGTATGCTTGAACAGCGACCCTTTGTCTGATTAACGGTTCTGCCATATAGCCGGTATGTGGGTGCAGTAGCAACTTAGCACGATCGCTTTGAACAGGAATGCTGGTGCACACTGGAATTATATGCAGAGGTGGTCTCTAAATCAGAGTTAGATATAGGTAGTAGTGAGATGTTCTTGTGTTATGGACTTTTCACAACCTTTTTTAGGGTTCCGTAGCCTTAATGGCAAAAAACGGAACCCTTTTAGATTCGTCGTGTCTGTCTGTCTGTCCGTCCGTATGTCACAGCCATTTTTTTCCGAAACTATAAGAATTATGCTGTTGAAACTTGGTAAGTAGATGTATTCTGTGAACCGCATTAAGATTTTCACACAAAATTAGAAAAAAATCAATAAAGGGGGTCCCCATACTTGAAACTGAATCTAAAAATTTTTTTTTCATCAAACCTATACGTGGTGGGGTATCTATGGATAGGTCTTCAAAAATTATATTGAAGATTCTAATATATTTTTTTCTAAACTGAATAGAAAAAAATTATATTAGTGGTAAAATGTGTCCCCCTCCCCCCTGTAATTTCTAAAATAAGAGAAAAATAAAACTAAAAAAAAAAATATGATGTACATTACCATGTAAACTTCCACCGACAATTGGTTTGAATGAGATCTAGTAGGAAAGTAGTTTTTTTTAATACGTCATAAATCGTAAACCGCAATTTGCCAAGTACGGAACACTTCGTGCGCGAGTCCGACTCGCACTTGGCAAGTTTTATCAATTTAGATGATCGATAAAAGTAGGTAGTCACGTAACGAGAGTTCCTGATACAAGGGATTTTGTATCAGGCAATTATAACCCTTTGCCTTGCAGAATTCACTTACGCAATTAGGCTGCTGGGGCCTTATACTATGACGTGTTAAAACTATCATAGTGCGACAGTGAAAAGGGACAGAGCTATTTGTCTTGTATAGCTCCGTCCTGCTCCTGTTTCTATAATCCTATCTAACAACAAATGTATTTTCTTTTGTCAAAGACGATATGATTCGTATGTTTATTACTCCATCATATAAATATGACTCACATCTGTGATCCTAGATATATGAAAGTGTAATACCCCCGAACAGCCCATATATTTGCCTGACACGTGCTGAGCTGGACTCCCATTTGGTGCAACCACAAAGTACGTAAGCGGCGGCGCGCCGCAGACAGAGGGGCCACTCTCACTTTGACATTTCTGTTTTACAGGGAATATTGGGCAATATTGGACCGAGCTCAGTCGCGGCTGTCATGATCGCTTTGTGCATGCGTTTGTCACGTCATTCATACATTAAGTACGTAAGAGGTTGGTTGCATTGGATGGGTTACCTTTATTATTTGTTACAGACCGAATTTACTTTTTTGTTTTAATTCTTTCTTTCAATTATTTTTAAGTTATAAAGGTCATTAATCTTTCAAGATGACAAATTAGAAATTCATTATCTAGAATTTTAATAAATTATTTTAAGCCCATAGATGAAATTGGGAACTTGTCATAATAATAAGGTTCAAGTCATACAGCTTACAAATATGTTTCCTCCGACTGCACAGCATAATTTTCTTCTTGTTTAAGATCATCTTTGGTTTTTTGATTTTATTAGGTACCTGTTTTTTCACATTTATATTTTTGTCGAGCTTGGAGCTTTTTAGAATTTAATTTTTTAAGTGGGTTCATTATTACACTATTACTACGTCTTTTTACTCTCCAATATTCATCGTATGTGGCGTAATATTAAATGTTTCGTGATCTTAAATGGATATTTGATGCCCTGTCTACCCTCTAAGGCATGTAAGCATGATATGATGTATGTTTAGACGAATCTATGTATTTATGTTTGTAACTTGGGCAACCTACTCTTTTTTTTATTACGGAATCAATATAGTAGCAACCCTAGTGAATCTGTCAAGTTTAGCTGTCAATTTTCTAAACGGCGGGAGTGGCCCTACTGTATACTTACTATTTTGTGGTGCAACCTTGAGACGCACACCGCACTGTGTTTTAATCGTTATACCTACGATTTGAGGTATGTTACCATGTCACTTTTATTTCTTGTATGTTTTTGTATTCTTTTTTTTTTTTGTATGTTGGCACCTTGTTTTTATATCACATCATCAGCCTATTAATGTTTCCACTGCAGGGACACTGGCCTCCTCTCTGTGAGAGGGAATGGACCGTAATCCTCCACGCGGGCCCAGTGCGGGTTGGTGGATGTCACATGACTTCGAATTTTTGGTTCTAGGACATGCCGGTTTCCTCACGATGTTTTCCTTCACCGTTTTGAGAGCAGTGGTGAAGAAATAATTTACACAAAGTAAAGCGCCTGCCTGGGCTCGAACTCACGACCTACAACTTGTAAGTCGCGGCCGATACCACTGGGCCAACACTGCTCTCAGTTTCACTCAGCTTCTCAGTTTTTATATACCTCGTGTAAATTGAAAATTTAATTGTGATTTTGTGTGTTGTCTTTTGTGTGCACTAAATATATTTTTTATCTATCTATCAATAGAATTTTACCATACGTTCTAGAAAAGTGACATTCTGTCATCGAAAGCGTAGCGATAGCGAATGTAAGAATGTCAGTAATGTATGAGAATGACAAATGCTAGCGAAATGTCACGTCATCAATCCCTGACATTTTTGGCTTTTGCCATCATATCGCCATTTCTGAAAACGAATGACATTTGTCTTGCTAGAGCCTGTTGTATCCACAGATTGCCATTCTCTCTGTCATGATGTTGTAAACAGCGTAAATATATGTGGCATACAAATATTAATATATCCTACATGCATTAATGAATCGTGAGTCGGCAATGTTTGCTGTTAACGGGAATGTTATGATGGCACGATGCCATACGATTGGTTTTACTGACAAATGAGGCTTGCATCAATGATATGTTGTATGTAAACATTGGCAACTGTTTTGAATAAATATTGGTGCAGAATCAGCAAAAAATAAAGTGAACCGCCCACGGCTAGAGGCAAGTACAACCTTACAAAGATGGCTGAGAAGGACGTCCACTCGCGTAGGCCTCCCCAGCCTTGACCAGGGCGTCGCTCCACCTAGAGAGTGGCCTTCCATCGCAGTGCCTTCCGGTACACTCTAAAACTTTTCGGCCCCAACAGTCAGCCTTTCTGCGAGCAATGTGCCCTGCCCACTGCCAGTTAAGTTTGGCAATATTTATTCGGGCTATGTCAGTAATCTTGGTTCTCTTGTGGATGTCTTCATTTCTGACTACAACTACGCATTGGCGCGCTTTTTCTAACCGCTTGCATGGTGGGCACAGTAGAATATGGCAGTTGAGTACTGACAGCCTTAGAGCTAACACGTCATAGAATCAGTGTCGATCCGTAATATTAGTAAGCAAGATTGTAACTGTGAGTTGTGACTATTTGAATAAACCCAGTTCGTTAAGTATCGAATAACTTGTGTGATTTCATTTTCACGATTGTACCCACCAACCTACCCACACACGATGTCTTAACCTAAGGGAATACATCCGATAGTTTACATCTATCGGTCAGCCTTGATGCGACATATATATAATATTATAAATAGGAAAGATTTGTATTTTTGCATGTAACGAATAAACTTAAAAACTACTGGACCGATTTGAAAAATTATTTCACCGTTAGGAAGCTACACTATCCCCGGATGACATAGGCTATTTTAATCTCAGTATTCCCACGGAAACCGCGGGTGAAACCGCGAGGCGTCCGCTATAAAAACAAATAACCTAATTTCATGTGATCTTATGTTATATTTCATATAACCTTCATTTTCTCTAATAACATTTAGTATAACGTTCATTTCATATAAGGTTCAATTGGTTAATTGCGCTTTTTGCGTTTGGTAGGTAAGTACTACTATTCAAGCAACAAAGTCGCGGGGCTCCTATTTCTGACTGCAGGGTCTAAAGTAACCGAACTCGCTTCCCTCGCTCTTGGACTAATAAATCGAATCAGTTATTTTTTTATTATACAATACAAAGCATAGGAGTTTAAACACAACTAAAAATAAAAAACAACTGCTTTACCTTGACCTGCAAAATTAAAATATAGCGAAAGCAAAGTTTTTTAGGAGCTTACACTCGAGCCGTGCGGACGTGGCGCTGCATAAGTTACTAACTCGAGCACACCTGCCAAAAAATGCCTAATTTTGTGTCGTAAGTGGAGGTATAATATTTTATTATAACTAAATAACTGTATCTGCAATTTACGATAGTTAACACTTTCAAGTATCTTTAATTTAACTAGATATCAACGAGAATTGCTAAGTAATAAAACTATCCTCAATATTATTTCCAGAAAATTACCCATATGCATAACACATACTACAAACCTTTTCATCATCGTCATATCAACCGAAAGACGACCACTGCTGGACATAGGCCTCCCCCAAGCGTCGCCACAATGACCGGTCGCGTGCGTCTCGCTATCCAGCGGATCCCCGCAACCTTGACCAGGTCATCCTTGAGGTAGGCGGGAGGCCTTCCAACGCAACGTCCTCCGGTACGCGGTCGTCACTCCAGAACTTTTCTGCTCCATCGGCGACATAATATCTTTTACAATGCATGTCCTCGAAAAGAGCGGTTTTCCAAGCAGCCAAACTGTGCGGAAAGTGTCACTTTTTTTCACTAGTGCTTTTTACTTTCCTGTACTTTTTTAATTTTTAACTCCCACGTCAGCCCGACGCATAGAGTTTTTATTATTTGAGAAAAGTTTAAAAAATTAGTTATGTACAGATTATCATTCATATAAAAGGTAAAATAAAACTAATACTTTATTTTAGGCGTTTTTAATTAATCTAGATTTAGTTTTTGATCAATAAATTAATTTTAAATATTCATTAAATATGTTTGGCAGAACGTATATTTTGCTCGTGCCTTATTGCGTTACGATGTGAAAGCAATTCGCACATGCGCAGTAGATATGCCCGAGGAACTATTAGTTAATCTGTGGATATGCTGAACGCGCTTGAATAAGCCCGCTATTTTATTAATTTTATTTTATTAATTTTGTTTATTTCCTCGCACAATGCATAGTAAAATATTGTATGATACACGTACGTAAGATGATTTCCGACTCGTGTCGATTTATCCACTCACTCGCTTCGCTCGCTCGTGAATAAAAATGCCACTCATCGGAAATCACCTACCTTCCGCACTTGTAGCATAAATAACTATTATCTACACCCACAACGTAATGTTCCAAATATGAATTCAAAAAATACTGCATAAACACGTACTTTATATTCGTGGATAGGCAAAATTTAAAAAAAAAACATTACAGTTCAGCATTTTCCTTAGATTTTCAAACAACTGCATCATAAAATAACTTTTTAATTTTTATAGCACACTTTTACTTTTTAATTGATTGGTGCTTGTGGGCTAGTGTCACTGTCTATGGATGCGCGCGCTGCTCTGTCATGGTGCAATGAGAATCTAAATTGCCCGCCATACTGCATATTTTTTCCTTTTCCTTTTTATTTTATTTCAACTGTATGAGTGAAGATAAAGTAGTGTATGCAACGACATATAATTAGGTATTAAAACGCTCGCGCGTTAATATTATCACATTCGGCTTCGCCTCATGTGATAAACCCACGCTCGTGTTTTAATAACCCCTGTTATATGACCATTGCATAAACTACTATTATTCACGTTAATTTCAAATTCAATTTATTGCATCCATAATGTACATTACAGATGGTAAAAAGATAACTAACTAGATTTCCGTCTAGTGGTCCACACGAAAATCTAGCGTCAAAACATTTGAGGGAGCTCCACACCTCACAATGGCTACGTCCACCGCTCTCCACACAATTAATTCAAAAGTTTTATCACCACGCTGCATGTGCCACTAATCCGGCCTATTGTCCACCATGATATACACAGCACTACAGGCTTAGCAGCACAATGTATTCGGTGACAACATTAGCTAACTGAATTAATAGTTTGTCATTGGTTGCAATTAACCTACAATGTGACATGATGGTTGATGCGTTGTCGTCTATTGTTTCGAGGCTTGGATTAGTGGCGATAATCGTGGGTCGGTTTGGAGGTGGGCTAGCCCGGATACCTTTGTGTCTATGCCATTAAATGGACATGTAAATCACAACAAAACGTACCGAGTACAGAGAGATCCGCCGTTACTAAAAACCGGCCAAGTGCGAGTCGGACTCGCGCACAAAAAGTTCCATACCAATATCAAAAGAAACGGCACAAAAATCACGTTTGTTGTATGGGAGCACCACTTAAATATTTATTGTATTCTGTTTTTAGTATTTTTTTGTTATAGCGGCAACAGAAATACATCATCTGTGAAAATTTCAGCTGTCTAGCTATCACGGTTCATGAGATACAGCCTGGTGACAGATAGACAGATAGGCAGACGGATCGCGGAGTCTTAGTAATAGAATCCCGTTTTTACCCTCTGGGTACGGAACCCTAAGAAGTCTGTATCTAAGTAGTTTTAATCAACTATATCAAAAGTAAATAATTATGTTTGTTTGTAAAAAAGTAATCTTTGGTATTACTGATTTGATTTTAAACAATAATTCTCTAATGCAAACTTAAACAGTCACTAAATGTCATATCCTACATTTTATCCCGAAAAAAATCATAGATCTTGTGGGATATGCCATGTAGAAGAAACTAAGCAGAAACATCAAGTCCACTATACTAAATGACTCGATGTCGTTGAAATATGTATTCTATGTAGAAGACCTTAACAATAGCAGTTCAATAACCTCATTCAAAGCCTAGACTTCTTTCAATATCCAGTCATCAAGGTGAAATCTAGCCTAGATTTCATGCCCTAATAATCTAGTATTACAATTCTATTCATCCAAAACTTCAACAAAGCTACTACAAGTGGGAGGATTGATAATAATAGTAATTTTCTGAATGTTGGCAGCACTGGTCAGTCTAAAGAGGGGGTGTGGTTCTACGTAGGCTGTATTTTGTAAGACTTGGACCTCTGCCCGCTGGTAAAAAGATATTTGGAAGAAATATATCCGGTTGGCTTGGAGCATTAGTTGGAAGGTTCGGGTTGTATGCTAAAGGTCGAAAGTTCGATCTCCGCTGACACCGACACTAAAATGGAAAATTTGTTTAAAGCCTTACTTTTACGAATTCATAGTAGTTAGTGATAAAATTAAATAAAATTGGACCTAAAAACACGTCGTAAACAACAAACTAAATGCATCTGTCTTAATTATTTCACGCCTAATTTCTAAAAAGAAAAACATTGCTTTATAATATGTACTTTAACAATTTATTCACCGATTTTTTTCATTAATTATATAAATTAATGGAAAAACACCACAATCAAAGCAAAAATCAATTGCGATTACACATCAAATAATACGAATGAAAGGAAAATAATACTGGGAACACATTAGTGGGTCTTACATGCACCCACAATGGGCCATCGATCAACGTCGGGATCCTTTGTATTGATAGCTGGTGCCCTGCCAGTCCCCTTGCCGCCACGCCGTGCTTGACGAGAAAAAATAGCCGCGAAATAAGTGTGGCTGTGGTTTGGTGGAATGTAGGGGAAAAAATCCTGACTTTTAATTTATTATGACTTAATTTTTCTGCGGGCTGCTGTTATTTTATAAAAAATACTTTTACCCCAAGCTAAACCATAAACGATGCTGTATCTATGGTCCAGAGGACGTCAAAGATGCACTTCAAGCTGCGGTATTTCGTATCAAACACCCGATTTCTGGATTAGGAACTTGAAGTTGAGAACTGGGCCAACTAATTTAGTGCAAAATATTGACCAGTTCTGATGGTAAAATATTAATAAGAACCCGGGTGAAAGTCGTAGTAAAGTTATATGAACAGAAAAGCAGTTTTAACCTTTGTTTTTCTTCTGTGAAAATCAGCATATTTCGAAAAATCATTATCAAATCAGCTACGAAAAGATGATTACCGATCGAGGATAAATTTGCAAAAAAAAAACTCGTGAACATAGCAAAATATTAACAAGCTTGATTTTTTGTACTAATGAATGACATTTTATTTTAATTTCGAATGGATATTTTTTTTTGTAATGCTTATGAATGTAATATGGACTACTGTGTCTGAAAATAAATGAATAATTATTATTATAGTTCAGGAGACAAACATACAAAAACTGACTTACCGGTTTCCGTGATGCCTAAGCTAGACTCCATTACACAGCCGCATTATTGAAAAAAAATCCTGAAACAAAAGAAAAAATAACATGAGCAAAATATGTAGATATTTCATCGAAAGTTGGACCAGTTTATGATAATCTTACCAGAATCAGTGGACCAATGATGTCCAAAATAATTACAGGTAATTCCAGTAGAAATTACCAAGATGATATTCAAATATTTAAGTCGTAATCACAACGATGAGGAGCTCGTGGCTAAATAATAACAGCCGCACGGGTCGATCATCAAGGTTAAGCAACGCTTGACGAGGTCGATCCGTGGATGGGTGACCATTTCAACATACCGAGTATCCTCCGTGCCTCGGAAAGCACGTTAAGCCCTTTATCCCGGCTGTCATTTGAAGATCTTTGACAGTCGTTAAGAGTAGTCAGAAGCTTGAGATCTGACACCAGTCTTGCCAAGGGGTACCGTGTTACCCAGTTATTGGGTTGTGGAGGTCAGATAGGCAGTCGCTCCATGTAAAACACTAGTACTCAGCTGACCCCAACATAGTTGGGAAAAGGCTAGGCAGATTGATTGAAGTCGTAATCACAATTTGGGATACAAAAAAAAATTCAAGGGAACTTGTCCAGAGTTGAGCTTCTTCGCTTAACTCAATTCTTTTGATATTAATGTCAATGTCAAAACGAAAAAGGTTGGAGCATGGTAGAACAAGACATGGTATTCTCTTCCCGTGACAGCTGGGTCACGTGATTGGCCTAAGACTACGTCATCAATTGCGTTGCGGTTCTCAAACTTTTTTAGTGGGGAAAAAGATAAAAATAATTCAATAAGTACAAATGTTTTATAATTCTTAATAAATCGTCATATTTGATACTTTTTTTATTTATTTACTTTGCTTTCTTTTAATTGATTGCATTTTAGTATTTTTATTTATTTCGGAACGAAAACTCACAAAACTTGACTTGACTAAAATAAGTCAAAAATAATAAGGTTAGGAGCTAGGGCGTAAAGACGTATTGACACAACTATGCCTTAAATTATGGAAAGCGTATATAAGTTAAATAATAAATCAATGAAAGGCACATACCAGTTATTTTAGGTGAAGTTAGTTACAATATTGAAGCCACGCATATGATAGCGTCTCTTCATTGGGAAAAGAAAAATATATATTACACCGCCTTTTATACTGCTGTTTTTACAGTTTACGAAACAATTAACAATTTTTCTTGTGTATCTTTCAAAGTTCACGGGTTCATCACAAATGTTTGGGAGCCACAGTATTTTTTTCACCGAGCGAAACAACGCTATAGGTGTGAGTGACACGACAATAGCGATGAAATGGCTAGTTGTCAGTATGACACTTGTCAATTCGGTGTATTGCCACTGTGTGTTATTGAAATACCCGAGCAAAATGCATGTTTTATCTTAACAAAGCAATTATGAACTAATAATTCAAAATATAAATTAATTTAACACTAAATATACATGACATAGGTGAACATAGATGAATCACATGAGTTACTAAATAGTTAAGCAAGTTAGTAATTTATTTTATTTTCATTAACTACATGAGAAAGTACCTAAATTTTCTAAAAAGGACAATCAATGGTAACACTTATCGTGACGTAGGCTTAGGCCATCCTGGCAAGAACATACCAGGCGAAGTATACGGAGTATGTTATTATACCATGGGTTGGAGTACTTTTGTTTTAAAGTTTTACAGGAATAACGTTATTTTCAGTATGGAAACAGCCAGTATCGTACTTTCATATTGCCACATCTATCTGTTTTTGACACTTTTTAGTATTAAGATTATTCACATACAGTGTTTGGTAATAAATGTTTTCTTTCTTTCTTTCTTTATAGATACACCGTTTTTTAGGGTTCCGTAACCAAAGGGTAAAAACGAGACCCTATTACTAAGACTACGTGGTCCGTCTGTCTGTCTGTCACCAGGCTTTATCTTATTAACCGTGATAGCTAGACAGTTGAAATTTTCACAGATGATGTATTCCTGTTGCCGCTATAACATCAAATACTAAAAACAGAATGAAATAAATATTTAAGGGGGGCTCCCATACAACAAACGTGATTTTGTTGCCGTTTTTTGCGATAATGTTACGGAACCCATCGTGCGCGAGTCCGACTCGCACTTGGCCGGTTTATGGAAAATCAATGTCACTGATTCAAGTACAAATCAGGACTAACTTTGATCTTCAAACCTTACGCATATCCCTATATCCTCCAGGAAGGTACATATATATCTAGCATAGCTGTGATGGGCTGATGAAACTAAGGCTATATAAGATTTTCCAGGTAGAAACCCTGCACCAAATATATATATCAGATGCATGAAGGAACGAGCATCATTTAAATAACAACGAAAGGATATTGGCTCACACCGAGGTATAGGTTACATCACTAATTGGAACGACGCGGAAACTAGTACTAAGGCGGGAAACTTCAAACAGAGGCTGGGTAGTGATGTACAGATACATAGCCTAGTAGCTAGGTAAACAACTAGATATACAATGTGTCCGGACTTGTCGTAATAAAACTTTAGGGTTGTGAAATCCACCTAATTGTATCGATAAAACATACCCTCAAAGATAGAGCAATTTTAGTACCTGACCTACTTATTTCGATATCCACATAGTCTAACTACCATTACTTAAGAGTTAGGTCTCACAGACGCGTACATTTAATGTTATGTTTACGGCCATAGCATAGAGAATTTAAAAATATATTCATATATCACTCAAAAGATTGAGCCCTAAAAGTCAAATTTTAAACGTAAATACAAGTTTTAATTGCATTTCCTGAAATTCTGCAAAAATTTATAGGGATCAACACAATGGAACATTATACCGGGATGAAAGTTAGCCTATGTGCTATTCCAAACTATAATATATTTCTGTTCCAAATTTCATCCAAATCCGTTCAGCTGTTTTAGCGTGATTGAATAACAAACATACACACATCCAACCAAACTTTCGCATTTATAATATAAGTAAGAAGTAAGATGTAATATAAATATAATATAATAGACTCCTATTGCCAGGTAGAAAACCTGAAAACATTTTGCCTGACCGGGGAACTGAACCCAGGACCTTATACTCAGCACCGTTTGTGACCAATACTCAAATTATTATAGTACTTGGTATTTAAAATAATTGCAGAAATCATTTCAAAATAGACAAACTCTAGGTCAGTTCATTTAGCGTCTAAGCTGGTTTGTGGTTTTTTAAGCTGATTGAAAATCAACCACAAGACAAAGCAAAATCTAGACGTCCTAGGCTATGCCACATATGTATTATCTAGATAGATTGTTTGTACAATAACTAAAAGATTTATGTATAAGGCGCATTTGGGCTATTGCGCTATGGTTTAATCCAAACCGTTGCACTATTGACGTCACAGAACAGATAAACCTCTTTTATCTGTTCTGTGATTGACGTAGCCCTCGTCCTTCACTAACGTAATATGCGTCTTGACACGCCTCGGATTGAGGTCTCAGAGATGGTGCAGTTAAGACGGTACCCTGACCAAAAAATCGGCATGAGATATGAGCATTCCTATTGGTCTAGCGGCACTGGCGGTGCATGAATTACAGTAGTGAATACGCCCAGATTTTAGAATAAAATCTTTATAAAATCGAATTTTGGTCTTTTGAAAAAAATAATTCAACAAAAATGTTCGTTATTAAATTGTCTATCCATTAGTGTTAGCACAAAAAATAATTAATGAACACTTTACGACGAGATGCATAATATCAATAATTATTCCTCATTTTTATGTTTTTTTGGAATGAGATTATTGAAATATGTACAACATTTAAAAAAAACTAAATCTACCATTTTAGAATCAATATTATGTAGAAATTTAATGTATTTTTATTAATTGATATTTCTTTTTAAATAACGAGTAGATAGCTCCTAAAACAGCACAAAAAACGGCTTGCGCGGCGTTTTGCTCGGGGTACCGCCTTAAGCCGATTGCCATCGCAATCTATACAGCGGATAACATATACGGGCGTCAGAGCTCATTAGGCATGTGACGTCATACCTACGAGTAAGTGTAATTATATGGGTATGTTTGGTAACCTGTGTTGATAAGAAGTGAGTCAGTGGTTGAGCATTTTAAGATACAGGAATCTGCCAAAAAATTGAGTAGAAAACATTTGAGTATTCGATACAGACACTACAGTAACATCATCATGATCATCAGCCCTTTAATGTTTCCACTGCTGGGACACAGCCCTCCTGTCTTTGAGAGAGGGAATGGGCCGTAATCCACTACGTGGGCCCAGCGCGGGTTGTTGGACGTCACTTGTCGTCAATTTTTTGGTTCTAGGACATGCCGGTTTCGTCAAGATGTTTTCCTTCACCGTTTTTAGAGCAGTGGTGATGAAATAATTTACACAAAGTAATGCACCTGCCTGGTTTCGAACCTATGACACGTAAGTCGGGGCCGTTAGTCAGAAAAAGATTGTCATAGTCATCCATAACAACCACCGCCAAAGATCTATGGTCAAAGGTCCAGTAGTTTCGGAGCCTATTCGGTACAAACAAACAAACATAAAAATCTTTCCTCCTTATAATATTGGTATAGATAATAAAGTATAAAATTCCTACATACAAGGAGGGCCGTTAAAGCACGGAAAATAATAATACCACCATTCAGCGAAGTGACATAAATTTACAACGCCATCTACTAAACTAAATTACTACTTGGTACCTCTTTTTCTTAATAAGCTTCCGGAAGACTTGCAAAATTTGTACAAAAAGGGTTCGAAAGGTTGTAAGTACAAATTAAAACGTTTCCTAACACAGTAAAATTCCCCAAACAATTGATCTTTTGACAAAATTTATCGATGTTTATTATGAAAGTATTTTATATGTAATTTAATCATAAATATATAATATTGTATTTACGCAGCATTGCAATTTGTAATTTAATTTTAAAATAAGCGGCTCGCCATCACACAGTTAAGCCCTGTGAGGTTTTTGTTGTGTGGCTAAAACCAAATGTAAAATAGGTTAAGAATTTTGGAAATAAATGATAAATGAAAAATGAATGAAATAACAAAAATAAATGTGACAATTCTAAAATTGAATCTTAAAACTTACTACTATACTTCCTATAAGATAGCTTGATCTCTGCGACAGCTGTCAGTATCAATACAGTAATAATAGCGCTTGACAGGCTAACAATAACGTATACGTCAGTTTGACATATGTCATAGAGATCAAGCTATATTTTATGAAGTATATATAGTGAGAATGTAATTAGGTTTAGGATAGTAAAGAGACAAAATATTTTTCCTTATAAGTAGTTTATTTCCAAAAACGAAGTTACAAAACAAGAGAAACTCCACGACAAACTTGGTAAACAGGTGCAGTGTGAACACATTATGACCAACTACCCTCTTTTTATGACAGTCTTCACGTAAGCAGCCGTTAACATCGAATTCGTTTGACGACCGTTTTACTGGACGTAAAAAATTTTGTTCCACCGTCAGACCCAAACGTGGCTCGTACGGACAATTTTTGCATGTTTTCGTACGGGTACTTCATAAAGTTTAGTTTGTTTATTCATGTTTTACTTGTAGTAAGTATTTTATGTAGGAGTATATATGTTTGTATAAGTTTTTGAATAAGTCATAAGTGTATATTTAACTGGTCGTGACAACTATTTAATAAACTAAAATTCTGTTTTCTATTTTAATTCACTGAAAATAAAGGTGATTAGTGCTGGTGATCAGCAACCTATGTTTTGTATATTTTTCGTCTACTACGTCTTCTTGTTCCATAAGTAATTCTCTACAAGTCATCACTTCAGAACTCACAATTCTAGTGTGTTCTTAAGAGTCGGTGATGGGGGGTACTCCCCAGAGGAGGGTCCGGTAACGGACAGCCGCGGTGGGTTCGGGGTGAGTGCTAACGCGTACCCGTGTTCCCGCCATAAGCGGCACAGGAGGACACCGTGGAGTTTTAGTGGGGAGTCCCACGTAACTGCGCTATCTCCCCGTGGTAGCGCAGTATGCATGAGCGTTTCTACACGCAAAAAAAAAGTATAATTATCATCTTTCTTAATCTATCATTTATTTCAATACACTAAAACAAATGGTCATTTATTTTATCTTATTACCGACAAAACACGTGTGCCAAATTTCATAATTGTAAACGTATGAATGTTTGTATGTATGTATTTTTATCCACGTATTTCTACGAAACTGCATTTCAGATCGTGATATTTTTTTTATTTTGTTGGATTGAATATCTCTCAACTTAGGGAATAGTGCAAGGTTCATTAAAATCGGTCCAGCAGTTTTCAAGATATGGAGCATACAACCGAACTCCTTAGCGACAAACAGCACGAATGTGTAAATTAAGTTATTATGGGTATTTTGTCAATCCTTTAGGTACCTTACTATAGAACTTGCTCATTTTTAGTGATGGTGCACTAAAACTACTAAGTCGGTAAAAAAAGATAAATTATTACTTTTTCAGAAAAAAATAAACAGACATCAAAGGCAAAACATAAAAAACTGCAAAAGTCTGTCAGAGTCTTTGGTACCTCTTGTTTTTATAATTTTTTGTTGTCAGTATATTATTTTGTATTATTTACTAACTATAAGTCCAGGTTTCTTCACGATGTTTTCCTTCACCGTTGTCAGAAATGGTGGCCCAGTGGTATCGACCGCGACTTACAAGTTGAAGGTCGTGGGTTCGAGCCCAGGCAGGCGCTTTACTTTGTGTAAATTATTTCTTCACCACTGCTCTCAAAACGGTGAAGGAAAACATCGTGAGGAAACCGGCATGTCCTAGAACCAAAAATTCGAAGATATGTGACATCCACCAACCCGCACTGAGCCCGCGTGGTGGATTACGGCCCATTCCCTCTCACAGAGAGGAGGCCTGTGTCCCAGCAGTGGGAACACTAATAGGCTGATGATGTGTGATGTGTGTCAGAAATGTCCAAGATAAACTTAGAAAGTAGGTACAGATGAACAGAAAAAGTCACATTGGTACTTGCCCGGATTTGAACCCACGACCTCAAGCACGACAGGCGAGGTCATAGCCACTGGGCCACCACGACATTCAGTCATGATTGCTATATATCAATAATTACATTACCTTCCTATATTTTAAATGAATAATATAGAGGAGCTCGTGGCTAAATAATAACAGCCGCACGGGTCGATCGTCAAGGTTAAGCAACGTTTCCGAGGTTCGTACGTGGATGGGTGACCATCTTTACATAGCGAGATTCCGCCGTGCCTCGGACACCAGTCAAGCCATGGGGTATCGTATTACACAGTTACTGGGTTGTGGAGGTCAGATAGGCAGTCGCTCCATGTAAAACACTGGTACTCAGCTAAATCCGGTTTGACTGGAAGTTGGGAAAAGGCTGGCCAGATTAATTGATTATAAAACAATAATAGACTGGGCATACAAACAACGAGTTGTCTCTATACGGTCTCTCATAAAATAAATACAGAAAAGAAATGCTCTCGTTTTGCTTCGAACCCAATAAACTCGAAGTTTCTATATTTTACAAGCCTCGCGATACCATTTTGTACCCTGCCCAGTAATATAAAACTATTTAATATTCATCAGCTCTCCACACTAGAAATAATAAAATGTGTAACTTATCGACGCTGCAATGACCACCAGCCACCACTTCTGACAACTTACGATCTTTAAATTCAACATTTTAGATGTATTTTGTGTTCAGAGAGAGAGACTAAATAAAATAGCTTTCTGGCAAATGGTTCATAAAATAAATAGTTTTGTCATGACAAGATAGTACTGAGAAACGTTTTCAGAAGTAAGTCGAATTATACAAAATATAAAAAAAAACACTTTTTACAAAAAAATACTAACGACTTCCAAATAAGAAAACTACAATGTGAAAAATATCTTTATTTTTGGAAGTCGGTGTCGTTGGTAGGTACCAATTTTTTGCGTTATGGACAGCGACTTCCAAAAATATATTTTTTTCACATTGTAGTTTTCTTATTTGGAAGTCGGTAGTATTTTTTTGTAAAAAGATTTTTTTATTTTTCACTTTTTAGTTGCACCTACCTAATAGGCAAGTAGTTACTTAAGGTACCTTAATGCTAGAATAGATTACCCGAATATCATGAAACTGAACATAAAAGGTGAAATGAGAGTGTACCAAGATGAACTGTACAAATCTGCGTACTGGCGTGATGTTATGTTATGAAAATGATATAAACAATAAACAGAGATGCGATTGCAGCAATCCCGAGAGATTTCCCGATATGTATTGAAGAGTTCTGTTGTATATACCCGAAGTTCTTCATCGAATCTTCACCAAATTAAAGTTGGACCAATTTCGGAACATCTCTTTTAAACAAAAAATAATTCAAAATCGGTCCTCAATTGACGGAGAAATAGATGAAAAAAAAAACAGTCATAAAGTCGAAAATAGAACCTCCTCCTTTTTGGTAAGTCGGTTAAAAATTCAAAACCAGTAAAGAGGTTTATATTTAGCAAAAGCTATTGTATTATATTTTGACGAAAACAATAAAAATAGAATATGCCAAATTCGGTACTCTAGATCTCATTTTCAATGGCATGCATGATCCACAAGAGTATTTATGGTTGTGACTGCTTTCCAAATAGTAGAAATATTGCCTTAGGTACTGTAACGTTCAACCCTTTTCCCTAAAACTAAAAACTCCTTCCCGTGCAGCAAAAAACTGCAATAAACAACAACAATTTCACCGAGAAGCATTTCTCAAAGCACTTTTTAATATGGGTGTCTTGATATGTGTAAATCATTAAAAAAAGAATGTAATAATATTGATTTGTGATCTTCTTTTCATTTCTTGTAACATTTTGTGTCCTGCAAGATGTTCGAAAAATAAGCATACACCCTATATGCTTATTTTTGTTATGTCGAACATCGTAAAAAAAATCGAAAAGAGAGACTAAGCTTATGTTTATTTTAGCTACTGCTTATGCCTATACATTATCGTAAGTACCCGGTTCATGTGCAGTTCGTTCGGTTTCCTATTCACTTGCTGACTTAAAGTTTTTTTTAGAGCCAATTACCGGACGCCTCGCGGTTTCACCCGCGTAGTTCCCGTTCCCGTGGGAGTACAGGGATAAAAAGTAGCTTATGTCACCCGGGGATAGTGTAGCTTCCCAACGGTGACAGAATTTTTGAAATCGGTCCAGAAGTTTTTAACTTTATTCGTTACATACAAAAATACAAATCTTGCCTCCTTATAATATTAATATAGATATAGATAGGCTCGCACTTGACCACTATCTCACCTGGTGGCAAGCGATGATGTGGTCGACGGTGAAACACGCTTGCCTAGAAATAACATATTCACTCTTGACTTAAAGACCCCTAGATTGTAGCTGTCGGGCAACACAAACTCCGGCAGGGAATTGCACTCCTTAGCAGTACGCATAATAAAAGTGTTCGGAGTTTCCGTAATCTATGTCACCGATACATTGGTCATACAAATGCTCGCAAGCAAATGGTAATTTCACAATATATGCTATAATATGATAAAAAAATATTTAAATTCGAACATAAAACCTCCTCCGTTTTGGAAAGTTGTTTAAAAAATATCACAATATTCGCTAGGCACCTCTCATAGAAATATCCCCCGCAATTTTATGACGTTGTAAAACATCTTGGAAGAGTGCATAGTCGCTGCAATTTACGATACCAACAGTAATTTCAGTGTTGGTGGAAAACGTATACTTTGAACGGTTAAGAAGGACTCTCTCGTGAATTTGGAAGCACTTTACCTTGTTTATTAATGAGAAGCTAACTTATTAGTCGACTTATTAAGAAATGCCTAAATTTAGGCATTATTTGCAAGTGTTTCAAGAATCTTACTGCAAGTAGAAGCCTTAATAGTTATTTTAGTTCAATCTCAGATTGGTACCGTCATCTGCATCAGACGTGCACGTCTTAAATTGTCGTCTGTTTTCATTTTGTACATGAATGCAAATGATTGGTAATCGAATTCCAATAAAAACTTTGTCGTATTTATTTAAGCGGCAATTTAGTTTTTTTTTTGGTATTATTGTAAATAGTGAAAAAAACATTTTAACTTTTCTGCATTTAGATACTTTTCATTTTTGCTTGAAAAGTTCGGTAAAACTGCATCATGTATTTTTTTTATTTTTACCTTTCAGAGGTTCTTGCTTGACCACTATCTCACCTGTTGGTAAGCGATGATGTGAAGACATGCTCATGAAGATGGGTCTAACCGCGAAACCCATGTCCAGGTTGTTTGGGGAACATACGGAACGCATGGAGCACCTTCTGTGCACATGCGATGCTCTGCCTGGTAAGCGAATGAGTCTCCTAGGGGTTGGATATGCAAAACCAGAAGACTATAAGCTCATATCTCCTAATCTCGTTGTAAAACTCAAAGAGTTTTCAACGAGATTGTGGAGAAGGAGGTTATGCAGGGGACCACAATAGATCCCAATGGTCGACCTATTGTCCGAGTTATTTCTCGGTCCCTCCACAAGATAAGATAGGATACCCAAAGGTGAGAGTACCGACACCTGAGGGACCCCAGCATTAATAACCAATTGGTCCTATGAGCAGCCATCGATAACCACTCGAATTGACCAATCTCTCAGGATGAAGTCTGCAATCCAATCACATAGACCACCAGGAAGGCTGAATGAAGGAAGCTCACTAAGAAGGCTTTGATGTACCAGACCTTATCAAAAGCCTTCGAGATGTCGAGGGAGACGGCAAGCGCTTCCCCGTGGTTCTCGATGGACTCACTCCATAATTATGTGAATGGCATACGCTAGAAGATCCCCAGAAGACCAATTTAAGTGAAAGCCGTATTGGTGATCACTTAGGATCTCGTTATTTTCTAGGTATGCCAGGAGCTTCGTGTTAAGTACACGCTGCATACTCTAACATAGTATGGACGTTACAGAGATGGGTCTGTAGTTGGCCAGGTCAGCTCGACTGCCCTTCTTGGGCACGGGCTTAGCTTAGTTAGCTTGCTTCCATGCATTCAGCACTTTTCCAGTCTCATACTAAAGGCGGAATAGGCGTGTCAAGATAGGAGACAGTTCAGGCGCACTGGTTCTAAGAACCACTACTGGTATTCCGTCAGGGCCGCTAGCCTTGTTCACGTCGAAGTTCAGCAGCACCCTACGGACGTCCTTTTGATCACAAAGATCCACAAACTTTTAAGTCCAGTAGACCCCTTAATGATTTTTTTCTGTTTACGATAGGTAGACCTTCGTTGATACTTTTTTAATTCAATGATTTTTTAATGTGTCGATAAGCACGTGGGAAGGCGCACTGCGAGAGAAGTGAAGACTTGAGAACAAAAAACGTGTCAGCCACTAAAAAAAACCTTAATCAGCTTATTAATACGAATTATTTTATCCTCAAATCAGGTCCGCCCGGATGAGTTAAACACATATTTGGAAACAGAAAGGCCAAATAGATATAGACAGGCCCAACCACAAGTCCACAAGCACAGGGTATATAAAACAAACACAGTGTCGGTTGTAGCGCGAACCCCTATATTGTTTTCAGCTGTGACTGCTAGTTTGATTGATCGGTTCCGTGCCGCGGATCGTGGAGACTTGAACGGTGGATGCGGCGATTTAACTGTGTTATAGTTTTGATAACAATAAACTTTTGTCATAATAGTATATTATGCAACTAGTGAATAAAAGACGGATTTAAAGCGAGGGCCACAGATGAATCAAGAGCAAGTGAATGATTCTAACGACTGAATCACGACCGTAGGGAGTGATTCATTATGATTGAATCACGAGCATAGCGAGTGATTCAAGTGTTAGAATCATGAGCGACGCGAGTGATTCATGGCCCTCGATATAAATCCGTTTTATTCAAGAGTTACATACTATATTTTATACCATGACTTCGAGAAAAAGAAAGATTTAAGCGAAAAGCACAAGGAATATTACGAGTAATAAATAAATGGTTTATTACCTTCAAAATTTATATAAAATGTGAAACCCTGACCCCTGAGGTAGGTAACAGCACCTGTGTTTCAGGGACCAGTAACCACCTCCGTTACGTGACATAATTATAATTAATTAAATACAACAATTTATTTAATACATTGCAATTAATATTAGAATAACAATCCAAACAAGTATTCAATAAATATCTTAGATTAAAATAAAAATCATTATTAAAATCCTAAATAACATACTCAAAATTAAAATCGAAGTAGGAGTTTGTGTATCGAGTATTTTTTGCGCAAGGAGGCGCAAGGAGGTTACATAGCATTGAGATGGACGTCTAGTACATTGGTGTGTTCCAAATTCAAACACCAAAACAGTGATTAAAAGTGCTTTTTATTCACTGTTTTCAGTGAATAAAATAAGCTTTTTAGAGGGGGAATGGTATAAAATATATTTATATTCTTCAAAAATCCTAACAAGCTTATTGAAATTAGAAAGGTATAGTTGATTAGACATTTCACTTAATCAGTTTACTTTGGAGTCTGGTATGTCCCAAACGTATGAAAGAGACTTGGTATTTTTAATATAGAAATCTTCTATTCTGGCAGAGAATTACATATTCAAAATATACTCGGCTGACTGAATTTTGGAGGATTATGGGATCATTCTGAGAGTCAGCCATCGACGCGGGCGATAGTAAGTACTCGTATAGTGCTCAACTGTGTGTGCAATCACAGGTGCATTCCATCCATTGCAATGTGCTACTTTATTATTTTAAGTTACCAATTTGAAGCTGTTGATAGTGTCTTAAATTTTATAAAAATAGCTGTTAAACTTAGTAGCCTTATACCAATTTATTTGAGGTCGGTGCAGCATGACTCTTCTCCCATACCCACTACACAGCATATCCTACTTTAACAAACGGCACATCCAGATTACTATGTCTCTTCCACGCTTCCCACATCTTCGTTAAAGAAGGCAGGCGCCTCCGCGGCATCCTCTGTTTATCTACAGCACAAGCCCACCATCTATTGATCCGCCGCCACGCGGCTCCTTCACAAACATACGACCTACCCTCACGTGGCCAAATAATCTAATTGATAACGACGAGATGGATTGCGCTTTTCAAATTGGTGAAGGTTATTTGTCAAGCTAAACTTGAAGTGTTTGTGTAGGAATTTGGTGTTGAATATCGTGGATAGCCGATTGCATTAACTCCTATAGCTTTTGTTATAACTAATCAGCTAGGCCGAAATACATCCGCTGACAGGCGCACAAATGCACGCTTGGCGATTCGGGAAGGTGCCAACGGCACAGTGCGGCCACATTTTAGAATTTACTTTTCACATTAGTACTCGCCAGGTGACTTGCTAGGCTATATATACATATAAGCAAGCCAGTGGCCAGTGCGATTTTGGTCTTATATCTAGCTAGCCTTTTCCCAACAATCTTAGTGTCGGCTGCCAATCTAAATGATGCAAGTGATACCAGAATTTAGCAACTGATACCAGAATTTAAGCTAGCTTTTGAGCCTATCTGATCTCCACAACCCAGTTCTGGATAACACGGTTTACCTTGGTCAAGAAAGATGTCAGGATTCTTGACTATCTTGATATCTATACCCCGTAGCGACTGTGAACAATATACAAATGCCAGCCAGGACCAATAGCTTAACATGCTGGCCGAGGCACGGAAAACTCTCGATACGTGGTGGATACAACAATCAAACAACCACCAAAAACATATATCCCATTTAACAACAACCAAGACCGTAACTCCAGAACATTAAATAGTAAAACACAATAGTCCATCCAGAATTTTCGGCTAACAAATATCAAAAGGCGTACACAGGAGTCAGGACATACTAGTACAAAGAGAACAAGCCTAATACTGCACAGTAAAAAAAGCCTTGAGTGACGGGTAAGGGACTAAAAAGTCTGTGTTCGTGCAAGCCAGGCTGTTATGAACAAACGAAGGAGCATTGGGGCATTTTGTTAGGTTTTTTACGCTTTTAGACGTCAACGCCCGAGTTTGGGCGCTTGCTAAAACAGCTTTAGAGTTGTCCGTACTGTGGAAGGTTATTTGTATCGGTTGGTTGCTTCCTAATTTTTGGAAAAATGCTGCACTTTTTCTGTGGAGGTTCCGCTTTGTAGTGTGCCCTGGTATTGTATTGTCCATTTAGCCGTATTTTTTTTTAACTTGATGAAAATTGTAATTGGTTTATTGTTAGTCGTGGTGGCTAAGAGCTTGCCTCTCGTACTTGAGGTCGTGTGTTCTAATCCGGGCGTAACAATAACACCTTTACAAATTCATATGTACTTTCTAAGTTTATCTTAGACATCGGTGACAACGATGAAGGAAAAGGTCGTGAGGAAACCTGGACTTATAGTTAACTAGCTGACCCAGCAAACTTTGTTTTGCCATAAAAAGACCAAACATTTATCTACCCTACCTACCCGACCCTACACTACCCTACCCTACCCGACCCTACACTACCCTACCCTACCCTACACTACCCTACCCTACCCTACCCTACACTACCCTACCCGACCCTACACTACCCTACCCTACCCTACCCTACCCTACCCTACCCTACCCTACCCTACCCTACACTCCCTACCCTACTCTACCCTACCCTACACTACCCTACCCTACCCTACCCTAACCTACCCGACCCTACACTACCCTACGCTACCCTACACTACCCTACGCTACCCTACACTACCCTACCCTACACTACCCTACCCTACCCGACCCTACACTACCCTACACTACCCTACCCTACACTACCCTACCCTACACTACACTACCCTACACTACACTGCACTACCCTACACTACCCTACACTACCCTACCCTACCCTACCCTACCCTACCCTACCCTATGTCCTTCTCCTGGTTCTAAGCTACCTCCCTGCCAATTTTCAGCTAAATCGATTCAGCCGTTCTTTAGTTATAAGTGAAGTAACTAACACGACTTTCTTTTATATATATAGATATAAGTTTGAAATCGCCAACCCAGAGGGGTTGAGGCACGTGCATTGATCACAAAGCTTGCTCTAGAGAGAGCAAGCGTTGTGATCAATGCACGTGCCTTCTCTGCCCTGCGATGGGATCGTTACAGGCTTGTACTATATACAATAGACTACCCAAAACGATGAATATCGGAAAACAAAACGATTGGTATCATGACTCAGTTATCCACAAATATTATGTTTCACGCGTGATGCATACTTTTTTATTTTTTTTTTGTTTTCCTCCTCATCAAGTGCTGTCCGCCTCTGAAATAATCTTTCTCACACCATACGAGATAGCCCTTCATTAGAAATCTTAGGAGAAGAACTAGGGAACATTTCCTGTCAAAATGACTCATAAATATGTATGTATTTTAGTTATATATTATAAATTATGTAGTATGTTTATGCATTGTGTGCTGTACACGTATTTGTGTAGTGTATTTAGTTGTTAAGAATTTCAATTTGTTTTTAAGTTTTATTTATATTTTATGTTTTTAATAAAAATAAATATATAATATATATATTTATTTTTATTTTTTCTTGTGCGCTTTTGTTAACTCTCCTAATTGTGTAAATCTCGCTATAACACTGAGGTTTGCTGTAAGAGAACCCAATTGTGGGTTAATCTTGCACATAACACATAAGTTGTCCTCCTATATTTGTATATGTTTGTTTTGTGTACAATAAAGAATATGAATTCTTGTTGAAAAATTACATTTATGTGAGAACGATGTAAAAAGTCATGCACGTAAAAACTTCTAGAGAAAAACAAACAACCCCAAATACAACAATAAATTAAAAACAGGCCGAGGCAGCCAAATTATGACCTATCCAAACCGATGGCGCCCGTTCACGAACATGACGCATGACGGTACGTTAATTCAATATAATGATTTGCATGGTCATCTCCACACCTCGACAACTAGAACCCCAAGAATCAAGAAAATATAAATCTTGTCAACCTACAGCTATTGATCCCTTCTTGTCACAAAAAGGACCCAAAAAATCAAAACTAAAACACCTTCGAAAGGATATTCCCGAAACAAAATAGATGCAGGAGACAATATCACGAAGAGCGAACGAAACTAAAATCGTTTTGCATATACGCAAATTGAATCAATTTTTCGTACAAAATTGTATCCTCCCCGAGTGAGGGCAAGCGAATTTTATGTAAAGCCGTCTCAGGCAGCCCGACAAATCGTTGCGATCAATCGCGATCTTCAACGATTCATTGCACGATTTAGAATCGCAGTCAAATCGTTGAGCGATAACTGTCGGGAGAAATTATTACGTATTGAATGAACAGAAATGTGATTGTGAATGAAATATGAACGTTATTTGTAGATAAGAGAGAGATGGCAGACGGTGACCTGTTAAATGTAAATAGTCTATCGATTCGATGGCTCCATTGATGCAATGCTTTGATTTGTTGCCCTCTGAGTTACGACGAGTGGGTTAGACATTTGAGGGCAAGTTCCGTATTTTTAACCGACTTACCAAAAAGGAGGAGGTTCTATGTTCGACATTATGTTTGTTTCTTTTTTTGGTGTTCACGCATAACTCCGTCAATTATGGAGCGATTTTGAAAATTCTTTTTAAGTTTGAAAAAGTATGTTTCGAAATTAGTCCCATATTAATTTGGTGATTACAAAAAACATAGTACCCACTTCCAAATAAAAAAACTACAAAGTGAAAAATAACTTTATTTCTGTCGTCGATGTCCATCACGCAAAAAAATGGTACCTACGAAAGACGCTGACTTCAAAATAATGATAAAGATATTTTTCACTAAATAGTTTTTTTATTTGGAATTCGGTAGTTTTTTTTTGTAAAAAAGTTTTTTTATATGCATTAATTTAACTTACTTTGTTTGTAGGTATGGGTCAAATGTAACTGAAAACTGAACTTATCTACAATCGAGTAAGCTATAATGAAATATTGAATATAAGCTTGTTTCAAAACCATTGATGTATTAAAAAGAGGACCTCTTTTTAATACATCAATGTACAAAACAGTTTTATTAGGGTTCCGTACCCAAAGGGTAAAAACGGGACCCTATTACTGAGACTCCGCGGTCTATCTGTCTGTCTGTCTGTCACCAGGCTGTATCTCATGAACCGTGATAGCTAGACAGTTGAAATTTTCACAAATGATGTATTTCCGTTGCCGCCATAACAACAAATACTAAAAAGACAAAAAAATAAATATTTAAGTGGGGCTCCCATACAACAAACATGTTTTTTCTGCCGTTTTTTAAGATTATGGTACGGAACCCTTCGTGTGCGAGTCCGACTCGCACTTGGCCGGTTCTTTTATAAATAATTGAATAATGGAACGTGGCTTATCGAATCTCTATCAATCCGAAAAAAATTGATGGGATCCCGTTGATGGGGGCTTGCAACTTCAATTTGAAAGTTTTAAAGTACAAAAAACCGGCCAAGTGCGAGTCGGACTCACGCACGAAGGGTTCCGTACTTGGTAAATTGCGGTTTACGATTTATGACGTTTTAAAAAAAAACTACTAACTAGATCTCGTTCAAACCAATTTTCGGTGGAAGTTTACATGGTAATGTACATCATATATTTTTTTTAGTTCTATCATTCTCTTATTTCAGAAGTTACAGGGGACACACACACATTTTACCACTTTGGAAGTGTCTCTCGCGCAAACACTTCAGTTTAGAAAAAAAATATATTAGAAAACTCAATATCATTTTTGAAGACCTATCTATAGATACCCCACAGTTTCAAGTATGGGAACCCCCAAAATGTATTGTTTTTTTTCTATTTTTGTGTGAAAATCTTAATGCGGTTCACTGAATACATATACTTACCAAGTTTCAACAGCATAGTTCTTATAGTTTCGTAAAAAAGTGGCTGTGACATACGGATGGACAGACAGACAGACAGACAGACATGACGAATCTATAAGGGTTCCGTTTTTTGGCATTTGGCTACGGAACCCTAAAAAGGGGCTTTCTGCACACACAGGAACTGGGTACAACTATACATTTGAGGAGGCAAAAATGAATATTCCTAAATATCCTTGCATTGTCAAAACTGCCGAGTAAAAGTCTCATAGCCAACCAGAAAACCACGCACTGTATGCATTGCATGTATGTAACTTCACACGGTCTTGATACTTGCACTGTGTACAACCTCTTTGAACACAGCAACCTAACAACTCAACCTATTATGTAAAGAATAAGAACTCGAAAGTGCATGTATTCCTAAAGGGATGTAAATACTGTTTTAGCACCTACATATGCTATTTGTTTTAGTTTATTTTAATTTTTTATTATTATTAAATTATTGTTATTAAACTATTCGTATCAAATTATTTCATTACTGTTATTAAGTTATTCGTATTAAGACGGTACCCTAACCAAAAAATCAGCATGCGATATGAGTATTCCATTTACAGTAATGAATACGCCCAGATTTTAGAATAAAATCTTTATAAAATCGAATTTTGGTCTTTTGAAAAAAAAAAATCTACAAAAATGTTCGTTATTAAATTGTCTATCCATTAGTGCTAGTACAAAAAATAATTAATGAACACTTTACGAGGAGATGTATGCTATCTATAATTATGTCTCATTTTTATTTTTTTTTTTGGAAGGAGATTAGTGAAATATATACAACGTTAAAAAAAACGAAATCTACCATTTTAGAATCAATATTATGTAGAAATTTAAAGTATTTTTATTAATTGATATTTCTTTTTAAATAACGAGTAGATAGCTCCTAAAAACAGCACGAAAAACGGCTTGCGCGGCGTTTTGCTCGGGGTACCGCCTTAAATACTTTCACAATCACGGGACCATAGGGTCCCAGTCCTTTGAAAGGCGTGCGAGTAGCCGAATCCAACTCGCAGAGGCTTTGTTAGGCATGTATTAGTAAATGTGACACAGTGCACCCAAGGGCAATCCCCGGTTGGTGCAGGACTATTGCAAATTATGAAGAATAAAAATATTTTTTGCAAAAAAATACTACCGACTTCCAAATAAAAAACTACAAAGTGAAAAATAATTTTATTTTTGGAAGTCGGTGTCTTTCTTTTTTCCCATTTTTGCGATATGGAATAAGGTTTGGTAGGTTTAGTGGATCGATTTTATTAATGTATTTTGATTATTTGGGAAATGTATTTATTTATTTAATAATTAATGTACACACACAGTATAATGTATGTAATGTATACACAGTATGTAAAGTTTTTGTTGATTGTTATGTTTTTACTATTTAATATTATCTGGGGAGTGTGCGATGGAACTGCACAATTTGATTCCACCTAGCCCATTTTATCATCGGACTACAAGACGTACGGCAATGCGCCATCGGTACATGGTGGATATTCCACCCATACGCACAAAGCGTTTTGAAAATACTTTCATTGTTCGTACAGCTAAGGAGTGGCATTCCCTGCCGGTGTCTTTGTTTCCTGACAGTTACAACCTAGGGGTCTTCAAGTCAAGAGTGAATAGGTTATTTCTAGGCAAGCGTGCTTCACCTTCGACCACATCATCACTTAACATAAGGCGAGATAGTGGTCAAACGCGAGCCTATAACAAATAAAAAAAACAAAAATAGAAAACTAACTATATTATATTATTATTAATGCTCTACTATGGTATGTGTAATAGTGCAATAGTTGTTTGAGATAAATAAATAAAGTAGCTACATCGACAATATAAGAACATCCTTAAACTCTTCCGCATCATAGCATTGCTTATCGATAATCAAACTGAGACATCGAAGTTCGAGATCTCGTGCAGGAATACGATTAATTATAAATTGAATGGCTGTGTGCAGCGATGCATATTTAATGGCAACTCGCCGGGCTAAGTGCCACTAGTTGGCTTGTTTGTTATTAAATATTGTGTAGTTTCTGTATTTTAGGTGGTACCTTCATGGGTCGCGGATAAATTTGGAAAAGAGTTACCGCGGCCCTGGCTCAAGCAACTGAAGGAACACGGGTGGGTTTTAGTCAGTAAAGGTCTGACACGCCCTCTCGCCTCACCCAGAGCGGGAGAAGTCGTTGGATGATTTCCCACCCAAAAAAAAAGGTGGTACCTACATAGAACTATTAGAACAATTGCAATTAATCTTTCGGTTGCAATTGTCTCACGTCATTAATTCAACAACATTTCGATATTTTTTATCGCCGATACAATGTCGTTTACGAGCTATAATGCCACAGACAGACACCCAAATACACAGATACACACGTCACACTTACGTTTATTGGATTACTATTTTATTGTGATTTGTGTATTAATTTTACTTTTCACTGTGTTCTTTATTATGTAATTTCATCATCTGCCTAGCCTTTTCCCAGCTATGTTGAGGTCGGCTTCCAGTCTAACCGGATTCAGCTGAGTACCAGTGTTTTACATGGAGCGACTGCCTATCTGACCTCCACAACCCAGTAACTGGGTAACACGGTACCCCTTGGCAAGACTGGTGTCAGATCTCAAGCTTCTGACTATTCGTAACGACTGTCAAAGATCTTCAAATGACAGCCGGGACCAACGGCTTAACGTGCTTTCCGAGGCACGGAGGAAACTCGGTATGTTGAAATGGTCACCTATCCACGGACCGACCTCGTCAAGCGTTGCTTAACCTTAAAGATCGACCCGTGCGGCTGTTATTATTTAGCCACGAGCTCCTCTTAATATGTAATGTGATTTAGTTAAAATTGCCGAAATTATCGAATTTATTTATTATTATTATAGTCTAGGAGGTGGGCCTGGAGATCCGTAACACAAGGTTTCCCTAGTACGGACTCCAGTCTCCCGCAAAGGAGCTTTAACATATGTAATTACATTGTTTTAAGTAGATTGTAAGTCAACCTTTGTGGGGAGAAAACAATAAATTTTATTTATTATTATTATAAACTTATAACACCCTTTATTTTTCCGTTGAGAGTTAAAAATATATGGGATTTACAATCGCAAACTTTCGCTTGCAATACATAAAGTGGAAACCCGTTCGATAAAAAACATAAATACTCCCAATTGTATTTATTAAGAAAACGCTGAAATACTGCTTCGTGACTGAATATTCCTTTCCTTGACGAAATCTATACCAATACGAGTATAATAAAGAGGAAAGTTTTTTTTGTTTGTTTTTACCGAATAGGCTTCGAAACTACTGGACCGATTTTAAAAATTCTTTCACCTATGGAAAGCTACATTATTCCCGAGTAACATAGGCTATAATTTTGACGGAAGCGAAGCCGTGGGGATCAGCTAGTGTTTAATAACTATGAACTACGAGTACGACGATCTACTGCTTTGTTTTATATATTTTATCTTTAACTCCTACTCCTACTCATATCATAAGGTGCAACGACCAATTAGTAGTAGTATCAGACCGTAATACTTAACTCCTAATACAGAGTAAGGGAGAGCAGTGGTGGCCCAGCGGTATCGGCCGCGACTTACAAGTTGTAGGTCATGGGTTCGAGCCCAGGCAGGCGCTTTACTTTGTGTAAATTAATTCTTCAACACTACTCTCAAAACGGTGAAGGAAAAAATCGTGAGAGAACCGGCATGTCCTTGAACCAAGAATTCGAAGACATGTGGCATCTACCAACCCGCACTGGGCTCGCGTGGTGGATTACGGCCCATGCCTTCTCACAGAGAGGAGGCCTGTGTCCCAGCAGTGAGAACATACTGTTGATGATGATGATGATGAATACAGACTAATAGTACCTCTGCCCAAATATATGAACAGAGCATCACAAATCTGAACGAGAAACGTATTTATATTCCTCGTCTTTAACAACTATGACAACAGTAAAACGCGATGCGACTTCTGATAACAACAAATAAATGCCAGCTTTATTTCTTGGCAGTTAGAGTGTTATATTGAAGAACGAGGCTGTTAAAATAATAGGACATGCAAACACTGCTGTGATGTTGAGGCGTGATTAAACAAAAAGGCTTTGAAACTTCCGTTTGAAAAACTATTTATGAATACCTTACTTAATTAGCTTATTCCTTTGAGTGCTAATTAGCTAAGACAGTAGAAGAAACTATTGACTCACTATCAAATCTATACTAATAATTAACATTATAAAGCTGAAGAGTTTGTTTGTTTGTTTGTTTGAACGCGCTAATCTCAGGAACTACTGGTTGGAATTAAAAAAGAAAAAAAATTGGATAGCCCATTTATCGAGGAAAGTTATAGGCTATATAACATTACGCTACGACTAAAAGGAGCGGAGCATAAATAAAAAATGTTGCAAAAACGGTAAAACATATTCCTTTTTGAGGCTTTCCGTTGCGTGCGCTGCGTAAACGGTTTAAGTAGGTAGGGTAGATGGGTAGGTAGGTAAAAGAGTAACCATGGAGTTAAAAGAGTAACCATGGAGTTAAAAGAGTAACCATGGAGTTTCTTGCCGGTTCTTCTCCATAGGAAACGACCAACCCGAACCGTGCACCTTTTGTCGATGTTTTATAAGTGCCCATGTAGGCCAAAATGAAATAAAAAAAATGATTTTGATTTTGATTTTGGTAGCCAGTCGACGGGAGCGAAGCCGCGTGGGACAGCTAGTTCTTAATATATATATTTTCTGAATTGAGAATTTGCTGTGGATTCTTGTCAAAATTATCTTTAGCTTACGATCTTGTCAAACGTTAGCATTAAAGTAGAATAAGAGAAGCTGTTACTTAAAGTTCTCAGTTCCGACGACAAAGTAAAATAATTTATTTCAATTAAACCATTACACGACACTTTTGAATGTCAAAATTCTTTGAGGGACTCAGACCTTTTCTTGAAGAGGAAATGAGCCCCTATTCGCGTACCAGTAGGTAATCATATCATCCATAACATAACATGACTCTTTCCACTTTCAATCCAGATATAGATATCGCAGCAGGCTGCCTACACCAGTGTGCACGCCGCCTAACTCAATTGTACCGCAAGCTTTCAGATCTATTATCAACGACAGTACCTTACTACTTCAAGGCGAGCATCGCTTGAGGGCCGCCTTATCAGACAACCTCTTCGACAAAGCCAGAATCAATGGACATCCCCCTCCGCCCGGAACACAGAGAGTATCTTCCAAGATAGCGGGGGACCGCGGTTTTTCGAAGGTCGGTTTAGATTGGTTGGGTTTGGAGTGGATTCTTCGCGGCCGTCCTATCCCGCGCGACGGATTGAAGAGAAAGTGTCTTGTAAAAGGCAGAACGGTGGTGCAGGGCCACGCGGCCACTCGTTCCGCTCTTATCAAGTTTGGAGTTTAGAAAAATGGCCGCTGTTCTGTTAAGATGAAGGGCAGTTTGTTAAGAGTACCTGGGTGGAGAGTATTTGTTTTGTTTAGTTATTATAAAGATCTATTGGCTATGGTTATCATTCACCCATCTGAAATCATTTGAGAGAGATGTATGAATGAACCACTAGTCACCTTGAAAGAACTAAAGACCACCAGTCTTATTACAAAAAACGAAATAAACCTTGGTTTAAACCTGGCCTATCTAGTCCATTAAAAAAAAACGTGGTCTTATTAGTACTGTCATTTGAACCATTGTCAATATATCAACCACAAATATCATTCGTTCACCATAATATCATTCAGTTACAACGTTCCTTATGCCCAGAAAAGAAAACATTTTGGTAATACGATAGGATTAAATGATGTTTAGGAGTGTTAAAAATATTGACACTTTGTTATTTTGCATGGATATAAACATTCGTTATTTATCGATTGCAGTTTTGTTTAGGTTTTCTATTATTTACTAATAAAACATCTACGTACGTGTAACGAAACGTAACATTCTCGCGCGTTATAAGAAACCATAACGTACGTTGTACGTATGTTGTGTGATGACGTACAGTCGCGCGCGTGTCCCGCTACAAAATCACTATGAGATGGACGGCATAGTGATGCCGCGTGTCACGCAAATGCGGGATCTTGGGGTTCATATGGTGGCCGAGCTGATGTTTCGCAACCACATTATAGATTTGTGTAGCAAATCTTTTAGAAATTTAGGTTTTATATTACGACAATGTACGGATTTTAAAAGTGTAGCAGTGGTAAAAATACTTTATAATGCTTTGGTTCGTAGTCATCTCGAGACAAGTGCCATTATACGGAATCCGCATGAGGACTAATATAGTCTTATGGTCGACAAAATTCAAAATAAATTCACGAGGTATTTATATCTGAAGCAATATGGGGTTTACCCATTCTACCCGTTGATGTATCCGAGTCTGTTTGTGTTGGGCATGGTCGGGTACGCTAGGCTGGCGGTTAGGTGGGACGTCGCTTTAGTAAAATACGTAGCCAGAGTGCTGCGCGGGCTGGTGCATCACCCAGATGTACTGGAGGCGCTGCGGCTGCATGTCCTAGACGGGTATGTGGGTGTGCGCCGCCGCCCCACTTTGTTAGATGTGCCATGGGCTAGGACAAATTTATTAAAGTTTGCCCCTTTGTCAAGGGCCGCGCGTATTATAAATAATATGCCATCGGAAGATGTGTTCCATAGCCTGCCGAAATTTGTGTCAGGAGCACAAAGGTGCATTGAAGGTGGCATACAAATTTGAAATGTTTCTTTTCTATATTAATTTTTATTGTTATATAGTGTATATAACATTATTTTTTCGGTATAACATCGTCATGGAATACTGTAAGATGTTGTACTTATGTGTGTAAATAAATAAATAAATAACTTTAAACACAACCATCGCAAGTTGAACAAAGTTCATTCAGCTTTGGACTTTTTTAAGCTATCTAAGTTTTTATTGGAACAATTGCCTCTGTTCATAATATATAAATAATAATATGATGAAACGGACCAACAAAAAAAAAAGACCTGAGAATTGGAGTACCGAGAAAAAGTAGTATCCTCATTATCAATTACATCCACCATGTTAATACCATTTTCAGGTAAAAACAAAACACAACACATTGAAAAAGATACTATATATATATATATATAGATACGTACTTTGTGCTATAACCTTAAAGATAAACTTTGACAGATGCGATTTAGACCATCGTTAAACTAGGGGCCGCCGAGGTTTACCGTTAGACCATGAGATGGTCTATGGTTTATCGATAAACCACGTTTCGTAATATCGATTTTGTCTAAACCACAGTTTATAGAGATTTAAACCAGGGTTTTAAGTTTTTAGTCTTATTACAATGGTTTAATAACCATTCTTTTAATTTACTTCTGCGTTAATGAGTCATAAATAGAACTACAGACACTAACTGACACTGACTGAACTACTTTCATGACAGATTTCTGGGGATCCAAACGTTGATTTATGCATGTTTTATGTCGCTAAATGTGCCTCACGCTCACACTCATTGCATGCATTATATTATGAGACAAAGTTAAAAAGTCAGCGTCTTAAAGTTGAAGCTATTCCAATACCAAACATTATAAAAGAAGAATGTGTAAGCATCGCCTGCTAACCGCACACGCTGCATTCAATCACGAACCACACGTAACCAAATATTGTATGTAGGAATAATTCTGAGCGAGTGTGTCGGAGCAAGTCAATACAACACCTACGTCTTGAAAGGAAAACTATGGCAGTTTTCACAGTCTTTGACGTTTTTCGAGGCTCATTAAAATACGTATCATATATTTATGGTCTTGCATACTTATCTGTGACTTATATAGACTTAAAAGTAGGTTTCGTCTTTCTGAGAAATAAAATTATTCAAAAAAAATATTTTTTAAAACAAGTTTTTTTCGTATTCTTCTCAGCAAACCCTTTCATTTGCATATCATGACAGTGTACAAAAAATAACTAGTCCGCCATCTTGGGCCGTCCGCCATATTGGATTCAGAATGACGTCACTTAGTCCATGCATTGTCATCCAAACTAAACTTTTATGCAATATTTCATCTTAATCGGTCGAGGATAACTGCTTTAAAATTCAGTTGCAAGATTTGACCCGAACACACTTACATACATTGCAAGTTAAATAAAAGCTTGTAAAAAGTGATTGTAATACTCCATGTACCAAATCTAATCTTATATTATGAAGAGATAAAATTTATTGTCTGTTTTTAAATACTTGTATTAGGTGGTTGAACTGATCCAATTATAAAAATACTTTCCCTTGTAAAAACGCTCAAACATCACTGAATGTCATATGGCCACAGGGTAGGGAGGGAAGCCGTGAGTAAAATCTATTGAAATATAAATAATTAGGGTTTTGTAAAACCAAGTAGCGCTTGCTACAGTCAGCCCTTGGACAGGATCTTATTCTGAGGCTGGAAAAGTCCCAATTTACCTAACTAATAATTAAAAGCACTAAAGAGCACAAATGATAAACAAAACTAGCTGTACCAAAAAGCAATCAACTGTCTCAATTAAAATTAATTTATGAAACTCTCCCAATATCTTCTCATCAGTAATACATCCATTTAGATGCCACAACGATAACAGTCGCAGGTTAACCCGTTTGCCAATTACTTCGCAATTAACAGTTACTGTGATTTATACGTACCCGAAACCAGTAAACGTAACTGTTTATTAATTAATGTAGACTACCGAGCAAAACGGCCTGGCGTTACTCACGCAGCGACACGAATAACGCGGCAAGAAGGACCCAAACGCGTTACTTGATATTCGCGAAAGGAAGGTCCCAAACAACCATAGCGAAGATGCTTTGAGTGTTCTTACGTGGTCGAATTAGAAATGAAGATGTCCACAGGAGAACTAGGGTTACAGACATAGCCCGAAGATTTTCCAAACTTAAGTGGCAGTGGGCAGGACACATTTTTCGCAGAATGTATGGTCAATGGAGCCGCAAAGTTCTGGAGTGTCCGCGTACCGGAAGACACAGTGTTGGAAGGTCTCTAGATGGACCGAAGACCAGCAGCCAAGTTAAGGCTACGAGAATCCGTGGGATTAGAGACTCACAGGAGCGATCGAAGTGGCGAGACTTGGTAAGACTTACGTTCACAATAGTCGCCTTTCAGCTGAAATGTTGATGATGATGAAGAAACGCCGTGTAATACGGTTCGCTTACACATCCGAGTCAAACTACCGTTACTGTCGCCGCGATTTTTCTGCGATCAAATGGTGACCCATTTCCAGTGACGCTGTGTTAATGACGCCGGTGCCACTTTGCTCGGAAGTCTACCTTTAATATTTTACTTGCGATCGAAATAAGACTTTAAAGTTGTTGGTATAATGATTAATTACTTTAGTTCAGTATCTAAGTAAAACTTACAGTAGTTTTACGTCTAGTTATTTTTTTGGTGAATTTGAGAGATAAGAATTAAATAATAGGGCTTTACTGACATTGGCTCTCGTCTAAACTTAAAGTGCTTCATTCTGTCAGACAGATAACGATTATTGAAAAGGCAAAATAGGATTTTGGATTGACCACGTGACACTTTTCAATCCCATATAATTCCCATAAAATGTTGATGATCGCATAGTTATAAAATTGTTCATCATCATCTTCCTGCACTTTTTTTTTATATGTTCGCGTTTGACCACCATCTCACCTGATGGTAAGCGATGATGTGGTCGACGGTGTAACACGCTTGCGTAGAAGTAACCTGGTAAGTTGTAGCTATCTGGAAACACAGACTCCGGCAAGGAATTCCGACGATGTTCAAGGTTCCCTTGTAGCGTGTTACTTGGGGTCGGCGCTACATGTATTTTTCTTACATACCACCCTGTCCCCCGCCACGCTATCGCTGACTCACTTTACTTTTACAACACTCCTCACACAGTCCACCCATCTTTTCTTTGACTATCGCCTCCCTCTCCAACAGACAAACAGGAAAAACGGTTTTAATCAACTTTACTATCACTTGCGCCACTTTGAAACTGATAATAATATTATCATTTAATAAAATCATTTCTCACTTTATCCATTCTAGTCACACTGCACATCCACCTCAAAATTCTCATCTCTGCTACATGCAATCTCTTTTCATCTACCTTTTTCGCAGCACAACACTCTGATCGATACAGTACGACAAGTCTTATCGGGGACTTGTAAATTTTTCCCTTTAACTTGAGGGACATCCGTGGGTCGCAAGTTGTTCCGATGACCTGTTGCCATTTCATCCATCCCGAGTAGATCCGGTGCGTTACGTCTCGGTCTACTTCGCCATCCCTTTGCACAAGCGACCCTAGGTACTGGAAGTCGGAGCAGTTCGGTATGGGTGTTCCGTCAAGGGCTAACACGGAACTGGAAAGACTGCCAAAATCGCAGAACAAGTATTCTGTTTTGGTTCTGCTCAATATCAAGCCAACACTCTCCAGTCTGTGCCACCTCCAATTTGCTCTGAACTTCTAGGTCACTCTCGGCAACCAGCACAATGTCATCGGCAAACAGCATAGACCAGGGTGCCTCTTCCGGCCTAGTTATAAAATTGCTGAGTAAATAAAATGATCAAAGGCTAGGTTCCCACACTAAACAATTATTGTTTTTATGTGTTCAAGATTTATAGAATTGAATCCCACAAACGCACGTAAAACAGGAATAGCGTGATGTTATTTTTAAATCACAGTGGTTTTAAAAAGTGTGACGTTGCATGCCAGTTTTAGTACCTTTTTGATGGTTTGATTACTTTTTAACTAAGCTAATAAATTGCTAAGCATTTTTCATGAATGTCGTAAAAAAAAACGATACCTTTTTTAAGTCTTTGAATTTCTTGGTTCCAAACCTTTGGAAGATGTACGAGGGGCCAAAGCAAACTCGCAAAGAGGCCCTGATAGACATTTTTATGCTCTATACTAAGTACTCTAAGTACAATCAAGGACAATCCATGGTTGGTGATTGTGCAGGATTATTTTACAATATGGAAACTAAGTTGTTGGGATATGGGTTTGGTTGGACTGGTTACTGGTTCATAATAATTATAACAAGCATCTGTCAGCGGCTCTCTATACCAAAATTTATCAAAATTGGCTCAGCGATTTTGACGTGAAAACGTAACAAACACTTTCGCATTTATAATATTAGTATAGATAATTTAAAAAAAAAGTTTGTTTTAAATTTAATATATATATTTATTTGTAGAACATAGGTCAACAAAAATTACAGATGTCAATATTAGCCAAATGAACGCTATGTCTCGCCATCAACGGTATAGAAATATTGTAATTATAATTTCTAATTAATAATTGGTAAAAATAATAAAACATTCAAAATGTATAAATAAAATGTCATTAGATTACAATTCATCTTGAAAGACAGTTACCGCGGCCCTGGCTCAAGCAACTGATGGAACACGTGTGGGTTTTAGTCAGTAAAAGGCTGACACGCCCTCCCGCTTCACCCAGAGCGGGAGAAGTCTTTGGATGAATTCCCACCCGACTTTGTTTAACCAAATTGCAAGTACGTTCATAAGGATGCGATACGATACAATCTGACCAACTTGCACTTGAAATTTTCTTAGAAAATACGTGCGCGATATATAGCCAATAGACGCAATTTAAATTGCGTCACGCCATCATGAAAGGCCCTTAACATTCTCAGATCCGCAATCCCTACGATTGCCATTCTAAATTCATGACCTCTATTACTGCTGATACCGCCACGACTCAACTTCACGACCCATTACGAAACACGTTTAGAACTATCGTGGGAAATTTTACAAACACTTTATTTAGAGGAAACGGCTTAGAGTCTAAACTCTGTTACGATTTTGCTGTTAAACTTTTATGTTGGATTGCAAGGGTTTGTGAAAGTAAGGTTGGGTTTTAATATCTTCGGGTACGGAGGTCAATTTAGTTTAGCTATGCTTTAACAAACAAAAGAAAGAAAAAACCTTATTTACAAAAAAAAATACTACTGACTTCCAAATAAGAAAACTACAAAGTGAAAAATGACTTTTTTTTGGAAGTCAGTGTCTTTGGTAGGAACCAATTTTTTGCGTTATGGACATCGACTTCCAAAAATAAAGTTATTTTTCACTTTGTAGTTTTCTCTACAGATTTTAAATAAAAAAGAATCATCAATATCGGTTCATAATTGGTGGAGTAAACGCGTAACAATCATACAAAACATACAGTCGAATTGAGAACCTCCTACTTTTTGAAGACGGTTTAAAATGACGTAGATCAAAATAAAATAACCTCTTTCACACAATAATAAGCTTAATACAACCCTCTCCTCATTTGGATTCTCCTCACTTCGTCCCCATTTCCTTAATAAGCGATGAATAATAATTATAACTAAAATACAGCAATAAACAAAGATATTTAACTATAAAATATTCGTCGAAAGGCTATATTTCAGCAGGGGTCGGGGACGCCGTAAAACCCGGTATTTGCGTTAATTAAGCCATAATATCTTAATTTGTTTAAGCTGCTGTGAATGTTTGCTAGACTTGTTATTCTTATAAAATAGAAATTTTACTGTGGTTTTTGGCTGAGAACTAACTGTACATGGTCTAGAGACGGTGTAGAGTCAGTCTACATGGTCTTCACATGTACTAACCAAGATTTTTTCAGGACTTTAAAAGAGACTGTGACCTCTGAGTTTGTTTCGGCCTTTCTTCTCAGAGTAGTCAGATAGGAAACGCCGACCTCATCTAGTTTTCAAAAACATGATCGACATGTAAAAGTGTTTGTACAAACCAACTTACAGAAATAAAATCATTTATAATTTATAGCTTGCCAAGATAATACTGATTCTTAAGACGTCACAATCTTAACAATTCTGCATAAGCTTCTTTATAAACATAACACAACTTCACACGCCTGTAATTCCTGAGGTGCATCAATTCAAAGTACACCTATATTTCAGTGCCATGTTATAGGGGATGACCCCACGGCCATCAACCAGGTACTAGCCCAGACTCAAGGCTGCCACTGACAAATTTTTGATAGAAAAACTCTTTGCCCAACCTGGCAATCGAACCTTCATTCTCTCTAAGCTATTTTTATGTCATAAAAAAAACTTTTACACAACAAGTACAATTTTAAAATTTTAAAAACCCCCGACACATTTATCTTGCGAAAACACCCCGAATCAAACAGTAAAACGCCCATAACTTTTAAACGGCTCAATTGATTTTATTCAAACATAGCTAAGAACACTCGCGACAAAATCACCTTTCAAACAAAAAAAATTAAATCAAAATCGGTTCATCCGTTTTGGCGCTATGATGCCACAGACAGACACACAGATACACAGATACACAGATACACAGATACATAGATACATAGATACACAGATACACACGTCAAACTTATAACACCCCTCTTTTTCCGGCGGGGGTTAAAAATTACAACCTACTTCCAAACAAAAACACTACAAAGTGACTTCAATTAAATAAGTTCAATTTCAGAAGTGTTCCTGTTCTCGGTTGTAATTTTTGTAAAAAGTTTTTATTTTTCACTTTTTAGTTGTGGTACATAATGGACCAGTTCTGAAGACTTGGTGAACTGTTCACACCTGTGTACCCCTTTAGAGCGTACCAGTGTGATGTTATGTTATGAAATAGTGTAAACAATAAACAGCCATGCGATTGTATCTATCCCGAGTGATTTGCCGTCATTTATTGAAGAGTTCTGATGTATATCTCCGAAGTTCTTCATCAGATATTGACGAAAATTAAATGGGACCACATTATAAGCACCAGCGTCAAAATAAAAAACAGAATCATCAAAATCGGTTCACCCAATAAAAAGTTCTGAGGTAAAACACATAAAAAAATACAGTCGAATTGTTAACCTCCTCCTTTTTGCGAAGTCGGTTAAAAAATACATATTATAACAATATTATTACCATACTTTTTTGAACTAGCAACTTGAACTACCAATTACCATAAACAGTCACTAAAATGGCAACACATTTCGCACGGCACTATCTACCAGGCCCCTCAGAAAGTATTGCGAAAAAAAGTTTTTATATATGGGAGACTGGCCAGTTATAATGTTTTTCGAAAATATGATTATTTATAAGTAAAAATAAGTAAGTTCCAATTTCAAAATTTCCCTCCACATTTTTTGCGAGTTAATTCAAAGTATTGTGTCTCACTGAAATATGGATCTGCGCCGGGAACATTTTAGAGCTATGATTTTATACGATTTCAAGTGTCGCCTGAAACCGGATGAATCGTACGATAGACTTCAAATGGCATTCATGGATGAAGGCCCTTCCAAGGCAACCGTGTATCGTTGGTATAACGAATTCAAGCGCGGTCGACCAACTTTGGGGGATGACGAAAGAAGCGGTCGCCCTTTGACGGCTGTTACCGAAGAAAACGTGCTAGCAGTGAAAAATTTAATCCAAGACAATAGGCGAATTACATATCAGGAGATTCAACACATATTGAAGATTGGATCGGGAAGCGTTCACGAGATTCTACACAGCCATCTTCGCGTGAGGAGGATAGTATCACGCTGGGTGCCGCACAACCTCACCGATGCTCAGAAGCAGGCCCGGGTGGAATGGTGCCGTGATATGCTTAACAAATTTGAAGCAGGCTCGTCTCGGCGTGTTTACGACATCGTTACAGGTGATGAGTCCTGGATTTATCAATACGACCCAGAAACCAAGCGCCAGTCGACTGTTTGGGTGTTTCAAAATGAGCCAACGCCTACCAAAGTGAAGCGATCTAGAAGCGGGGGTAAGATTTTGATCGCTAGCTTTTTTAATTTGACTGGCCACTTGGTATCAATTCCCTTACGGGATCAAAGAAGCATTAATGCCGAATGGTATACTACCAAATGTTTGCCAGAAGTTTTCTCTGTTATAAGCAACAAGCGACCAAACACAGGGCTCCGCGGGCTACTGCTCCACCACGACAATGCACCTGCGCACACCGCACTCAAAACGAGGGACTTCCTGGACAGCACGCCAGTCAAACTCCTGGGTCACCCTCCTTACAGCCCTGATCTAGCACCGTGTGACTTCTTTTTATTCCCAAAAATAAAAAATCAGCTCAAAGGGATACAATTTTCGTCGCCGGAAGATGCGCTGGCTGCGTTCGAGCAGGCTGTAAACGAGGTGTCTGCGGCGGACTGGAAAAAGTGTTTTGAAAACTGGTTTAGGCGCATGAATCTTTGTATAGAGGCTGGTGGAAAGTACTTTGAAAAGATTTAATAAAAATATATGTACGTATAGAACAATTTTTTTTAGTTTCGCAAAACTTTCTGAGTGTCCCACGTACTTAACTGCTATAAAAATCGCGTGATAGTAACAATAAAAGAAAGAACAATTTAATTGAAATCATAATCACTTTATTTAAATTTTTCACACACAAGATTGCATGTCAGACGTCTATAAACTTTGCTTGACACTTTTTCTACCGAAGGGAACTGTCGTAGCAGTCTTGTAGCATGGCGTAGCGTGCTACGAGCTCGCTACGAACTAATCGGTGCTACGACAGATGTAGCGTGTCCTTGGTGGCGAACTCGTTCATATATTTACGTTTATTTTATTGTGTACTGACTTTATAGTTTGGACTATTGAGTTTATCGGTAAGGTTGTTTTTTGTCAATATGGACACTTAGAGGTGAAATTAGCTTTTCAAAACAGTTCATACGTTGTTGATTTTTGAGACACAGACACACAGATCATTAAAACAATACACAGAACCCAACAATAAAATCATAAATGCTGGTATATCAAAGAAAGCAATAATAAAAGCTTCCTGCGGACAGGCGTCCTAGTGAGACATTCTAGTGTTTGGAAATCGCTCTAATCTTTATACATACATACATAAACTCACGCCTTTTTCCCATGGGGGTAGGCAGAAACTACAGAACGCCACCTGCTACGATCCTTACACACACTTCTTTTGCTATTATTCTTCTTTTCTATCCGTCCTGCTAACTATTCTACTGCCTACCTGCCTGATTGCCTGCCTTGACCACCTACCCGTGGTGTCTGCTGACCTGCCTACCTGCTCGATTGCCTGCATGTCCGTCGTCGCTGCCTGATCACCTGCTTACCTCGGACATTCCACGACTTCCTAACCGAGCTGCTGCCTGGATAGTTGCCTACGCCGTGCGAAGCTGTAGTTACTATACTCTATATCCTTTTTTTAATTTTCATAGCTTTAATTTATTTTTAACCTTTTATCTTAATTTTAATAACGTGGCGTGGTGGTGTAAAAGAAAAAAATGTAGCGTTACGTACAGCTCAGTGGAGCTGTACGTAACGCTACATTTTTTTCTTTTTTTCTTTATATTTTTAGAAAACCAAATGTTTCATCATTATTTTTTGTTCTGTTATAGATCTATATCTATACTAATATTATAAAGAGGAAAGATTTGTATTTTTGGATGTTTGTATTTTTGTATCTAACGAATAAACTTAAAAACTACTGGACCGATTTCACCGTTTTTCTTTCACCGTTGGGAAGCTAAACTATCCCCGGGTGACATAAGTTACTTTTTATCCTTGTATTCCCACGGGAACGGACACTACGCGGATGAAACCGCGAGGCGTCCGCTAGTTTTTTAATAAAATTATTTTTCTTGAGGCTTCAGTTCTTTACTCACTATCAATCTTAATTCCAAACTTACGACTGACTAAACTCCTCACTATTGATCTTTTCTCATAGTTTATCATAGTATAGTTTAAAGCAATGCGAGAGACAACGAAACCCAATTCCAAACGGGTACTTTCTAATCGATACAGCTAAACGCCCGGTATGTAAACAAACCGTTTCCTACCAAAAATACACACAGAGGCAGTTCCAGCAGGCTATTATTAGCCTCAGTGAGTTTCAGTGTGAAGACCAGTGGTTCATTGACTTGAATCGCAACCTACGAGGATTAAAATACCCTCCACGAATGGCGATACTCTCATATACACGATGCAAATGGCATTTACCCCGGTATCGCCTAGCTGATTGACTTACATTTTGAATCCTTTATTGTTAACATGCATGTTCCTTTGACTTACTGTCGGGCCTACGTTGTCCCCCCATATCTAAGTACTAATGCTGTAACATGGAAATATTGTAAAACGAAACCATTTTTTAAAAGCGTAACCATGGAATTTCTTGCCGGTTCTTCTCCATAGGAAACGACCAACCCGAACCGTGCACCTTTTGTCGACGTTTTATAAGTGCCCATGTAGGCTTATATGAAATAAAAAAAATGATTTTGATTGTGAACAAAATATACATTCCATAAAGTAATTGATACAGTCCATATGCAAGGGACAGATCAATTCAAAGTAACGAGGTACTGATACCCCTTGGGATGACTGGTTTTGGATATTCTGGCTTCTGACTACCATATAGACTGACAAAGACTTAAAAATTTCAGCCAGGATCAACTGCAGATGCTTGCCGAGGTACGGGGCAGTCTCGGTATGAAATGGACAGTCACCCAATCACGGACTGACCTCGGCAAGTGTTGCTGAACCTTGTAGACGGACCCGCGGCTGTTATAACTTAGCCATGAGCTCCTCACTGTTGTATGCGCGTCAACCACACTTACACGTGAGAATCACACCTTGTATGTGATTGTAAAATAGTTACTACTAGCTTCTGCCTGCGGCTTCGCCTGCGTGAAAGTGCTTCCTTATCCCAAGAACATTATACTGGGATGAAAATTAGCGTATGTATTACTCCAGACTATAATCTCTCTCTGTGCCAAATTTCATCCAGTTCCGTTCAGCCGTTCTGGCATGATTGAGTAACAATCATACATCCTCACTTCCACACAAACACATCCATCAAAACTTTCACATTTTATGATATTAGTAAGATACCCGTAAGTGTGGGAGTCGAATGTCTATAAAAAGCCTCAACAAAATCTATATTTAGAACACTTACGTTTGCTTAAGTGAAGCCGCGTTCTAAATAGAGCTATTAATTACCGTGCTTTATGTTCCGCTAATAAAATATAAGAGCGTCTTATGCAGACAAGTAATAAACACCTTAGCACTACCAATACACGAACAATATTCGTAGGTTTTGAGACTAGACTACAATGTCCTACTCACATTGTAAATGTGTAAGTGTAACTATTTAACCCACGCCGGAAAAAGAGGTGTGTTATAAGTTTCCTGTGTGTTGCTGTGTATCTGTGTGTCTGTCTGTGGTATCATAGCGCCTAAACGGATGAACCGATTTCGATTTAGTTTTTTTTTTTGTATGAAAGGTAATTTTGTCTAGAGTGTTCTTAGCTATGTTTGAATAAAATCGGTTCAGCCGTTCAAAAGTTATGGGCGTTTTACTGTTTGAATCGGGGTGTTTTCGGAAGATAAATGTGTCGAGGGTTTTTTAAATTTTGAAATTTTACTTGTTTACTAGCCTCTGCAGCAGAAGGGCAGATAAGCAAAATCCCGGAATAGCAAAATCCCAGATTCGCAGAAGGACAGATTTGCATAATTGCAGAAGTACAGACCCACACAGAAAACAAAAATAAAATTGAATAGTCACAATTCGTAAAATTTTATTTGAAAGTAGATGACATTCAGGCTAAGTTACCGCACGGTACAAGATTAAACTAAATAGTGTTTATCGTCTACATACCCGCGCGGTTCGCTCCGTCCCGTGCACAAGATCTTGTACCGCGTGTTACCATGCGGTACAAGTACTGCAAACTTCTATCGACTCGTTCAGTGACTCCACGCGGTTTTTGATGGATAGACGCACTAATTGAAGAAAAATTTGTAGCGAAGACTGCCAGACTGGCTCGCGTACAATGCTGTCATATGAACGCTTCGACCGCGTAGCTACGCGCGGTGCCGCGCGGTCATGTGAACTCAACCTTAGAACACGGGAAGAGCACATTGCACTTTTGAACAACTAATAAACACCTCTGATGGTGTGACTAATCCCAAATTAATCTGAAAAATATCAATGACGGAAAAATAAGTAGAAGTAGATTTCTAGTAACCGGTAAAATTGTTGATATCATTTACATGTTTGTAAAAGGTAACCTCTGATTTTCTGATCCGTTTACGAAAATTCTTTCACTAACAGACAGCTACACTACTGCTGAATACCATGGGGTATCTGAAACACTTTTTCTCATCCTGAAAAAATGCATGATTCCTGTGTTCTTTATATCGAATCCGCGGGCAACAGTTCGTTTCACAAATATATCCGTCCCTGGCCGCAAAAACGGCTGCTAGGTGAAGGTAGACTATAAACGGCTGCAGGTACTAAATCCGTCGGCTTCGAGGAAAGTGTAGCCGTGAACTGCAGCTATTTATAAACCCTAACAGTGTCATTTGCTAACATTCGAGCCGGGTTCAAAGTTTTAAGTTGTGTTTTTAGTTTTGAACTAGGTTAGGTGACGTTCTATCGGCAAAAGCGATTGTTGGAATGTCAAACTGTTTGAAATTGACCACGTGACTTTTCGACAGCGTATACCAATCAATAAGTGTCAGACTTTTTAACCGACTTACTAAATAAGACGAGGTTCTATGTTCGACTTTCTTTTTGTTTTTTTTTTTGTGTATGTTCACCGATATCTCCGTCAATTGAGGACCGATTTTGTTTTTTTTTTTGTTGTTGAAAGAGTATGTTCCGAAATTGGTCCCATTTTAATTTGGTGAAAAACTGATGAAGATCTTCTGAGATATACAACAGAACTCTTCAATAAATAACGGCAAATCGCATGTCTGTTTATTGTTTATAACATTTCATAACATAACATCACGCCAGTACGCTCTAAATGGGTACGCAGATGTGTACAGTTCACCTTGGTACACTCTCATTTCACCGGTTATGTTCAGTTTCATGACATTCGAGTAATCTATTCTGGCATCATAGGTATCTTACTTAACTAGTTGACTATTAGGACATACAACTAAAAAGTGAAAAATAAAAAAACTTTTTTATTTTTCACTTTTTAATAAAACTGAAAAACTACAAAGTGAAAAATGACTTTATTTATGGCAGTCGGTTTCCATAACGCAAAAACTTGGTACCTACCAAAGACAACGACTTCCAAAAATAAAGTTATTATTCACTTTGTAGTTTTCTTATTTGGAAATCGGTACTATTTTTTTTGTTATAAAGTTTCTTTTTTTATGAATGTTTGACCGGTGAGTTTAAATAATAAGCCACTGTTTGATTTTCAAAGTGTTTATTTTAACGCAGATTCCACATGAAATAGTTAACAAAAACATTACTTAGCACATACTTCAGCTTTGATTACTTAATATTTCCCCATTCCTACCTGAGTATTATGTTGCAAAACAAATTTATGTTCGCAAATAAATCCACGAAACAGCAAAAACTCCAAGTACGGGACAAATACATCAAAAAATTCACCCACACTACATCATACTACTAATTACGCAATCCAACATGACGTATTACAATCCGATGTCAAACCCTGACCACGTAACTAAAACTGAAATAGGAGTGCAGGGCGTGCACGCCTCCCGCGGTCTATTTCCGGACGTGACGTCACTCCACGCCCCCTGTGACGCAAGCCAGCTGAAACTTTTTAATATTTTTTTTCAAACGCGTCTGCCATTGGCGTGCGGTGATGCGGTCATAAGGTCCGTACCGATGTAACCTACATCACTTGACGTTGCTAGATAGTTTGCTACTTTGATAAGCTTTGATTAAATGGTTTGGGTTCTATTTTTGTTACGTGGTGTAAGAAATTCATTTGGAATTATTTATACTCTTATTTATTTATATACACTTTATTGTAGACCATAATATACAAGAAAAAAAAAAGAAAATTAATACTAAAAACATGCAACGGGCGGCCTTATAGCATTCCGCGATCTCTTTCAGGCAACCTGGACTCGACTCTTTGCTTGAACTTTACTCAAGTTTGAATAAAGAATATCGTTACAAAAGAGCCTCTTGACTGGGCAAAGTGACATTTTATCTGCGATAGCAATTGTCGACATGCCAAAATGTTTGGGATTGGAGAACCCAATTGACATTTCAACCCACATTTCGGTCGATCATATCAATCTATACCAATAATATAAAGAGGAAAGATTTTTTTGTTTGGTTGTTTGTATGTTTGTTTGTACCGAATAGGCTCCGAAACTACTGGACCGATTTAAAAAATTCTTTCACCTATGGAAAGCTACATTATTCCCGAGTAACATAGGATATAATTTATTCTCAAAAAAATAAGAGATTCTTATGAAAATTGCAATAATGTAATCCACAGTAGCAAAATTTTGTCTATAAAGTTCATTATTTGGCGTGCGCTGAGAAAACTATTGATGATACATAAAAATTATGTACTACATGATTAAATTACTCATTATTACCTACAAAAAAAAACTTCGAGAGAATATATTTCACTATCATAGTTAAGTCACAATAGCAGCGTTTGTGTTCTAAAATTAAATAGGTAGATCGGTAGAAACTAAAGTTGGTTACATTCGTTTTGTAATATTAATTCGTATTCAAATAAATAGTTTAACAAATTGGTAGGTAGGTAGGGTAGGGTAAGGTAGGATAGGTAGGATAGGTAGGTATGTAGGATAGGGTTGGTGTAGGTTGATCGGTAGGGCAGGTGAGTAGGTTGGTAAGGTAGGTGGGTAGGTAGGTAGGATAGGCAGGCAGGGTAGGTAGGTAAGTGTTAGGTAGGTAGATAACCAGTTGACGGGAGCGAAGCCGCGGAGGTCAGCTAGTCCCATATATTTACGGCTTTACTAAATACAACCGTTAGCGCCGGTAGAATGTCAGTTTGTTTAGAGCTCAAGAAGGTTCTTATAATGCACTCCAACATATTAAAATATTCACAAATGATTCACAAAGAAGCCGAAAGAGACTAGTATCGTATAAATCTGACACACAAACAAACGGAGATGTTTTTGTCTTGTATTTTTCGGTACAATTTGCAGGTGGTTCTGATTAAAAGAATCGGTTGACCATTCATTTGCAGACAGACAAATAGTTTCATTTATTTATGGAGTGGTGGTATCTGGCTACACGAAATAAACTCACCAGTATTTGTCTCTGATTAAAAGTAGTGAAACTAGTACTAAAAGAATTAAATCCAACTGCATTTTTATTTTAAATAGAATAAGAAAACCACGTTTTCTTTTTCGGATATTGAGTAATTCTCATAACTACATACAATCTGCTTATATTCTCGGAGTAAATTCATCAAAATCCAAAATCTTTAACTACTCACCTTAAAATTCATCGAATACTTTGAGAAATCTTTATCAGAAAGTACGCGGTTGATACATGGCAGGACAATGTGGTGACAAAGTATATCCACATTCAAGAAGCAAGAGTTACAAAGCTGCTCCCTTTACTAACAAAAACCCTCAAATGTTCCAGGTAAGTGAGTCTAAGTAATCGTGCAATTCCTTCAAAGGTCGGCCATTACTCCGAAAAAAGGCTATTTATTTTCCCGACACACATAAGTCCTTATACCAAGCCATAGTCGAAATAACCCATTAGGGTTATACAAAAATAACCGTTTTACCTTAGTCAGGGGCGGGGCTATGGCGGAAAGCACTCAGGCATTTGCTTCTGAGCCTATTCTAGATGACCTTACTGTCCATTGCATTTGTGAGAATCTACTCTTGGTTGGTAACGATACCCTGGTATATCGGTTATGTGCGCGGAGTCAAGATAATAATCCGAGCTAAAGATTATTGCTGTTTCTCTTTTAGGTGGGATGGAATTTGAAAGGATTACCTACGTAAATTGCTAGTTGTTTTCTACAGATAGGTATGCGTGGTATGCGTTGTTACGCATGATTACAGATCCGCCTCGAAGGACCAAAAAAAATGTACGACGATAGTCTATACATTTTTTCCAAGGGCACGATGATTGTTCTGTACACTTGTGATGATGGAAACACGGGGATGATGAATTAAAGTGCCCGTGTTGAGTGTGGTAATTAAATAAATCACAGATTTATTTTCACTTCGGTAGTTTACGAAATGATCGCGCGTATGCAAACGCTGCTGTTGCTTAACCTACTTAATGTTACGAAATGTGCGGGTTCACCGTACATGTATTATTTTGTAGAGACGCAATCATTGACAGAAAGCTAAACTATAATAGAGTATCATTGGCATGTTCCTGCAGAATAGAAGACGGGAGCGAAGTCGTAGGTAAGTGTTAGTTTGATATAGGTGGTATATCGTCATTCATAAACAAAGTTCGAAAGTCTCGTGCGCCTCTAAACTTACCCAAACCCTTACTAAAACACAGTGATACCGGCACAAAAAAGGGTGCAGGTAATAGTTACTAAGATGACATATTATTTTAATAGGAACTCTACTACTTGCCTGTCACGGGCAAATACAGTAAGATCTATCTGGCTTAAGTATTATTAATCTTAGTTTTAAACTTAACATTTAGCAAAAATTTACTATCATCTAGAGCCCCAAGGATAACCACTGCAAAAGCAATAACCACCATGCAAGAAGAAACACATATTGCTTAGACCATAACATTTACACACAACCAACCCCACCAATATAAGGGTCAAAACAACACACAAGGGTGCTTTAACCCCCACAACAACATACCCAATCTAAAATAGCAATTACATTTACACAACAAAGTTGACAAAACAAATCTATAATTGTTTTCGGTCACCTGCAGTTTATAAAGTCGAAATGTTATTATCATTAACAGTATTTAGGCTAATCCCTTGATAGGGTTAGCAATTGAGCAGCGCATGGGCCCCAAGAGGAACGTTATCCATATAACAAATTAACTAAACATAAAAGCTTACATAAAAGGTCGCTTTACATCGCGAAATGGTATAGTTAGAGACGCGAAGGTAGCCGATGTGAGCCGATGGTTACCGATGTTTGAATTAACGGCTATTGTGGGGTTTGGTGATTGTTTAGGAGGTTATTGTCTCACGTTTTAATTTGTGAATAAGCTATGAACCCTATGGATTTCCCATCGGCAAATGGGAAAATTTCATCCTCTATTTAACCCCTTTAAGGATGGACCTTTAATAATCCTTCTATAGTAGTAGTGTGCTCACTATTGTTGCTTAAAGAACTCTTGTAGAATGTGCACACTCTAGGCCCAGCAATATAGGATGTGCATATCTGTCAGTTTTATTAAACCATTCCGGGTTCCATGGACACCTTTTTAAACTGTTTGGGCCTTATTCATAAAAATCTCGACGGTGTTTAGCAAATGTTTAATAATTTTTTTATATAGAAAGAAGAAAGAAAGAAAAATTATTTATTTGTGACCCGCACAGGAGACACGAGAAATATGCATAAAAATTAACAATAATACAAAATTAAAACCCCGTGCGAGACCAAAAAGGCTCCTGTCTCCGCATATGCAGCGATATCAAAAAAATAAAATAACGCTGCATATCAAAGTTTGAATTTAGAATATTTTAATCAATTACTAAAAGCTGTTGAGATTTTTATAAATAAGGGTGTTTATACTTAAGATTAAAGATTACTTACTTAAGATTAACATACAAAAACAATTGAAAACTGAAGTAATGAGTTTAATCTTTGGTATCCATAAACTATAAATATGTAGTGTAAGGGTACGTACACACAGAACATCCATTCCAGGATCGTTTTTAATGGATCCGTCGATACTGGAGGTCACATTCACATCGCATTTACAGTACCGTTTTAACGGACAAAACGGACAGTGCAGTGCAGTGTAGCACCAAAACGGACTGCTGTATGTTTTGCCGGCTCGGTATTTTTTACTGGATCTGGTATACTGTCATGTGTGTGAACTCGCTCATACAACTAAAAACGTCAGCGCCGAATAAAAACGTATACGATAAAGCGGACCTGTAAAACGGACCTCTGTGTGAACGAGCACAAGGGCGGTTACGCAGTGCATCCGATCCGAATAAGAGAAATTTCTGTTCCAAAGTAGCCGTAGAACTTCTTGTAGGGAAGCTTAACACTACATCCAAACTCTATCCGTGATCATTCAGAACATTTTCAATTCGGATGTAGTGCATAATGTTGGTCTACCGTTGGTATGCCCTAAGGTTGGTCTACCGTATCTCCGAACTGTGCGGAATGTGACAAAATATGTACCTATAGGAGGTATAAATGCGTTTCCTTTCAAGTGTGTTCGAAGTGAAGCATAACTGAATGGTCAGCGAAGAATAGCTTTTCCGCTTGGCAAGGAATCGGCATAGATTTGTAGAGCTACTGGCCTGGATTCGAACTACATAATAATAAAGAAAACGGTTCAATGTATTACATTGTACCTTTTTGTTGCATGTATTTTAATAAATTTCTTCTATATATAAAACAAAGTCGTGTTAGTTACACCTTTTATAACTCGAGAACGGCTGGATCTATTTTCATGATCTTTGATTTGTTTCATTTATCTCCGCCCGAATAACAGAATAACTATTAAAATATCAGCAAAATCAACGAAAAACAAAATTTTGACGAAAAATCATTTTCCCATACGTCTTGCGAACACAGGGCCATCTCTGATACATGACAGAAACAAAACACGGAACAAAATGAACACAGCGTTGTAAACTGGTTTCGGTAACGCCAGTAGATGGCATAGTCGGGTTAGTTACACCATTTGCCCATATACTTATTTCAGGTGGTAAGAAGTTCACCGGGACAGCTGGTAAATAAATAAAAGTGAAAAAGGTAAAAATCTACGTAGAATTAGATCCCAATATATTTATAAATTACAGCCTATGTGTTATTCTGTTATATAAGCTTTACTATAAAGATTCATCAACACAAGTAACAAACATCCATCCATCCTCACAAACTTTCGTATTTATTATACTTAGTAGTAGAACTGAAGACTTAAGTAGTAGGTATAGACATTGAAGAAGCACTCTTTATCTCTTTAGGCCTTTCTTATGCATTGAAAATATTTATACTGTCAGTCAACTGCGACTAGTCTGCCATAACCGAAATTATTGTAAAAAGTACAGTCACTTCAGTTGATTGTAGACTTAAGGTTGCCCTAGTACACAGCACGAACTATTTTGTGCGCGGGGTTAAAATGCATGCTATCTCATCCGACAACACGTGCGAAAGAGATAGATGCTGTGATGGGCAGTAAGAAGCTAGTTAGCGTACGAATTAGCACTTTTGCAAGTTTGTAGCAAAATGGATGATGATTTAGGACGAAAACGATCGCGCGAAATTTTATAAACAGGCCTTTGGGAGTCTTGATATCATGAAAAAACTACTAAATGTATATTTTCAAAATAAAATGATTTGCATTGTTGAACTACTAATCTATCCCTGTATGGGGTTTGTTTTACAATTTTTCTTCTTCTTATGGTATTTATTTGCGCTCAAAAATGCGTTAAAATTAATGTTGTAATATGGAACTTTCGACGCTCATAACTGTCTTTTTTTTTTTACTTTTTTTCCATACCGGGCTAGATAATGATGAGACAAATTGATATGTTTTTTTTTATTTTGAACGTACATCGTCAAACAGTGAAGTAATCGCCAGACTACGTTTGTATGAAATAATGATCGACTAGTGTAACCTTAATATTAACCTCAAATCATAATATTACCATCACATCGCATATCAACAAAATTAAAGGTTCATAACAAACCGACAAATCAGCCCAATTCATCTCCGGCACAGCAAATAAATAGCTTACACATCAAAAATAAAATATTAAACAAATGAGTGCAAATTATCGGGTGATTTCGGGATATTTCGGCCTATTTCGTCAGTACTGCACATTATCGGGCAATAAATCAGAAGTGGTGGGCGCTGGGGCGAGAGTGACAATTTTTACAACTCACTCACGTTTATAGTGCGCTGTCGGGGATATGTTTTATGTGACCGATACTGACTGCCAATGTGTCGTGTATTTGCATACCTTAAGCTGGAAACGAGGATAGGAAAAGTTATTTATGCTACAAGTGCGGAAGGTAGGTGATTTCCGATGAGTGGCATTTTTATTCACGAGCGAGCGAAGCGAGTGAGTGGATAAATCGACACAAGTCGGAAATCATCTTACGTACGTGTATCATACAACATTTTACTATGCATTGTGCGAGGAAATAAATAAATTGATAAAATGAAACTAATAAAATGGCGGGCTTATTCAAGCGCGTTCAGCATATCCACAGATTAACTAATAGTTCCTCGGGCATATCTACTGCGCATGTGCGAATAGCTGTCACATCGTAACGCAATAGGGCACGAGCAAAATATACGTTCTGCCAAACATATTTAATTAATATTTAAAATTAAATTATTGATCAAAATGTAAATCTAGAGTAATTAAAAACGCCTAAAATAAAGTATTAGCTTTATTTTACCTTTTATATTAATGATAATCAGCACATAACTAATTTTTAAAACTTTTCCCAAATAATAAAAACTCTATGCGTCGGGCTAACGTTGGAGTAAAAAATTAAAAAAATACAGGAAAGTAAAAAGCACTAGTGAAAAAAAGTGACACTTTCCGCACAGTTTGGCTGCTTGGAAAACCGCTCTTTTCGAGGACATGCATTGTAAAAGATATTTTATCAAAAGGGAAAAAAGCACTTTGACACTCGGTTTCTGGAAAAGTTAATGATGCAGGATTAAACGTAGCCAAGCAATGTCGTAAATTCATTCAACTAATCACAGCAGAAAATGTGACAATTTGACAACTTAGCTTCGCTATAATTTTGGTTCTAGATTCAGATTTATTTATTTAAATAAACATGTGTATACATACAACAAATAATAAAAAGTGCATGCAGGATTACAATAAAATAAATGGTTCAAACATGTTTGCCACATACTACGGCGTGCACATTTTGACATCGCGCATCACAAATGTCATCAAAACAAAGTAAAACTGTAATTTAAAAAAAAATATCAAGCAAATATCAAATAACAATATTTTTTATGTAAAAACATCAATGTAAAAAAAGAAATAATTTATTAATCAACTGTCAAATTGGTACCTATGACAAATCAAGCAAATGTCAAAAAATAAATTTAAAAGGTATTGCAAATCTATATAAAATTTCAACCAATGTCAAAATAATAATAATAATGCAAGTATGTCAGATCCATGTGAAAGTTAATCAAAACAAATGTTGAAATAGCAACGCTATTTAAAATATTTGCTTCATTAGAAACTGGACTGCAGACATAACATCTATTAGGAGAATATGATACACCACCAGCCATGATATTTGTAGTATCTTTTCACTCTGTAACTGTTACTTTAACTAGAACATCACTACTGTATTCACCAAAGAATTAGGCAGTGTAACTTTAGTTCATCCACATTTCTCTAATTATATTTAAGTCACATAAAACAGCCTAGGGTACGAGTCTATGAGTACCGTTACTAGGTATTGAAATAGCTATAAATAACAGTTACTTATCAAACAGTTGCCTCTGACGTGCGCATACAAACGTCAAACCCGAGTTTGACCCACACAGGAGTTGAGCATCTTAATTACCTTCCGGGCATTGCTTGTCAGCCAAAGTTATCACAAGCTGACTGATAACTCTGAGTGACAGGCAATCCAACAAACTGCTTCACAAATTAATATTGATTAAAATCCAGGACCCAGTGTTACGTGGAAATCACTCGCGGAGTCACCCTTAAAGATAAAATTCGTTACGAGTATATACGGGGTAGTTTTAGGTTTGCACCCATCGCCGAAAAACTTACCAAATCTAGGCTTAGATGGTACGGGCATGTAGCTCGGAGACCCGATGACCATATCGTGAAAAAGTGCCTTTCCATGATGACGCAAAAAAGAGGGAGAGGTAGACCGCTGACATCTTGGATGACGCGTGTCCAGTAGGACATGAAGAAGTGCAGCGTATCTACTGACGATGCTTATCAGCGGAACAAGTGGCGCCTCATGACCAGGAAAGCCGACCCCGAGTAACGGGAAGTGGCGAGGTGGAAGAAGAAGAAAAAGAGTGTTATCAATTTGGTGATTCCACATGGACTGGAGTAGAAAGACATGACTTGTTATAACCTTAACTCCAGTTGGAATTGAGAAAAACGTGATTTTAAGAATTTATTTAAGTCCAAGTATTGTCATTATATTTTCCTTCAACGATGTAATAATGGGCGTCCAAGACAAACTTAAAATTATATGCTTAAGAATATTGGCCCTAACTAATCAAATCTACATTGCCTTTTCCCAACTATGTTGGGGTCAGCTTCCAGTCTAACCGGATTCAGCTGAGTACCAGTGTTTTACATGGAGCGACTGCCTATCTGACCTCCACAACCCAGTAACTGGGTAACACGGTACCCCTTGGCAAGACTGGTGTCAGATCTAAAGCTTCTGACTACTCGTAACGACTGTCAAAGATCTTCAAATGACAGCCGGGACCAACGGCTTAACGTGCTTTCCGAGGCACGGAGGAAACTCAGTATGTTGAAAATGGTCACCCATCCACGGACCGACCTCGTCAAGCGTTGCTTAACATTGATGATCGACCCGTGTGGCTGTTATTATTTAGCCACGAGCTCCTCTCGAATATTGGCCCTAACTAATGGACCATAACGAAACATAAAGTTCAAGTCAGGTGAGTCACCAAGGCGAAACGAAACTTTAATTAAGTCAAAATGACTTTGTCGAATAAAATGTAAATTGATTTGACTTTAAATTGGATATTTACTCTATCAGTTCAATGATCTTTGACCTTTTTCACTTGGAAAATACGGCTTACAAATCAAAATAACTATAAACAACATAGGTAACATAACACATAAACTCACGCCTGTACGCCAAAATGGTTAGAAAGATGTGCACCTATTATTACACGAACACCAATGTAACGTCAGGTAATGTTTAAGTTCCATGGTGGCGAGGCAATTGCCATCAAAAAAAAGAAAGAAAAAAAAAAAAAATATACTCTGATTTTTAATTTCGTAGGCTAAACTGCATTTGTCAACCGTATCCTGACTATCAGGAGGATAGCTACTCCGAAAGTTGATCGAAAATTGAAGTAAATCGATATTGTAAAATAACAAAGCAAAAAAATTACAATTGCTAAAAATCTAGCGGCCCTTTTTAGTTTCTACTCATTTATGTCAGACTTTATTTTATCGATCGCATTTATTTTATTGTTGATTTCATATTTTAACACAATAAAAGTTTATGTACTATGCGTATGAATGCTGTTACATTTAAAAATATTACTTTTATATTTATAAAACATTTATTTACACCAATTAGTAAAATTAAGTTGATGAGTCATGTCACATAGATTCGATGAATCACCAAAGATTGAGCCTTACCTACAACACTATGCTCCGCGCTTGCAACATTTAAAAAAATAAGGTCTTTGGCAGCTGTCAGTTTAGTCTACAAAATTAAAAATCACAGTATAGTTTATTTGACACGCACGATGTAGGTAGGTACAAATAAAAGGGAACTTATTTTAAAACATCAATCGTACACAAATCTAGACTAGCTAGCTACATATGGGTGAATATACAAAAGTTGGGTAACTTTTTGGGATATTTTGTTTATGATAGTTTTTAAGTCCAATTCCTACAAATTCGGGTTATAAGATAGCTAATCTAATGAATATATTGCTCATGATAGGGCCAGTCACTTTTTAAAGCAGATGCGGAGATATTTGGATTTTTCCGAATTTAACTGCCAGGGGACTGACGGGGGTGACAAAGTACTGATAAAACACACAATTTCATAAGATAGGCAAGAAATTTATTAAGATTTTTAAGACATCTCTTAGAAACTAATAGTAAATCTCTCTCTTTTTCACTTTTAATCTTAAGCAGCCTTTAATTAACTTTAGTTTACTTTACTTTGCGACATTGAGGTAGATTTACCTTACAATATACATTTTCTAAGTAATACAAACAATTGAAACTAAAATATGAATCTCTGCCTTAAATTAACTTAATAATAGTTACCAAGCAATACCACAGTATTCAAAACAACCTTCTGACATGTCTAATATCATAATAATAATATAGTCTAAGCCTTATAGGCAAGTAATAAAAATGAGATCTTTTTCCCAACAAAAAATAATGCTTCTAAATAGTTTGACACTAAAATATTTACTTTACATAAACATCAAATCTGCTCTTCAAATTGGTAAAACTCTCTATTACCTTTTGTAAACACATTTTTTAACTACATGATCCATCGGAACATCTGCTATATATTTTTTATTCAATTGAAATAGAGTGGCATTCTGTGTACAATTTTTGAGGAAAGTCACTCTCAATTCAGCTTCTTCATCATCGACAGAAGAGCAGATTGCTGCATAACGATACTCTGCATTCCTTGTTATATATTTTACCAATACATAATAACCACTGCTATAAAGATTTCATTGTGAATGACCGCAAACTCCTGGTGTTGATAGATTGCTATCCAATTTGGAATGGTAATCCATGTCTCTCACGTAAGTGGATAGTGGTATATCATCATCTTCAGAGTCTGTAAATACGGTAGAAGCATTTATACGTATACTATGTTCAGCCACTATCTCTGTCTGATAATGAATAGATCCTAGCTTGAAATTATTGTATGCATCAGCGTCGCAGAAACAACTTAGTGACTTAATTGTAAGATGATTGGGAATGTAATCTGAGCCGGTCACCTGATGCACCAAGAGGGTTCCTTAAAAGTGATCATTTGAGACGACTTGTCGTTAATCAAGGTGTTCATCTGCTCTATATCATAGCCTTCAATCACCGACACTTTTATACCTGGACATCTCTCGCGGATAGCAGAAGAAAACTCCGTCAAGTTAGTTATGCCACCTCCTAAAGCAATCACTTAATCAGCAGTTTGCTTGCATGTGTCATGTGTCCCCTACACCATCTCGTGCCCTCTTCCCGTGTCCGGCTTCATGAAAGTTCCAGCAATATCCCACAATATTAGGGTACATGTATTTCAGTTTACAGCCCAAAACATAAAACATAGATTTGTTCATATATTGGGTTACAGGACCATCGCTGAGAAAGTGAATATTTTGAATGTTTGATGGCAGTGATGACAGCACAGCATAGCCATATTTGTTTTTTTTAGGAGCCATGATGTTGTAAACTGAAATAAGTAAAAAAATGCATAGACATGCTCAAAAAGACAGTACCCTGGCAACACGTCAGTCCTTTGGCGCAATATCAGACAACGGACTGACGCCAACGGACTGACGAAACAAACGTTAATTTGAGTTTATCTTTAGTGATAACGCTTATTTTGATACTTTCGAGTATCAAGAAGCTACATTTTAACAAATCAAAGTTAACTATTTATAAGTTAAAATATAACACAGATTTACAAGGAAATAGCGACTCACCATAGGACTGAAAAATTGTCTGGATCGGCACGTAGTCACACGACAAACACAACTCTAGCACCAGCACAATTAATGGCGGCCGAACAGTGGCGCGGTCTGCAGCTAACTTCAGTACCAACACAACGGACTGACGAATAAAACTGAACACAAAGTTTCTTATTATTTTTACAACAACTGTGAGAATATTATATTATGAAAGTTGTGATTATGTATTATTAATACATCACAGATTATAGTAAAATAGTAAGTTTTATTATATTAATAGTAATATTTAATACACAGCTTTTTGATTGCGCGTTTTGGAGGTTGTGACACGCCAAAGTACTGACGTTTTGAGAACATATTGGGAAATTTTACATATTTGTATTTAAAATTAATAGCTGAAATTGGGTGACCAAATAAAAGGCTTTTAGTTGTTTCCCAATTCATTATAAAATATAAACAAATGTAATATTACATAGTTATATTGACTGATGACATCGAGTTACCCAACTTTTGTATATTCACCCATATCAGTAATCTGTGATCTAGACGCCGCCTTCACTGAGTTGAAAAAAAAACCGGCCAAGTGCGTATCTGACTTCACATATTTAGGGTTCCGTAACAAAGAAAAAATCTTCTTATTCTTTTTTTGTCAAATTGTCCTAATAATAAACATTATCACCAAATTTCAAGTTCATAGGTCAATGGGAAGTAAAAAAATGTTTCGGAACAAAATTGTGTGTCAGACGACGGACGGACAGGCAAGTTAGTGACACGCTCCGCGTGGACCCTTTGGGTACGGAACCCTAAAAACCAATAACACCCGACCCGAGATTCCAAACCAGGACCTCTTTGCTCAACAGTAGTGCTTGTGACCACATGACCAACGAGGCAGTTTATAAAAAAAACTTAGGTACCTAGTTCTATGGATGTACTCTTAAAACAAAGGCATACTAAAACCTTATATTTAACCAGTCAACCAATGGTTGAACATCAAACAATTTAACGAGAAATATATGTCATTCGTATTGTTAAAAAGAGAATTCGTTTTAGTTTCAATCCTCCATATAAAAGTGATGAATAAATAAAATCCAGCTTCAATGGCTTTCATGTTACATACGAAGCCAATATAAAAATTGCAGTTTGGCATTTTGTCTCGTATAATATCTTTAGTGGAATCGATTTATTTATATTTCTTTTAAACGATTTTATAACCAAGATTTCACCCTCTAGAGTATATTTTACTACTCTCAGAAATAATTCTCCAATGCATGACAACTCTAAATCCCTAGGGAGTTCTTTTAATATTTATTTCGTATTAGCGTTTACCATTGGCATCACCCGCTTATGTATCGAAATTTATGGATCGTACTACTGGGATAAAAAAAAAATTGTTTGGGGGCCCTTATAAAGGGTAAAGATTTCTCACAAAAGAAAAAAAATGTTTGCATAAAATTAAAAGAAATATTTATTCATCATAATTATCTATCTATCACTTTTCCCAAATTTTTTACAAACAAATCAAATTATATATACACTTTCCTCCCTTTTTTTCGGCAAACAAATTTATTAAATCATTTATAGCTGATGATGACTTTAGTTTTTCTAAAACTGCCTCTATGGACAATAGTGACAGTTCTGACAAGCGTTCATGTCCCATCGAAGTTCTTAGGTAATTATTTATCAGTTTTAATTGTTGCTTACGCATGTCGGGGGCCCCCGTGACCCGGGGGCTCCGTATAATTGATACGGCAGATACGGCGGTAGCTAAATTCAAATTCAAATCTTTATTGCATAACACATGTGTTTAACAAGCCTAGGTCTTTTAAATAGTAATATAGTGCACATGGACCCTGTCGGGCACAGCAATTGAGTAAAACAATTAATACATTTAGTTAATATTAGGTTTACGCCCCTGGTACCACATAACGAAAGGCAATGCCTTTAATTTTGACGGTTCAACAATATTCGTTGTCTAATTTACATTATTACTTTTCGAGCAGACGATTTTTCAGACATAAGATGTTTAGTATTCTTTTTGTGTTTTTTTTTAAATGCAGTTCAGATCCGTGGGCCAAGATTCGTCTGTATTGTTTGACTAACTAAAATTCAGACACACAGACTTTCACAATTATAACATGAGTAGGAGGAACCCGCCGTAGCAATATTTCGTAGCCTGTCGTAGCACCGTAGCGGCGTAGCGGCAATAACACGCGGCGTGCTACGAGTACGAAGAAATACTCCGAGCGTAACGTCAAAATGATACGTTTAATAATTCCTCCTACACACTACTTTGTACGTTTGCATCCAGATTTAGTATAAAGAGTTATTTGATGTTATATTATATATCATGTGTCTGTCATGCGTAAAATATTACTTTCATAGTTATACAGAGATAATATTGGAATGTTAGATTTGGGTATTACAAATTCATCTATCAAGTTTGTTGATTATGGCAACATGGGAATACATTCATTTTGCGTACGGCTAAGGAGCGGAATTCCCTGACGGAGACTGTATCTCCTGATAGCTACAACCTAAGGGTCTTTAAGTCAAGAGTGAATAGGTTACTTCTAGGCAAGCGTGCTCCAACGGAGACCACATCATCGATTACCATCTGGTAAGAGAATGATCAAACACGAGCCGATCAATAATAAAAAGCATTCCTTGTATTTTTCCTTATCACAAGGTGCAGAATTGCAAACGAGGCTTCAGTTTGCCTGTTAGGTTTTGATCATCGGAAGTTTCAACTGTCGTACAGACACAAATTGGCAACAAGTCTCTACCATCACAGTGAGTGTGTGGGAAAAACGATACTCCTTGGTAAGACTGGTGTGACTCAGTAATCACGTGATATCGAATACAGTAATACTGCAGCCCCCGAACCCTTTTCAACCGACTTCAAAAAGTAGGTTATCAATTCGATTGTATGTTTTTGTTTGTTTGTAAATCGGTTACTCCGCCAATTATGAACAGATTTTGATGATTCTTTTTTTTATACGAAGGCTGGTGCTTCTCTCATTTAAAGGAGATTGCCCATACACAGGCCCCTTATGAGGTATCGTGTCTGCGATTTCAATATTATTCAAAAATAGGATTTATGTTTTGTATATTTTTTCATCCGTGTGCTTTACTTTATATGTAAAGACAACAAAAGAGCAGGTGCCTTCACTTGGACATTTGTATGCACCTTATTGCATTGTAATAAGGGTTCATTTCAAGAACAGAAACATGTCTTTTCTAATTATGAATATAACGTGTATTTTCTACAATATACAACCAAATTCATCAAGATACAACCATTTTTTCAAAGAGGCCCAAGTTCCCTTACAAAATGGGCATTCCCTTTTGATCAAGTTCTGACGAGTAGTGATATCTTTAATAACGCGTATTTTCATGGTTATATAAGGTACCTAACTTAAAAAGCTTTTAAACAAACAAAAAAAAAACGACTCCCAAAACAAAACACTACATATAGAAAAATTACTTTTCGAAAGTCGGTGTCAAAAACGAAAAAAATATGAACTAAAGACCGACTTCCGAAAAGAAAATATTTTTTCGCTTTGAAGTGTTTTGTTTTGGAAGTCGATATATATTTATTTTTAATGAGCTCTAAAGAGGTTTCATAAAGTTTAATTCTGAACTAAGTAAGGTGGTTGGTAGTTGTTGTTGTTGGTTGTTGGTTAGTTTAAGTAGGTATAGGTTTATGTTAAATAGAATTAAGTACTAATAACACTAACATTGCATTTAAGCACAATCTGTTACTAACCACTTACAAGTTAAAGTTAAGTTGGTCTGAAATAAAGATATTTTTTTTTTTTAAACTATCCATGAACGGACCTTATAAAGAAAATTCTTGAAAACAAACCCTGTACATTCAAATTTAAGTACAACCATGTTTATCAGGAATGGGAGGATTTACCATAAAGCCCCATTTTACTGAGTATTCGCAGTAGAAGCCATGATTAACATTTCAAAGAATAAGCATCAATAATTGAGCGAATCCTTACCCATGTCAGTTACTGAAGCGACTCATAGCTTGCCATGGCTTATATTTATTATTTATATTGAATTATTAATTTGATTCCTTAAATCTTTATTTTCGGTTTCAGCCTCACCTTTATGATCAATCTATTGGGATCGGCTTCCAGTCTAACCGGATTCAGCTGAGTACCAGTTTTTTACATGGAGCGACTGCCTTTCTGACCTACACAACCCAGTAACTGGGTAACACGATGCTCCTTGGCAAGATTGTTGTCAGATCTCAAGCTTCTGCCTACCCGTAACGACTGTCAAAGATCTTCAAATGACAGCCGGAACAATGGATTAACGTGCTTTCCTCCGTGCATCACCACCACCACCTCGTGGTCACCCATCCACGGACCGACATCGGCAAGTGTTACTTAACCTTGAAGATCGACCCGTGTAGCTGTTATTATGTAGCCACAAGCTTCTCAAATATGCCTAGCATAATCCAATCATCATCTGCCCTTTCCCCAAGGTATGCTGGGGTCGACTTCCACTGTAACTGGATGCACTCTTCCCAAATATGTTGAGGTTTATGGTCTGACCAGATGTAGCTAAATACGAGTTTATTGTGTGAAACGACTGCCTATCTGACCTCCACAACGCAGTTACAGAATAAAATAATACCCCTTGGTAAGATTGTTTGACTTTCAGACTTCTGACCACACATAATGACGATGATATTGAAGAAATATGTAAATTTACCAAATCTCATCCTGAGATGTTTGAAAAAGTGGGAGATAGATGTAAGTTGAGAACTAGATATCCAAATAGACCAATTATTCCTAGAATGAAAACGGAACTATATAGGCGAAGTTGTTATCCTATATGTATTCAGATTTATAACAAGATTCCTTACGAAATTAAAGAACTTCCAATGATAAACTAACCAAAAATTTGCATGTCATTATGCTATGATTAAATATGTTAAGCTACTATTATACTACATTCTAAGAACTTTTGTAACCATATTTATGTGCAAATAAAACTTTGACTTTGACTTTGTCCAATGATCATCCAATGCTGGGCTATAACTGTTTTAAGTCATAATTTAACTACTAGCTTACTACAAGACTATAATCTATCTCTGTGCCAAATTTCATCCAGATCCATTCAGCCGTTGTGGCGTGATTGAGTAACAAACATACATCCACACACACACATCCATCCAAACTTTCACATTTATAATATTAGTAAGATTATGAATATAAAATGTTCGCTAATTTAATAGGATTTCCGACTAAGATATCTCAATTCAATTCTAGTTCACTTTGAGCTTTATAGCGTTAGGGCATTTTACACGATACAGATGATTTTGAGCAGATAAATCGGGCACGTGTTTAATAAAATATACAATACATAAGATTTTCCAGATTTATGCCTAAAAGAGTAAAGTGCAGACATAGATTTCAGAAGCCAGACAGCATATTTCTGTTATAAAAACAACATTCTAACGGTACAGACACGTGATTGTAAACTAGTAATTTTCATACTTTCCTGTTTTTTGGATATACATGTAACCCAGTCGTGTAGCTTTCATTAGCTACGGTTGCTACGAGCTGCTACGAGTGACATAAAACTCGTAGCACGGTGCTAAGACGCGCTACGAGTTTTATGTCACTCGCTACAAAAGGCTACGAAGAGCTACGCGTACTTATTCCCTACGTAATACAGCATATCTATAAATGTAAATGAAGATATAAGGCTCCCCACGCTCTGGAGTTCCAAACTTTACCAATATCTCCTTTAATTCAAGATGCTATCTCAAAATTAATTAGAAACTGTTTGCTTTATATTCCAGAGCACACACCTTGCCCTACACTTTCATATCGTACCTCTAGACGATATTGGATTCCTTCGCGCGTAATCACTACCCGTCCTAACCTAACATTTCTATCTGCGACTGTATTATGTATATCCTAGCTGTAGGGCGACGAAAGCCAGCTCGAATTAAGGACGTGTGTACCTAAACGTCACGCGCATTCACCCGTAAATATTCACGAATCGGATCGCAGCGTGTAAATGATCTGTTGTCGGCGAGGCGTCAGCAGCGCGTGCAGGCCGCCGCAGGTGGTGCTGAGTGCTGGAGCCGGCGCGCTCGGGGTCACTAGCACTGGCCGCAGATACTGACCGAAAGCTCAGGCGGCAGCGCCGCGCGTGGCGGCGCGGGAAGGGGCCGGTGTCCACACCACAACACTTCACTCACTCGGCAGCGCGTCGAGCCCGCTCGCGCGTGCACGCGTCGCGCAACATGGCCGTGCCCGTGCCAGCGTGCAGCTATCGACCGCGAGCCGGCCGCGCGCCGCCCAGCGACTGACGCGGCTCCCGTGCGCGCGCACCGGCCGCACCGCCCGCGCGCCCTAGCTCGTACACCCCCGCCCCGGGCCCCCAGGCTGCCGCCGCCGCCGCCGCGTGTGAGCGGGCGAGCCTTCCCCGGCAACTTTGTACGCTTCTTGGAAAATCCCGCGTTAGAACTCGCTTCCAACTGATTCCGTCGACATAAAGCAAACAACTCTGTGGTTCCTATCCGACCACCTCCGCCTGCGAGCGAACATTCAAAGCTTTCCCTTCATTGTATAACCAGCTCTAGAGGAGCGAGCTTGACATGTTTCAAAAAGCCAAAATACATCCTATGGGAAAAAGAAAAGCCCATCGGAATAATCCAATACGTCTCCGGTGAAACCTGAAACGATAATTACATACGTCACCCGACGCACACCCCCGTAGCGCCCCGGTGGCGGTGGCGTGTCCCCTCGCTCCACAACAAGTCCGCGAGGCGTCGCTCTCGTGTTTATTTTCGGCCGCGGCCGCCGTGCCGAGAGCGCCGCGTGCCCGCTCGTTGTCATGACAACGCGCCCCAGACGCCGCCGGAGCCTCCCGAAGCGCGGCGGAGCGACACGAACGGAGCTGAAGTATCAAAGAACTGGCGTACGAATAGAGCTGGATTTTTGAATGTGGACCGACGTTTTACTGAGACTTTAGTGTAATCCATCAGCGGACGGCTGCGGAGTCTGAACCTAGAATAATAAATAAAACGTTCTGCTGAGGGATGAAGGAGCTAAGCCGAGGATGTCATTGAGCGCATTACCGCGAACTTTGCCCTGACAGCTTCAATACACTTTCGCGCTCGTCGCACGTACCGCATGAAGATTACTTTTTTCGCCGTTTTATGAACACGTACTTCTGAATGTTAATCCTAATCGTATTTATGTGCAAATACAGGAATATCAGGTCCCATCTATTTTTTTTTATCTCTCTAGTGACAAGAGGTTACTCACCCGGTGCACGTTTCAGAACCACGTGTACTAGTCCCGGGCTATCAAAGTCAGTTCTAAATAGGTAGGTAGAATAGGTACTCACGTAATAAAATAAATAATCTGACCAGATCATTACATCCTTCTTACCAGACAAGTTCTATAATCTTCTGTAGTAGGTTTTATAGCAAAACATTAAGGATTAGGATGATTTTGTTTATGGATCAGGCAGCAAAGTCTATGTGCCTCCTATGTGTGTCATAAGACTCCATGAGATATTCCAGACTCCAGTATTAATTATGGCATTTAACATATGCAATAATTTTCTATTCTGCCTGATTAGCCATAATTTTACCCGGCTGCTAGGAAAGGGTTATGTTTTTCGCGCGTATCTTGTAAGTAGGTATGTTTGTATGTATGTAATATTCTTTATTACCTCATACCTTTCAAACCACTTGACAGATTTTTATAAATAAGACATCTTTAGATAGGTCTTGGCCGCCAAAGTGTTCATACATAAGTGCCGATAAAAAAAGAAACATGGCGGATTTTGGGCTCCATACGTAGCGGTTGCAATTTTTTTTTCGCAACCCGTTGTGTGCTGTATCAAAATGAAGGGTTTTTAGAGGTGATTACAAAAATATATACCACTTAAATGTTTAAAAGTATTTATAAAAATAAATAGGTATTCACTAAAAAGTTGTAAATAAAAAAAGCTAATTTAACAAGTAAAATTTCACAATTTAAAAACCCCCGACGCATTTATCTTGCGAAAACACCCCGATTCTAACAGTAAAATGTCCATAACTTTTGAACGGCTGAACCGATTTTATTCAAACATAGCTAAGAACACTCTCGACAAAATTACCTTTCAAACAAAAAAAACTAAATCGAAATCGGTTCATCCGTTTAGGCGCTATGATGCCACAGACAGACACACAGATACACAGATACACAGCAACACACGTGAAACTTATAACACCCCTTCTTTTTCCGGCGGGGGTTAAAAATCAAAAACCCGACTGCACTAAAAAGCTTGCTGTGCAGTCGGAGGATCAGGCAGTTCTCCAATATGTATCCTCCGACAGCACATCATGATTTTTCTTGTTTAGGTACCTACAGCTTTCTAGTTCGCTAAAAACATAACCCTTTCTTTCCAGGTAAAGATAAGGCTAATCAGGCAGAATAGAAAATTATTGCATATGTTAAATGCCCTAATACTGGAGTCTAGAATATCTCATGGAGTTTATTCGGCACCTGTTAACAATTCCATCACCATACGCAGGTTCATGCTCAATACGAAGTCATCAATGTATAAAGTCGAATGGCTTGCATGAGCATTTCGTACAGCTAATAAAATTTCGTGTTTTGGGATATTTTTGTTTTAATTGGATAATGTGATAGATAATCCCTTTTAAAATTCTTAGATTTTTAGAACTTGGGACGTAAAAGTTATAACCAGTTTTATTTTTCAAGGTAATAAAAATTAAACTAGTTCGTTTATTTTCAAAACCAAGTTCTAAAAATATTACGTCTACATGAAAATAAAAAAGTTGTCTGAATAAATGGTAGAAATTGTAAAAACGAACAATAAATAAAATAAGGTGTACAAAATCTGCCATTCACCTTTCTGAAATATCTGCCATCTTCCGATTTCTTAGCAAGTTTCGATAGTATTGCATCGCAGCGTCAGTACCTACGTGTAAATTACTAACGCCATCTTTACATTCTCGTGGAGATTGACCTTGTTAACAATGGATTGAAGCAGTGTCATACTATTCATATTTTTAGTAGGCAGTACTTGTCCTCTGACTGGTACGCTTATGCAGAGAAATCATGACCGTGATTTCTTATTTAGCTCAGCTTTCTGGTGAACGAACTTACCTTTTCAATAAGACCCCGGCAAACAAATTTCCGAACGAAATTTATAGTGTCACAGTCACTGTCAAATATTTTCTAATCTGTGGTGTACGATTTCTAGGTTATGTCGTGAATGTTTTGTTAGGAAAATTTAATGAATTGAATACCTAACTTAAAAGGTTAAAAAGAAACGATAGCACCACAATTATGGCTCTCATAAGAGCAGGCTTGCAAAGACTCGCCAATGTTTTTAATGGAGGGCAAGGTATGAATTAAAAAAAAAAACAAGATACAAGCTTAGTTTTAGTGTTATTTTTGTTATATAAACTGTTTTTACGTTACAGCGGGTGTCCTATCAAGATTTATGACTCACCTCGCTCCTATAGAGGTCAAATCTGTACCAGAATCGACAAAAGACGTGATAGCTGAATGTAATAACCTTATCGAGAAAAACGCCTCACGAAACTTTGCTATTGTCCATTTATTGGGTAAGCAATGGCGCGTAACGGATGGGGACCTTCTTGTCATCGAAGGGTTCTGGCCTCCCACCATCGGGGATAAAATTAAACTGGACAAAGTCCTACTAGCTGGCACTAAAGATTTTTCGCTGATTGGTCGACCTCTTGTACAGCCCGGACTAGTGGAAGTGATTGCAACCGTCATTTCTAAGGGTCTGTCTCACACCAGAACACATTTCAAAAAGAAGAGGAGGAAGCAGTTCATGAGAATCAACTTTGTAAGAGCACCACAAACCATATTGAGAATAAACTCAGTAGAGATTGCCAGTAAGATCAATGAAGCTCCTAAGAATGTTTTCTAGTTGTATGTTTTAAGTAGATAATAAATGTTAGTGTATAAAAAAAATTAGTATTTCATTCAAACGCCAAGGTAAAGTTAAACAATCACATTTTTAAAAGTCTTACATTTAATTTCTTAGCTGATGTCCACATAAATAATGATTACCTAACTATAATATATATATTACATGATATAATTATTAACTACATAATTTAACATTATCACAATATTCCTGAAATGGAACCTTATGTTCCTCTTTCAGAAACCTTTTCATGCCTTTGAATAAATATAACATTTTACTATTTTCAAATAAATTAGATAAAATCTTTAAAAAGGCTTCATAATCACCGCTTTTTTTGTAAGCTGAAATAGATAGTTGGAACTCCTTATACTGATCGGCTTGTAAAAGCACTTTTATTTCCTTTACAAAATCTATCAAGGATGCAGGAGGGACTTTCTCAACTGTTCTTGACTGATCTTCGCTTGATTTTTCACCATTCAAGTTCTCTTCAAAACCAAAAGGTTTTATCTTCAACTTTTTCTTTTTGACTATATTATTTGCTAGACTGACATCTGCAGCTCGCTTGTGGATGGTTACTAGTGACTGTGATGACTGAGACTGCTGAGTGTCTTCTTGATCAATAGCACTAAAGAGATCTTTTGTAGAATTTGGCTTGAATTCCTGTACATAAGCAGAAGCTTTAGCATTTTTATAGAAATCCATTGAAAAATCAGCATAAACCTCATTTGAGTTAGGATACTGGTTTACTGACTTTTTATTTGAAGATTTTGACACAACTCTGGTATTAGACACTGGAAATGCTACACCACTAACATGGATTGGCCCAGAGTCTCTGTCTCGACCTCCAGACTCATTTGGAAGCAATGGTTTCAGCCTAGGTAGAGGCAGTGTTGATTCAGCATTTTTGAAAAACCTACAGATTTCACTCACTGTCTCCCCAAACTTATTGGAGACATTGATATAATCTCTCAACCATGCAGATAACTGGTTCTTCAATTTAGGACTATTGAACCTAGTGTCACAAAGTAAAATTGCACCATAATCATTTTGATGTCTTATGACTCTGCCAATAGCTTGGTTCACAGCTCTAGTTGCTTCTAAAGAATACCAGTCATCCCCTGATAAGAATTGTTTATCCTTAGTCCTCAGCTCTTCCAAATATTTTTTCTTCAGAATGATTCTTGGGTCCTTCAGTGGTGGAAATGGTAATCCTGTTATAATGACAGCTCTACCATTCATGTCAGCAAAGTCTAGACCTTCAGATACTTTTCCTCTACACACAGCCATGAAGCAGGCTCCTCTTGTACTAGGATCACTTATTTTACTATAGTAGTCACTTATGATTGCATTAAAAGTGTCCTTCCGCTGAGGCTCAACAAATATTGGCTTTATATTATTTATACTTGACCAGATCCCTTCATTTTGCCATGCCTCTTGACACTTTGACATTATAGGGTATGAGGGGAAAAACACTAACAGGCCATCTGGAACAACACGGCAGAAGCTAAGAATTGTTCTGCCTAAGGATGAAAGATATTTAGGGTTATCTCTGTTCTGGTAATTAGAATTTAGCATCACCCCATCAGGACCTTGACTTATAATTTTAACACATATTTGGTTGGACTTCACTATGTGAGGGTTCTCCAATGTGACTCCAATTGGAATGCCCAGTTCAGATGTTAAGGGTTTTAGTGGGGCTAGGGTTCCACTGGTTAATATGATACTCCTAACATTCTGTTCCATTAGTTGCTTCATTCCAAAGCCTGGACTAAAGCACCAATAGCTTAGAACTCTTTCAGCAGTTTTAGTGGTGGCAGTTTTTAGAGCTCCCCAACCATCAGTCTTTTTATTCTTTTTATCTTCTATTTGTATATGAACTTTATAACACATTTTAACTCTCTCTTTATAAGCATGTGTTGTACCACTGAATACCACATTAAGTAAATCTACTATCTTCTGCAAACCAACACCTTTGCGCTGAAACGGAGAAGCACTGGCTGTTGACAAGTATTGTATGAGATTCTCAATCATAGTGATGACTGCCATTTGATTGTGATCTCTGATCTCAGCTTTTGATAGCAACTCAAATATGTAACCACCAGGGTAAGTACTACCTTCATTGCCAACAGAAATTTCATCAATGGCTTTTTCTAATGCCAGCATCATTTCTTTTAAAACACACAAATCATCACAGGTGAAATCTTTTGGCTGGCTGTCCACTGTCATGTCCATTTGATCTTCATTACCTGCCGTCTCACCAAAAGATCTCATAACATGAGTAATCTCATCAATACATAAAGCAACATCTGTTGTCCGTATCTGCAAGGATGCTGACTCTTCACACATCTTCTCTACATTGTGTGCTTCATCTAAAATAATAATATTATTCAGGAGTTCTACTCCATTAGCTCTCCTTGATTTTGGATCTAGGATATAATTGTAAGGCATGAATATTATATCAGCATCCTGTTTTAATTCCTTTGATAAATAATAAGGACAACACTTCAGCTTCTTTCCTACTGTTACTAAATCTTCTATGTCTAATATTTCATCACCTTTCACAGCTCTGTCGTCTTTCTTAGATTCAACATTATTATAAAAGTGACAAGTTCTGGATTTTACTCTCAACTGACACATGTGGACTTTGTTCATATTATTGGTTTCTTTGGACACTTCTGGATGAATGCACATCTGGTCTCTTGAACCCAGAACAGTAGCTTTCACATGCTTATAGCTGGATCTCTTCAACTCTTGCATAGCTTGCGTTAATTGCGAGTGGGTTCTTGACGAATAAATAATTTTCGGCATTCCCCACGACGTGCTGTCTTTTGATTTACCAGCTCCTGACTTTAGCGTATCTTTTAAAGCTCCACTGAAATTGCTGTGCTCGGAAAAATTGCCTACTTGTGCATTCATTTGCAACTGGGCCTTTTTCACTAGTAACCAAGCTAATGACGAACATAGTAAGCTTAAAGTTTTTCCAGTACCTGTGGGAGACTCCAGTAAAGCATTGGTATTGTTCTGCAGGCTTTCAATCACTCGCTCCATGTATACTTTCTGAACTTCATATGGTTCAAACGGAAAGGTCACCGGTATACCACATATCATTACTTCAGGCATCGTTATTGATTGTATTTACACCCTTCCCATTAAATAAAAATAAACAAAATAAGGGGTAACAAATCCAACAGATTCTTCTAAAAATTTGACATGTTTCCATCAAACTAATGTCATTTTTGCCGCCAACTAAAATGAGCGCGTTCGAGATCAATTGATCAATAAATTTTCACATGGATTCAAGTGTCTTCCACAAAATGATTTATTTTAAATTATATGTTTGCATAATGATTCTGAGTTGTGAATGAAACCAATTTATATAACAATGTTTATAATATAAGATGATAATTGTATTAACCCAGACAAACAATGTCATTTCTTCACAAAAATATCATTACCTACTTCTTTTCGAACATAACACATTGCTAATGTCATACTAACTGATGACTAGGCAGCATGGTCCATGGACTTAATATTATCTTAAGTAAGTCCATGATATTAAGTCCATGGCATGGTCTCAGACCATAGCCTATTCCGTCAGGAATTAAACTTCATTTAAGATAGCTTGATGACTGCGACATATGTCAAACTGACGTATACGTTAATTTACGATATTGTTCGCCTGTCAAGCGCTATTGTTACTGTATTGATATTGACAGCTGTCGCAGAGATCAAGCTATCTTTAATGAAGTTTAAAAAAAAAAGACGGACACTCACTTACGTGTCGTGGCGTGGCGCGGCGCGTCCTGACTTATTTGATGGCTTCAAATCTCGTTGTGATATTACGTCATAACACAATATACGTTGTAACGGAGTCGTTTGATTGGTGGATCCTGCGCGCCACGCCACGCCACGACATTTAAGTGTGGTGCCCCCTTTATCTTTGAATGACAAATATAGAAAAAAAAAAAATCTTTGAATGTCAAGTGTCAACCATATGTTTATTAAATTTATAACCTTAAAAGTTCGAGTTGGTCAAGCATAATAATCGATTTTTCATTGTTTATTTACTGCAATAAATGCTAAGCAATGAAAGTTAGTGTCGAGCAAGTATATACGTCCGTCGCGTGCAATCGCACCCCGGAGATAATCGACTGGAATGGCCAGGGAATCATTTGTTTTGGTGCTACCAACTCTGTTGTTATTTACGATACGGTAAGGATATTTAGTTTTTAAGTTTCTGTGGCCTTTAGATTGCTGAGCTGGATTCTGAAGTGTTTAAACCACTCAAACTTTCGTAAACGACGATGAGAGATAAATAACAACGTCACAACTATTACTTTTCTTCTTATTCATATCTCAATTTATGTATTCTAAAAGAAATAAAAAAAAAACTTCTCTATTATAGAATCTCAAAGGCCGAGACCCTCTAACAGTACTCAGCCACCATCGCTCACAAGTGAACACAGTAAAATGGCTCCGTAAACCAGATGGTACCTGTACGGAACTCATTTCTGGATCAGCAGACAAGACTGCTGCTATATGGAGCTTGCAGGATGGAGTATGGAGAGTAGCAAATAGTCTTGCTGGACATACGGATGGTATAACGTGTATTCATGGTGCTTATAACGGAGATGAGCTGCTGGTTTTTACGGGATCTGTTGATTCTACTGTTAGAGTTTGGGAGAGGAAAGATGGTAAATATTGACTTAGCATTTTAACACAAAATTATGGCTTTATCGTAACTACTATAGAGATATAAAGCAAAACTTTAACATAATACAATAAAATTCTTGCTTATTGCTAAAACAAAAATACACCACTAATAATAATCATCCCACTAATGGGCAAATGCAGTTTTAACTACTCTAAATACTATTCAATTTATAGTTAACATTCTGACTTGCTGTCTCCTATTTGAATAATTTATTTATTTTGAATTCAGGTGTGACAGTCCACAAACAGACCATAAATCTGAACTCTGGTCTCTGCCTGACTCTGCATGCACACATCTTACCAACATCCCAGAAGCCCATACTGTTCTGTGCACTGGATGACCATAAGATACACGTGTTTGTTGGCGAGGAGTACCACAGGGTACATTCGTTAGCTGGACATGAGGACTGGGTTAGGGGGCTAGATGTTCAAGATGTGGGTGAGTAAGAAACTTTATTAAAGAACTTGTACTTTCTTAAAATTGGAAGATTCTGTACAGTTTGAAATTAACTTCACAACAGTGTCTTAGTCTGGCATTTTACAAGTGTCACTAGTAATTATTTTATTTGAAGAACCTGTATACTAGGTTATGTGGTCCTGTGAGTTCAGCCACTGACACTGAACGTCTCTAAACAGATGCAGTTCTGTCCACTACACAATACTACAACTTTGCTGGTACTGAGCAGATCCAATACAGTCCATCTATTTAGGAACATTTAGGAAAAATAATTTGCAACCCTATAGATAAATTAATCAAATTAAATCAATTAATATTTCTTCTATACTATCCAGCGCCTAAGTCGAAAATGTTAAAAAGTGATTCCAATAACATTTTTACAGAATAAATTATTTGCTCTCAAATTCCACAGACAACTCCACAATACTCCTCGCTTCAGCCTCCCAAGACACATACATCCGTCTGTGGCGCATTGAGAAGTATGTAGACCAGCAGGTCACCAAGGGCATTAAGGTGGAACAGAAAGTGTTCCCAGCATACGGAGAGGACTGGTCTGTGAAGCTGGATGCGGTGCTTGCTGGACATGAGGGGTGGGTGTATGGGGTGCAGTGGCAGCCGGCACCAGTTGGAGGTAGGTGGTGAAGAGATTATTATTTTTCAATTAAAGGGCCCTCCACGGCTTTAGTGCCGTAAAACGATTACTTTCTAAAGCATACTCCTTAGTAACGGCTTGGTTAATAGGCACAGCAAAAAAAATTTTGTGTATGTACTATATATTTATATGAAAAACATGGTTTCTTCGTGTAACTAATAGTTTTGCTTTAAAAATATAATTAACAACACGATATTTTTTCGCTACTTTTGGATACTCCTCCAAAACGACTCGGATGTTTAAAAATATTTTTAAACAGAAAAATTTAAGGCTAGAATTTCTTAATAACTGAAATAGCATATGTAAATCAAAGAATATTTTGCAAACAAAACTGTCCAAAAGGTTCAATATTGATATTCTGGCTCCGAGCGGGCGCACGGCCTACTGGCCCCAATGTTAACGCAGTAGGTTTTTTTTTTTTTATTTATGTTGGGTTTGCTCTTGACTCTAGTCTAGGTCAGAGGTGACAGAGACAGAGTCTACGATGGAGTGAGCTTACCCAGAAGAAGCCTGTTCACTCTAACTTTGAAGAGATTCGGGTTGAATGCGTTCGCAAAAAAAGTCCTCCGGTACTCCTACTGCGTTAACATTGGGGAATATATACGCCTTAATTCAAACTCCAACATCAGGTGCTCCATCTCACGGTGTTGGTGAAATTGTGGAGAAATCACATTGGAGTAGAACACTAGACACTTAAGGTTCCCCTAGTCGATAGCACAAACTATTCTGTGCGCGAGGTTAAAATGCATGCTATCTCATCCGACAACACGTGCGAAAGAGATAGATGCTGTGATGAGTAGTAAGAAGTTAATCACGTACCTGGTCTATTAGCACTTTTGCAAATTTGTTGATTGATTTTGGACAAAAACGAGCGCGCGAAATTTTATAAACAGACCTCTGGGAGTCTAGATATCATGAAAAAACGACTAAATGTATATATTCAAAATAAAATTATTTTCATTGTTGAATTACTAATCTATCCCTGTATGGAGGCCGTTTTGCAATTTTCCTTCTTCTTATGGTATTTATTTCCGCCCACAGATCCATTAAAATTAGTGTTGAAACATGGAACTTTCGACGCACATAACTTTCAAATATATATTTTTACTTTTTTGTTTCCATACAGGGCTGATGCATGATGAGACAAATTGATATAATTTTTTATTTTGAACCTACATCGTCAAACAGTTGAGTTATCGTAAGACTACGTTTGTATGGAAGAATTTTCGACTAGTGTAACCTTAAACGACAAAGGGAAATTACGAGATTTTACTTTTGAAATAGCCGAAAACAAAATCGTTTTCATAGTATTATGGAAAACGCGAACGCCGGTTTTTGTTACAGTTGCTTTAAAATCTAAATAACTCGTCCATTACCGCTCTTATAAACAAGCGAACTCCAATAATACTTATTCAGCCCAATCCTGATAACCACATCTTTCGCACATTTATCAATATTGTTCTTTCTCCATCCAGAAACCAGCAAAAAGCCGATCTACCGTCTCCTATCCTCATCCTTAGACAAGACAGTCATCATCTGGGAGCCAGAATCATCGCCACAAAAGGGGGAAGGGGAGGGCGCCTGGGTCGAAAAAGTGAGAGTGGGGGAAGTCGGGGGGAACGGGCTTGGGTTCTACGGCAGCAGGTTTGGACCTGATGGGAACTCGATTCTAGGACATGGGTATAATGGGTCCTTCCATATTTGGGGGCAGTGTAAGGTTAGTTTTAAATATTATTGTTTATTGTTATGTGTGTATGTGGTGGTGTGTATGGTCATATGGTGTGTTAACACTAAATTGCTAGTAGGTTTTTTGTTTCGTTATAGGTAAGTCCTAGTAGCTAATCCAGAACTTATTTTTTTCGACAAATAATATTATTATTTGTCGAGAGAGGCTGGATTCTGCGACACAGGGTATCCTAGTGCAAGATCCAGTGTCACATCTCAATACTGTAACACTCTTTTATTGAATCAATAAACATTATTTTATTTTTATTTATTTATATTCTGTGCTATTCCAGCAAACACAGTCACAAACTTACGCCTTTATAAAATTAATGTGATAGTAGGTTTAGTAAGACTAGCTTTTGCCAGCGGCTTCGGCCCGCGTGAAAGTCGAAATAATTACCTTTTCGCCTGATAACTCAAATAGATGTTTTGTGTTGGAACAGTTTCAGTCTGACGAAAATTTCAAGTGTTGATTTTGACAGGCCTAAGTAAGAAACTAGTCCTCTGTTAACTTCCAGGAGACAGGACAGTGGCAGTCATCAGTTGTCTGTGGCGGTCACTTCAGCGCGGTGGAGGACGTGAGGTGGGAGTCCGAGGGAAGATACCTCATGAGCGTCTCTGCTGACCAGACCACCAGGGTCCATGCGCCGTGGAAGAACAGTTACGGTATACTGACTAATCTAAGATTTTTAGCACTATACTATGCGGCCTGCTTCACCTACTGCTGCAAAGTTTTCATCTCAAACTGAAAATAAGAATCTGGTAAACATTTATCATAATCAACGGATTCGATTCCTGGCTAAGAATATTTATTTTTCAAAAATCCAATGATGCAGCTCATTTGAGTGTTTTTCGGTATCTATAATATAAAAATGAATCGCTGAATGTGTTGCTAAGCGCAAATCTCGAGAACAGCTGAACCGATTTCGCTTATTCTTTTTTTGTTGTATTTGTTATTGTTTGGAGAAGGTTCTTATGAAAAAAATGTTGTTACCTATAGGTAGGGTAGGTATAGTAGTAGGTAGGGTAGAGTAGGTAAGGTAGGGTAGGTAGGTAAGGTGGGGTGGTAGGGTAGAGTAGGTATAGTAGTAGGTAGGGTAGAGTAGTTAAGGTATGGTAGGTAGGTAAGGTGGGGTGGTAGGGTAGAGTAGGTATAGTAGTAGGTAGGGTAGAGTAGTTAAGGTATGGTAGGTAGGTAAGGTGGGGTGGTAGGGTAGAGTAGATGAATGTTTGTTGTTTTTATGGCAAAACAAAGTTTACCGGATCAGCTAGTTCAATATAGATTCGGATTTGACCATCCACGCCCACTTGGAAAACACTCTGTATAGGTTCACTTAGATAATGTTATCTTCTAATCCACCCATTGCCTGTAATCTTACTGAGTTGGTTTATCTCTCATTCACATAATTTTGATCACAATACATAATGTAAAAAACAAAACACATCAGATTTTGCATTTCCAATCCAGCTGATGGATATTTCTGATCGGATAGTGCCATCTCACGTAAATCTATACAAATGTAAAAGTAATACTGTATTTCTGTTTGTTTTTTACTTTTTTTGGGTTCCGTACCCGGTAGGGGCAAAATGCAGCCCTATTGCTGTCACCCACGTGTCGTCTGTTATACAATTTTAATCCGATTTTTTTTTTACTTCCCTTTGACCTACGAACTTGAAATTTGGTGATAATGTTTATTATTACGTATACTTTACCACGGCCCCCAACGCGAAGAGAATTTTGATTCAAATAAATTGCACTAGATGGCGTGATAAGCTTCGCTTTGTTATTGAGTTTTGTGAAATATTAAGATTTTCTAGAGACAATCATAAAAAATGTATGTTCTTGTTTAATTAACTCTCCTAAGCACAAAAATAAGGAATATCGAGCATTTAATTCACATTTCAAATTGATTTCAATAGATGGCGCGGTTTTAAATTTCTGCGACATCTACTCGATTTTTTTTATTTGATTTGTAACACTTTTTGTACAATAAAACTATAAAAACGTGCAAAAAAAAATACTATAAAACAAATCGTCGCTGTATTAAAAAAAAGTATTCACGAACCGAGTAAACCCTTTATTTGCAAGTCGCTGCTAACACCATCTATATCCGTGGAACGGAACCGAACGCGATCGATGTTCTTAGAAAAACAATCAGTTTAATCAGACGGAAAACGCTAGTTGCGTCGGCACGGTTTCTTTGTATGGGATAGGCATCTGTATGCCAGTATTATATTATCTGTGACTTTACTGTGGGTCTTAGGATGAACATGGACAAAACCAAGTTGATGTTGAAGGCCCATGTTACACCCACTCCAATCAAAATTGGAGACTCTACACTCGAAGTTGTGGGCGACTATGTCTACCTGGGACAAACGATCCAATTGGGTAGTATCCAACTTCGAGAAAGAGGTCAACCGTCGAATCCGACTCGGCTGGGCAGCGTTTGGGAAGTTGCGCGGTATCTTCTCGTCCAACTTACCGCAGTGTCTCAAGACGTAAGTCTATGACCAGTGTGTGTTGCCAGTGATGACATATGGCTCTGAGACGTGGTCGCTTACAATGGGCCTTATCAGAAAGCTTACAGTCACTCAAAGGGCAATTGAGAGGGCTATGCTCGGAGTTTCCTTGCGTGATCGAATCAGAAATGTAGAGATCCGCAAGAGAACCGGGTTACCGACATAGCCCGAAGAATTGCCAAACTTAAGTGGCAGTGGGCAGGGCACATTGCTCGCAGAACGGATGGCTGATGGGTCAGAAAGGTTCTGGAATGGCGACCGCGAACCAGAAGACGTTGCATTGGAAGGCTTCTCACCAGGTGGACCGATGACCTGGTGAAGGTTGCGAGGATCCGCTGGTTACGAGATGCACGGGACCGGTCAATGTGGCGACGCTTGGGGGAGGCCTATGTCCAGCAGTGGACGTCTTTCGGCTGATATGATGATGATGATGATGATGACTTTACTGACAAATACCAATCTATTGATAAATCAGAATTTTCCTGTGTACGGAACCCTATAAAGTGAATTATTAATTGTTCACTCTCTATTCTCAACTCCAGGTACCGACTGGCACGAGATAGCTCGTCCCCAAGTGCATGGGTACGACTTGTCGTCTCTCGCGCTGATCAACAGCACGACATTCGCGTCAGCTGCTGAGGAGAAAGTGATACGAGTGTTCAGAGCCCCGCACAACTTTGTGCATAACTTCAAGAATATTACTGGAGAGGTTATTGAGCAAGATGTTAAAGGTAAGGAAGAGGTATAATATGAACTTTTTAAAAGATCCTTAAGAGGGGACTCTAGTGAGACTTTCTCCATACAAAAACATTCTGCTGTTTTCTTCGTGGATAATGCCTCTATAGCAATGATTTTTTCCCATAAAATCTGGGTCTAATTAGTACGTGCCCCTATCATTTCCTTTTTTCCAAAACATAATCACAAAAAGAAATATGACAATCCAAAAACCCGAAAAAAATGCCCATTTTTACCGCTATGTTCAGACGGCTTTCAGACAAAATTGATAGGTTTTTAAGAAAAAAGAAAATGATAGAGGCATAGATATACTTTTCCTCTAAATTTTGATATAAGAATTTTTTAGATCAGACCAGTTTTCATGAAGAAAACAGCAGAATATGAAACGTCTTTTAGTCAAAGTTTTTGTAGGTAAAATCAGCCTGAGCTGCAGTTGTCCCTTTCGCACTTTACGGGGTGAGGTTGGAGGTGAAGCGACGGCAATAGTTTCTTCAAATACCTATTTTTCAAATTCCTGTTGACTAGAGTCCGCTCTTAAGGTCGGTTGTTCACGAAATCACGAGGCACCACACAACACGATTTGCGGTCATGATCTTTAACACATGACACACTGCAGCACAGCCAAGTTCATACTTGTTTTGTACAGCCGCCGTGGCCTAAGGCCTTATGTTTTTACCCGACTGCCAAAGAAGGGTATTGTGTTTATCAGTCTAGGTATGTTTGTTCCTATGTGGCGTTCCAGAGACCAAACGTTTTGGTTGATTTTGATGACTCGTACGTCGATCGATTCGTCTTAACCCTGCGAGTGTCACTGGCTACAGTAAAATTAAAAAATGGGGACTTCTGGGCGCCATATTGTGGGGCCCAATTTTTTTCTCTTCCTGTCCCATCGTGCGGAGTATCAAAATAAAGAGTATTAAGAGACAATTTCAAAAATATGTAAAATGTACCTACCTAATTCGAATAACATGTTAACTAAAAAGTGTTAGTTAAAAACAATAATTAAAAAAATCTAAAAACCCGACTGCTTAAAATGCGAACTAAAAAGAGGTAAACAAGAAAAAAAATATGCTGTGCAGTCGGAGGATACATCTGTTTTTGCTCAGCCAGCTCGCGAATATGTATCCTCGGACTGCACAGCATAATTTTTTCTTGTTTACGTCTTTAGTTCACTTTTTTTATTCGGAGTTTATTGCAAAATTACGAAATATTCTTGAAACAGACCAAAGTGCGGCTAAAGTTCATTATTATAGAAACCATCACACGAAGGCGTATGAATCTTAACAGAATGACTCTTATTCCGATGTCATAAAAGTCACGTAACCCGCCTTCGTGAGATAGAACCGGCGAAGCCAAAAAGAGCGTGTTATGACTATTTTTTCTAATCTGGTTTTAACAACTGTGTACACTTTTAAATATATGTCATTATACCCAAAGGCAATAAAAGGAACAATTTTGAAACTATTTCGGAGACTTGTAGCATACAATACAAGTTACAAAAATGTTTACCTATTAAGATAAGTTACAAGTACAAATTTAAAATTAATTACCCCCGAGGCGTTTTAGCTCATGTTTTTTAAACTACATAATTTATTTATTATTAGACACGCTTCGATCGACAATAGATCAAAAAGTCAGACATAAATCTAACTAGATAACGCAAGTCCCTCCATCTGTATGAAAACCAAGCGTGCCACTTTTTCACAAACAATTTAATAACAAATTTACTTACCAATGAAAGAAAACATTTCCAATGCCTCGGCCAACTTTTTCTTTACATTCTTTACAGCTCAATATGGCATAAAAATGCATTTTTATAGATTTTGGTGCATTGCCGGTGCTTATAAAAAGAAAAGCTACTGCTTATAAAAAATGCTAAATGAAAAGCTCAGATTACGATCAAAGATCGAAACATTACTCCGTTTTTTGGCACGCGATGTATATACATCAATGAATATTATTATAAACTAGTTGACCCGGCAAACTTTGTTTTGCCATAAAAACACCAAACATTTATCTACCCTACCTACCCTACCCTACCCTACACTACCCTACCCTACACTACCCTACGCTACACTACCCTATCCTACACTACTCTACCCTACACTACCCTACACTACCCTACCCTACACTACCCTACGCTACACTACCCTATCCTACACTACTCTACCCTACACTACCCTACCCTACCCTACCCTACCTTACCCTACCCTACCCTACACTACCCTACACAACCCTACCCTACCCTACCCTACACTACCCTACCCTACCCTACGCTACCCTACCCTACCCTACGCTACCCTACCCTACCCTACCCTACCCTACCCTACGCTACCCTACCCTACCCTACCCTACCCTACCCTACCCTACCCTACCTACCTACCTACACTACACTACTCTACCTACCTACCCTACCTACCCTATCCAACCAAACTTTTTTTTTTTTTTTTGCTTTTAGTCCTTCCCTGTATTCTGTCGAATATAACAAAAAAAGAATTATTCAAATCGGTCCAGCCGTTCTTGAGTTTTAGCGAGACTAACGAACAGCATTTGATTTTTATATATATAGATGCTCGACCTTAGTAGAGCTTCCGAAAGAGTGGGTCTTAAAATGAACATGGACAAAACCAAGGTCATGGTGAACGCCCATGTAACACCCATTCCTATCAAGATCGGAGACTACACTCGATGTTGTAGATTGTTTACTTGGGACAAACGGTCCAGTTGGGTAGGTCCAACTTCGAGAAAGAGGTCAACCGTCGAATCCGACTCGGCTGGGCGGCGTTCGGGAAGTTGCGTGGTATCTTCTCGTCCAATTTACCGCAGTGTCTCAAGACAAAAGTCTATGACCAGTGTGTGTTGCCAGTGATCACCTATGGGACCGAGACGTGGTCGCTCACAATGGGCCTTATCAGAAAGCGTAAAGTCACCCAAAGGGCAATGGAGAGGGCTATGCTCGGAATTTCCTTGCGTGATCACGTCAGAAATGATGATATCCGCAGGAGAACCAAAGTTACCGACATAGCCCGAAGAATTGCCAAACTTAAGAGGCAGTGGGCAGGGCACATTGCTCGCAGAACGGACGGCCGATGGGGCCGAAAAGTTCTGGAATGGTGACCGCGAACTGGAAGACGATACGTTGGAAGGCCTCCCACTAGGTGGACCGATGACCTGGTTCAGGTTGCGGGAAGGCGCTGGATGCGAGACGCACGGGATCGGTCAATGTGGCGACGCCTGGGGGAGGCCTATGTCCAGCAGTTGACGTCTTTCGGCTGATATGATGATGTTGATGATGATGATGTACATACAATCGCGTCATTTAGTTAGATTTATGTCTGTGATCGAAACACTTAATAACAACACGATATCTTCTGAAAATACCCCGTTTCAAAGAGTAAAATGCGCATAACCCGATGACCCTTATTTCTAGACTCACCAAAAACATGCCAACCGTTTCAGGTCCTGAAGGCGCAGCGGTTCCATCACTCGGGTTATCAAACAAGGCTATATTCATCGATGATGAAGAGCAGCAGGACGGTGATGATGACAACGACGGGTATTTCGTACCCATTGATATGACAGGTAAGAAAAAATCTTACAAAGTGTATTTGCCCGCTACGTTGTCTCAGAGCGCCTTTTTGTCTATTAGACGATGTTGCCAATTTATTTACCCAGCAATGGGTATAATAATAACACACATGATTGCCCACTTGGTGTTACGTCACTAAAGTGCTAACGACCGTTAATGGAGGCCCCTTTTTGTTCAGTTTTCAGGTCATCCCCTGCCATTTTATAACCTTGACCCACAGTAGTCAGGCAGGGACCAATAATCCCTCTATAGTTTTAGGCAATCGATCTTAACCTACCAAGCCCATAGCCCAATATATTTTGTCTCCATATTTTACAATAGTCCTGCTCCAACTGGGGATTGTCCTTACGTAGTGCATACAGGGATAATCGTCGGCTGTTTTCACATATCAAACAAGGCGTCACAAGGCATCCTACACCTTTCAAAGCTCCAGAACCCCTGAGGTCCGAGATTCTCAAAGACACATGATATTGCCTGAAATAGAGAACTTCAGTTTTACCATAATTTAGAATTATAATTCCTTGTCTATGATATTCCAGAGCCCCCAACCGAAGAGACTCTAATGCAGAACACGCTCTGGCCCGAGATACAGAAGCTGTACGGGCACGGGTACGAGGTGTTCGCGCTGGCCGCCAGTGCTGACGGCAAGCTGCTCGCCTCCGCGTGTAAAGCCACCACCGCTGAACATGCAGCTGTGCTTATATGGTGAGTCTTTACGACTATCAAGTCATCATCAGTCCACTAAGTGGAAGGTACCAATGCAGCGACTTTCAAATGTGAAATTAAAACGGAAGATATTGGAATCCATTATTTTTCTATTGAATAGGACGCACCGAAATAAGAGTGTGAACACAGTGGCGGGACTGGACTAAAATTTGATAAGGGCAAGAAATTTTTACGACACTCTCACTCAATAGATTGTATCCGAGAAGCAAGCCCAGAAATGCATTTGGAATATGAGCAGGAGGTAAATCCGCTACCTGCTTGGGGCCGTTACTGGGCACTTTGGAGCCAACGACATGCTCAGAAAGTTGGGTCTAACCGCGACACCCAGGTGCAGGTTGTGTGGGGAACATACGGAACGCATGGAACACCTTCTGTGCACATGCAATGCACTGGCTGATAAGCGAATGAGTCTCCTAGGGGTTGGATATCCAAAACCAGAAGACAAAAGGCTCATATTTCCTAGTCTCGTTTTAAAACTCATGAAAAGAGTTTTCAATGAGATTGGGGAGGAGTAAGTTATCTAGGGGACCACAATAGATCCCAATGGGTCGAAGTGTCCGAGTTATTTCTCGGCCCTTCCACAAGATAAGTTAAGATCGGAGAAGGAGGTTATTGTAAAGGTGAGAGACATTGGTTCAACCAAATGTCTCCATCCATATAATAATGCCAAGTGAAAGCTTTATTCAAGACTAGTATTTTTTTTATTAAATACGAATGGCACGGTTGTCTGGCATAGCAGTGCTTTATATATCTACTTACACAGTTCTCCAGGTTACAAGCAGGGATGTTAAGGAGCTCTGTAACCGTAACTATAGGATATCCAAAATAAAAATATATCCGTAACCAAATCGGTAATAGTTTCGGATAGGGGCGGGGTTTAAATGAGACACGTTATGACAGTTTTTCTGCACGGCCGAGCCGAGATACTAGACGCGGGCTTCACTTGCAATGGCAAATGATAACTTAGAAATAAAGTGAAATTATTACCTATTTGTGTTTTACTTTAACGTTTTCTTAAAGATCTAATATCCGTAACCGAAACTAACGGATAATCCGAAATAATTTTATATCCTAATCCGTTATGGTATTATTTCTATATCCGTATCCAGATCCGAAATACATAAAAAAATCCTAAAAAATAAGTATACTATCAAACAGCGATACAATAAATCATTTCTCTTTACAGGGACACCTCAACCTGGGAACAAACCCAAAAACTAATCTCTCACCAACTGACAGTGACCCAGTTAACCTTCTCACCGGACAGCCAACATCTCTTGTCAGTGTCCCGCGACCGACGGTGGACCTTATACCGAAGGCGACAAGGTTCAGACTCGTTTGACATGGTCGCCAGTACGGACAAGACGAACGGAGTACATACGAGGATAATTTGGTGCTGTGCGTGGACGCAGGATAGTAAGGCGTTTGGGACAGGCTCGAGAGATGGGAAGGTAAATGAGTTTCAAATTTTTTTAGGTACTAAAGATCTAATATTTTGTGTAACACTACTACAATTCGGTTCAAACTTGATTGGAGCTTGGAAAATACCGCATAGTGTACTGCAGAGCGGCAGACTTATTACGTATTGTAGCAAAATAAAACTCTTTAAATTATACTACTTTAATTATTTTAAGTAAAAAATATAATAGTCATGATTTTAAAAAAAAAGTTTTTATAAGACACACGACGAATAAAATTTATTTTTTCCAAAATAGTTTATATATCAGAACGTCTTTGGTGATTTACCATGTATTAAAATTTAACGTACCTACCTATTATTGATATGTAATCAGGTATGACTCGTTTGCAAACGATTCGTTTTACTTTGTATGATAAAAATTAAAAAAAATATTTAGATGGTTTTAACTGCACCAAGTCAATTCGTTATAAGCCAAATTAATAATTTTAAAGAACAAAAGATCTCAATATTACAATTGAATTTTACGAGCAAATTGATATAAAATAACTAATAGGTTAAATCTAAGAACTATACTACGAAAATAACTGAAAATCTGCTCCTGGGCTCCTCGATGACGTTCAATGAAGATTCTCGTAGGTTGCAAGAGAATTCCCAATTTGGTAGCTCGTTGCTCAGAAGGCAGGAATTGAGGCCAAAGTTTTTCGGAAATGAAGGGGGGGGAGGGCGAATTAATATCGCCCTACACTCTCCGGACGAATCTACAGAAAAATAACGTAAAATGATGATCCAAGATGCAGGCATGTTTTATGAAAAAGTAGCTGAGGAGAAAAACAAAATATAAGTACGTACCAAGCCTGTATCGTCAACAGGAAACTTGACTCACCACGAAACAAGTATTTGATGGTGTATAGTTGTATTACTAGATTGGATTTACGGGAACTCAGCCTATGGCAAAGAAAAATAGGATAAAATAAATGATACAAAAAGAACTAATGAAAAATACCAATTGATAAACAAACGTACCCTTAGGACATGTGAAACACCGCACACAACACACTAGTCAAAACAGAAATAATTACACATACATGATTCACAAAAAACTTAGAGATCCGTCGTGTGTAAAATAAATCTTTCAAATCAAAAATCACTGAAGGAAAAAATGGCATGACACTTTTAGATTAATAATTCAAACGAATTTTAAATAAAAAGAAACCTGGTTAAAAATAAGGTTGAATTCGTTAAAAAAGAAGGTTGTTTTCAATAAAATTATAATGTAGCATTAAACTAATGCTGCAGTATCTTTTGCAAGAGCAAAACGATAGCGATCAAACGCTTTATATCATAAAAGTCGGCATTACCTGCAGTGTAGGTATGGTAGGTCCTAGACAATCGTTTGCTAAGCGCTCGCTATTTGCCAAATGCACTTATATAAAAAAAAACGCCAACAACTCTAAAACTTCTGTATGGAAGAGCAATTATTGCGCAAAAATCACTATCGTTTTGCTCTTGCAAAAGATACGTAATAAGCCTGCTGGTAGCGCACTTCACAGCCGCGATTAAATTTAAATTGACCTGTACTGAAAGGTGCTAACCTTAGCACAAAGAATAAATTACGTAAAAATATATAATTATTTGCTTTCTATCTTGTTTATTTATTTTGATTTGAATTATCTTAGTAAACTCACGACGCTTACGAACCTAACTTAATCCGTTTGCTTCGTTGCCGCAAAAATAATAATAATTGAAACATATTTTTTTTAAATTTCCTTTTGATCTTAGTTTCTAATAAAGTAATTGTCATTTCCTAATCTGAAAAAAGTCCTATTACAATAATATTGATCTTAACATTATTCCAGGTATGCGTCTGGTCAGAAATGGGTCCTTCAAACTCCTCCCTCGGTGACTACGGTCTCCTAGGCAAAACACTAGAGGTGCCCGGCGAGTCGGTCACCGCTCTAGACTTCGCGCCTTATTCCGGGGAAGGCATAGTGCTGGCCACCGGCTTCGAGACCGGCGTCATCAGGATATACCACTTTGGAGTTGATGGCTGGAATCTATTGAAGGAATTGGATAATAGGTAAGTCTGGTATAATATGTGTTTTTAACCCCCGACGGTAAAATAGGGGTGTCTGTGGCATCATAGCTCCTAAACGGATGAACCGATTTTATTTAGTTTTTTTTTCTTTGTCGAGTGTTCTTAGCGATGTTTGATTAGAATCGGCTCAGCCGTTCAAAAGTTATCCAAATTTTACTCTTTCAATCTGGGATTTTTTGCAAGATATCGTGTCACAATGACGTGTTTCCTTAAATTGTTGATTGAACTGTGTCTTCTACTAGGTATATTATATGTAACTAGCTGACCCGGCAAACTTTGTTTTGCCATAAAAATACCAAACATTTATCTACCTTACCTTACACTACCTACCCTACACTACCCTACACTACTCTACCCTATACTACCCTACCCTACCATACACTACCCTACCCTACACTACCTTCCCTACCCTACGCTACACTACCCTACACTACCCTATCCTACACTACCCTACCCTACACTACCCTACACTACCCTAAACTACCCTACACTACCCTACACTACCCGACACTACCCTACACTACACTACCCTACCCTACACTACCCTACCCTACCCTACGCTACACTACCCTACCCTACACTACACTACCCTACCCTACCCTACCCGACACTACCCAACCTCACACAAAGCAAAAATAGCTTATACAATAGCAATAAAGCTCAAATTGACTCTACGTTTTAGTTAGAAAACTTTTGTATGGGAAAAAGAAAAGGGCTATTTTTTTTTTTTCCGGCAATTATTAGAATTTTTCTCCCCGTAAAAACCATCTTTGAACTTCAACGACCATTTAAAAAAAAGAATTGGCCAAATTGGTCCATGCGTTGTTGAGTTATGCGCTTACCAACACATTTTGCGATTCATTTTTATATTATAGATTTAAATTTTTAGGCTTTCAAATTTTTTATTAAATTTTTATTCTTATTTAAATTCGACGGTGTTATGGAACATCGAAACAGGCCAGTTTTGTGAAAGTATGATTTCATAGTTTTGAAGTTGTGTTGAATTCTTTTGATGAGAGATGAGATGAGATGTCCCCTTATATTTTAGTCAAAAAGAGTGATGTTTGAACAAAAACTTTCTTTTTACAGATGAGGTGGATGAGATAAGCTATTAAGATAAGAAAAGATATATTTATTTTGTAAAACATGAGTATTGTTTTTTGTTCTGTATCTTTTCTTTATATTTTGTTCCATAGCGCTATCCAATTTATTAGTTATCCTATTGAACTAAGAAGTACCCTTGTCGGCTAGAATCGTTGTGTTGTTTTTTTTGGGGAATCGTTCTAGTCACACTATATTATAAAGGTGAAAGTTTGTGAGTGTGTGTGTTTGTATGTTTGTTACATCTTCACGCTCAAACGGCTGAACGGATCTGGATGAAATTTGGCACAGAGATAGATTATAGTCTGGAATAGCTTATAGGATTCTTCTTATCCCGGAAATATGTTCCCTTGGGATAATTTTCGACATTCACGCGGGCGAAGCCGCTGGCAGAAGCTAGTATATTATAAACGTGAAAGTTTGTGAGGATGGATTAATGGATGTTTGTTACTCTTTCACGTAAAATCTACTGAACGGATTTTGATAAAACTACAGAAATATAGCTTATACATCAGTATAACACATAGGCTATAATTTATAAATATATTGGGCGACGTGCTATTACCACCTACCACATTTTTCTCAACAAAGCTTCACACCACTTTCTTCCACATACAATGTCTCATTCTATTAAATTGTGTGACTTAACGGTTCTTGTCATCCAATCTACAATTTCGACCAGTATTTCAAGCGGCTCGTTGGTCTAGGGGTATGATTTTCGCTTAGGGTGCGAGAGGTCCCGGGTTCAAATCCCGGACGAGCCCAAATCTTTTTGTATTTTTTATAATTTTGTTTTATTTATTTTCAGTGCGGCACATCATTTGGCGGTGAAAAGGTTGACATTCAAGCCTGCTGAGGGTAGTAAAATGTTGTTGGCAAGTTGTGGGAACGACCATCTTGTGAGAATGTACAGTGTTGATATTATTTCATAATAAATAATTATATTATTTTACCTATTTTTTTGTTTTTATTTCATCACTTGATCAAGGTAAATTATCCAGAAATGAAATACCAATTTATCTAACGTATCAATATATTTACAGAGAATTTGACAAAGTTTCATTAGTAAAATTTACAAAAAAGGCGAACACATGTATATCATAATATTTGTATAAAATCACATTTGATTGTAGCACTCATTTAAAAATGTGTTTTAAAAATCACATTTTGACTGTTAATTGGCCCAAAAATATTAACAAAATGTCCTTTTGTTTCACAAAAAGACATCTAATTCATAATAAAATTTATACAAGTTATTGTAAAAAACGTCCATGACTATAAAACATTTTGGTTTTATTGAGTAATCATATTTTTAACAGACCAAGAGAAGAACCAGATAAATAAAGCTAAAAACAAACCAAATGTTCGATCGCATTTAAAAAAGAACATCAAGAAGAGCCTTTATGTTCGTAGCTTGGTTCAACTTAATTCTAACATCGGACTATGCTTGAATTATTACATAATTCATATAGTTGAAATAATTAAAACTACAATGTATATCTAATATGATTCTCTTGATTTTATCTTATCATTCTAGTGATCTCATAAAATTTGCAAAAATAGTCTTCTAGTAATAACAATTACAAAAACTCGACTGCCACAAAATAATTAAATGCAAAGAGAAACTCGGTATAATTAATTCAATTCTGTGAAGTTATGAATAACAAATTGTATATTAAAATTATTTCTATAATATTTATTCAAGGCAATAATGAATTTGAAATATTATGAGGTGCTGCCGGTGACAAACGAAGGAAGGTTTTTCTATAATTTTTGTTTGTCCACACCCCTGCAACGGCAGTCGGGTAAAAATATGCTTTTTATAAGGTAAATATCTGCATTCATCTATCCACGTTTTTTTTTGTTTTTGTACATCTAGCCAATTTTCATGAGAGATATACTAATATGACTTATTCAGCAGGTATGCTAATCTGAGACCGTTCACTACATGTATATTTCATATTAAAACTTAATGTTTTACTTATTAAATATGCTTAAGATTGTTTCGATTAAATGCGGCGAAATTCTTTCTACTTCGAATATACGAGAATTGGCATACGTTACTTCAATGAGTTGCTTCATTCCCTTAAAAACAGGGGGTTTTGGTTCGTTTGGACAGAAGAAGAGAAGCTCGTTAGAAAGTAGGCCTAGGCTTTAAAATCTTTGATCCTCAATGCAAAGTAAATTAAAAGCTGTTGCTAATAGTAGACTGAAAATTATATTAAAACATACTTATTTTTTTTTTTGCTGTTATAACAAATTTCTTATCACATGATACCATTTGTTTTCGAAACTAATTTATGGACTTACACCTAGTACACTTACTTATTTATCATTTATCAACAATTTTGTTTACAAACATTGTTCTGGTCAGATTTAAGTTTCAAAATTTTCTTACATCGGTAATTACTTTTAAATGCTTATTTAAAAATAAAACTCAATTTTCCTTTAATGAGCGACCATGATAGCTTCTTCTGATTTTGTGATTTTAAAATATTTCATGAAGCGTCTGATTATTTTGGGTTTCTTCTTCTTTTTGCCGCTGGACCCACTTTTCTGGCTCATGCTGCTCAGGGAGTTGGAGTCAGCGGTTAGAGTGTGTACGTTGAGGGAGTCCAAGTCGTTCATTGAGATGCTTTTGGGTGCAGATGGCAGGAAGAGATTGTTGTCGTCAATGTAATCGCGGATGTTCTTGCTGGATGGCAGCTCCACTATCTTGATCTGTGGCAGCGAGCTATTCATTGTGGTGTTGTTGATTCTGTAAATGTTGAAGTTAAAATTAGAACTGATAGAAGACGTGGAATTAAAATTATTTTCCCAGTCCGCCAGTTTGCGCCAGCGAAGGATATTCTATACTAAGCGCAAAAGCTGTATCAGACACTTTTGGAAGTCTCGACTCTAGAGCATGCAATGTTTACTTAATAAGACAGACTGCTCTTACATAATTTCAGATTGTTGATAGGCAGGTTACTATAATTTAGGATTGGTTTGGTTGGTTGTTGTTTATAGGTTTTTTAGGGTTCCATACCAAAAGGGTAAAACGGGACCCTATTACTAAGACTTCACGGTCCGTCTCTCTGTCTGTCTGTCACCAGGCTGTATCTCATGAACCGTGATAGCTAGACAGTTGAAACTTTCACAGATGATGTATTTACAATTAAAAAAACAGAATAAAATAAACATTTAAGGCGGTGAGCAAAACGCCGCGCAAGCCGTTTTTTGTGCTGTTTTTAGGAGCTATCTACTCGTTATTTAAAAAGAAATATCAATTAATAAAAATAAATTAAATTTCTACATAATATTGATTCTAAAATGGTAGATTTAGTTTTTTTTTAAATGTTGTATATATTTCACTAATCTACTTCCAAAAAAACATGAAAATGAGAAATAATTATTGATATTATGCATCTCCTCGTAAAGTGTTCATTGATTATTTTTATACTAACACTAATGGATAGACAATTTAATAACGAACATTTTTGTAGAATTATTTTTTTCAAAAGACCAAAATTCGATTTTATAAAGATTTTATTCTAAAATCTGGGCGTATTCACTACTGTAATTCATGCGCCACCAGTGCCGCTAGACCAATAGGAACGCTCATATCTCATGCCGATTTTTTGGTCAGGGTACCGTCTTAAGTAGGGCTCCCATACAACAAACGTGTTTTTTTGCCGGTTTTTGCGTTAATGGTACGGAATCCTTCGTGCGCGAGTCCGACTTACACTTAGCCGGTTTTTACTCATCCTGTCGAATCTTAACATGTATCATCACCATCTTCCTGCCCTTATCCCAGGTTACTTGGGGTCGGCGCAACACGTTTTCTTCTTCCATACCGTCCTGTCCCCAGTTAAGCTATTACTGTCTCCCTTTTCCTTCATATCACTCATGTATCACATTAAAATAATTCCGTTTAACTATGGAAGAATATGATATACTGACATGTAGCTACTCTTAGGAGAGCTGCGACCAGCAGGCTGAAATGATGTTAATAATTATGAATAGGCGCTCAAGTTAACGCACCCACGATACAGGAAGAAATTCCAGGCTTTCGGCCGAAAAGTTTTAATAACTTATTGTTTTTTTGAGTTGATTGTTTTACTTTAGAAGCTTTTACGTACTCATCTTTTTTACATCATTCTCACATATTTGTTATTTTAATTTTCCAACAAGAATGATGTAATTGTAACTAAATTCTTTGTAATTCATAGAGACCTACTGACGCTTGCGAATGTGCAACTAGCTTCATCTTTTGCTTGACAATTCAAAAGTACCTTTTAAATGGTTTAATTAAAATTAATTTTGAGTTTGAACGTTAATGATGAATACCTACAAACCTGTTATTATTATACTGCGGTCTGGGCGCGTGTCTCGCGAGCTCGAGCGACTGCTTCAGCTTCAGCCAGAAGTCGTACATGGAGCGCTCGTCCTCATTGTAGTAGAGTTTGTGGTAGAACGCCAGGTGCGACGGTAGCTGACAGTCGCGGTACATGATCGGGATGATCTTGTGGTAGCTCGACTCTGAAAGAAGATAAGTTCAGATTTTTGCCTCAAACAAATATCAACCTTATGCTAGTTGTAATTAATTTGATTTAGAATTACAAGTACTATCTATACTTCTACTTTGATTAGTATTATCAAAAAAAAAACATAAAAGTAGATGTGAACACTGAATCTTATGTGTAGGTATAACAGTAATATTCTCGCAAGTATTTTTTTAAATTTTTGCGTTGCCATTTTGTTTTCGCATTCGGTTAAACAGATAATAATATTTTTTGAAATCAGAAATGTATATAGAGGGCGGCGTTATCGATCAAGGCCATTTCCGCCAGCCAACCTTAAGATATGAACTTCAAAACATTATCAGAGAAAATCACGATAAACCATAAAAAAAAAATAAAAAAAACCTCTAATCGAAAATAATGGCCTTACGGTGCGTTATCTCTGCCACCATTTTTATTCTGATGTAACAGAATCTGCCTAAACATGATGCGCCTTGACATTTCAATCTTGACTATCGTCGAATTATCAAATTTCCGCCTAAGAAATTTGATAATTGGAATTGAAATAAGCAACTACATATTTACCAATGCTGACGGCTTGTGCGTAATCCCTGTAGAAGGTGTTAGCGTTGCTGCTCAGAAACTCCGGCGAGCACACCAGTATGATGCGCTTGCACCGCTCGGAGATCAGCTGGGCTACCGGTGCGTAAGGCGTCATGTGGCCTGCTTGCAGTTTCTCCTCTGTGCACAGCTGGGGACAGAAGTAACAGGGGTTAGAGCTTTCAATCTTTTGGCTACCGCCATAAGCAAAAAGTCCGCATCTGACCAAAACACGGAGAATATAAACAAAAAAAAAGATCTGAAATGTCTATCGAAAGTGATCAAAACTAGACCTTTCACTAGAAAAATACTTGGTTGGGTTCACTCCCTTTTTTACCGACTTCAAAAAAAAGTTTACAATGTGATATTAACCTAAATGTAAACAAGCAATAAGCAGTTTCCTTCATTGTATTGTGTTATCGTTATGAAAATATAAATACACTGAAAAGTTGCTTTGTCCATACTTCAGAGTTGTCTCATAGTTGTTTATATTCTTAAGTATTTTCACCACCCAAAAGTCTGTGATTTAAAAGTCACCCTGTATATATAGTCATGAGCAAGGAAATGGTGGAAATAATTGGCAAAATGTCCACAGGTACTTAGATTTACTACAATAGAAATATTTTATTAACTTGGTAGATACACATCACATCACATTATCAGCCTATTAATGTTCCCACTGCTGGGACACAGGCCTCCTCTCTGTGAGAGGGAATGGGCCGTAATCCACCACGCGGGCCCAGTGCGGGTTAGTGGATGTCACATGTTTTCAAATTTTTGGTTCTAGGACATGCTGGTTTTCTCACGATGTTTTCCTTCACCGTTTTGAGAGCAGTGGTGAAGAAATAATTTACACAAAGTAAAATGCCTGCCTGGGCTGGAACCCGCTTTTTTTAGATTATCTTACAAAGTAACAATGTAAATATGTATACAGATTACAAAAATAGTCTTTAAAATTCACAAAAAGTATCAATATTTTTGTCCTTGACTGTAGCTTCTAATGATTTTTTCGCGTTACGTATTATAATCTATGTTTTGTGTCATATCAGGTCCAAGATAAGGTTTAAAAATATATTAATCTTCAGCACAATACAAATCAAATCAGGGCTTAGCATGTTATTGCAAAATATTTTGATTGTCTGATTGATTGAATCATGTTATATTTTACATGGAGCAGTGGTGGCCCAGTGGTAACTCGAACCCAGGCAGGCGCTTCACTTTGTGTAAATTATTTCATCACCACTGCTCTAAAAACGGTGAAGGAAAACATCATGAGGAAACCAGCATGTCCTAGAAACAAGAATTCGAAGACATATGACATCCACCAATCCGCACTGGGCCCGCGTGGTGGATTAAAAGGCTGATGTTAATAGTTATTTTAGATGTGCTACTTTAAATAAACCTAAATAATATAGTAGTAGGTAGGTATGTTATGCTTTTGTAAAACGTTATCACAATAATATGAATGTATATATAATTTTGTTTTAATATTTGCATCAAAAAACCCAGAATCGTTTCCATCTCGCCTACATACAATTTTTTGTTTCTTTGATGATAACAAAACAAAAACATCCATAATACATTATCGGAAGAGTTGAGGAATGATTGTGTGATTCACTTCTGTCTTGGTCGTTACACCTAAATATAACTTGCGTGGGATGCCTTCAATGCAATGCAGTATGAGAACAAGAGAATAAAAGCTTGATTTTTCAATTGTAATCAGTAAATCCAGGTGGAACACTATTTTTATTTTTAAAGCTGGACATTATTAGAAAATAGCTTTTCCCTATAGATGCAATTTGGTCAATTTGCACACTTTATGATGCAACAATCTTCCTATGAAACCAGTTATTTATATGGGTGACTATTTTTCAATATTTTTATATAAATAATTTCAATATACCTGGAACCCTGCATCTGTCATCCTTCTCAGCAGCTCATCGACAAACTTCTTGTCTTCTTTAGCATACAGCACAAAAGCATCGTAATGCTGCTCATAGCCCGGTACGTCGTCGTATGTGATCGCACTGAACACTCTCTGCTCGTCATTGCTATGGTTGATGATATTCTTGTTGTTTTTTATTGCAATTTGATTTTGTATATCCACTGAAAATGAGAAATATTTGTAGAAGTAAGTGTCGGTTAAATCAGTGTATTTTTGATAGTCACTTGTGATTAGCCAGCATCACAAGTGGCAGCTGGTAACAGTTCATGTTTTAGTTGACTATATAAACGTGAACTGTAACCAGCTGCCATGAATCTTCAGGGATCAGTGTCATTTCAGGTTTATAAAAATTTGGCGTTACAACTTAATTTGGAATTTTCTACTTTACCTCTAAGATCTCTTCTCTTAATTTCTTCTCTGAGATCTTCATACAGATCATCATAAACATCATAACGATCTAAGCGCTCCAAGTGGCTCAGCAGCTGACCAACTGTTGCTGTCTGGGCTTCTTGCCATATTTTCAACACCTCGATGGTCTTTTGAGGACGAAGTGCAATGTATGCAGCCTGTTCTGAAGACACATTGACTAGGAATGCCAGGCCTCGCCAGTCTCTGAAGAGTTTTAAAATTAACTTGTATTTATGTTTCAGGTTCACTTTCCACCGATGCACAATTTGTACTATTGTCAACCACATTTTTGCAGTCATTTTATGATGAAGTGATGAATGGGTCATCTTTACCAATAAAATTCTGACCAAAATTCAACCAGTCTTAAACACTTGATATAATTTAGCAATCAGAATGAAATGAAATAAAACTAGTCCACATCTGGCCAACACAACTACTTAATACCAATAAAAGAGCACCACACAACACTAAATGTTTATAATAATAAGTATATAGTGTTAACAGGTCAATGAGTCACCGTTATCATTGGTTGAGTTCAGATCATTCTCAGTATTCATTCTGTAAATATTGTAAAATAGCTCATAGGCTGGTTGAGGATACAGTAACATTAAAATGAATATTTTTTGTTGAACAAGCACTACAATTTTACCCTAAAAGCTTGAGAAAACAGTGCAAATCTTAACAGGAAAAGTTTCTCCATTCATTCTTCAAGGTGTTTAAATTCTTTGGTCAAGTTTAAAAATCAGTCTCATATAGAGTCAAAAATAGAATAATTCAATGTAATAACATTATTCATGTTTGCTGTTTGCATTCAAAAAATAAAGACAGGTTTTTCTAGTTGTTTTTCGAAGTTGTTAGTATTTACACTGATTGTCGAAATCCTAAGCTATAATCCTAAGGAACAAATAATTACCTGGGCAGCTTTTCAGGTCCATCGCTGGGAATAATTTTTGGCGTATCCAACAAACATGATAACAATTCCCGTGTTTTTAATGGAAGACATGACAATGGCAAAGACTGTATATTATCAGTGTCGTCTACCATTTTTTATGCAAAATTATCACAAACAAACATTCATTTCGGCTGAAAAATGCACTTAAACTTAACACGGTGTATTTTTTAGTCCAGTTTCCTCAAAAAATGCACAAATTAGCAAATCAAAAAGTGACAAAATAAATCACGCAACAATAGAAAGCAGTGTTGCCAGTGGCAGATAGTCAAATGTTACATGAGTCATCTCAAAAAGTTACATTTTCATGAGAAAAGTTACATTACCTTATTTTATGTGCAAAACGACACTAAAATAATAAAAGATTTTTTTTTTCTCCTTTTTGTTAGTGGAACGCGCCCATTATTTCCGCGCGGGCAGGCCCTCCCCCGCGTCTACCACGGGTAAATCCGTTGCGTTTAGTTTAGAACATTCAAATTTGATTTCGTTTACAACGAGTAACAACTATGCTAGGTACCTACTTGGTCGATTAGTGAAAAGATCGCTAAACATAATCAAATCTAGGTTAAGCCGGCCGGTAGGTATTCAGCCCACTCTAGTTCTTGTAAACGAAACCAAAGTTACTTAACAATGAGTAATAAATAGCTATATGAACTTCTTGAAGCTATGTGCAGAGCATGTCACAATTAAATTATGCTATTTGACTTGATAATCTTGATATTTAGTTGACGATTGATACAAAAATAAACTTATTTCAGTTGCAAATACGACTTTGTTGTTGATTTACTGATTCCCTAAATAATTAATTATTATATTAAAACTACATCAAATATAACATTTAATAACCAAGTATTGTTAGCACAAATAAGTCGAGAACAAACCAATCACTACACTATTGATGACGAAATCAATTTAATAAAATTACACTAAATTACATTACTTTCGTATTTATTTATTCTTCTTTGGAGATAATAAAACTTTAGTAAACAAAACACGACGCTCATTCGCTTGCCGGAGTAAGCGGGATGGAAGATTTAGAAATACACGTGAGTGAGTGAATTAAGTCAGGGAACAGTGCGACAACACGTCGAACAAAAGGTTTCTTATATGCGTTCCGTTTCACGATTATTTTTTGTTTGCGGGCAAATATTAAAATATTTTTAGTAAGTCCTATAAGTTACATTTTGAGTCGTGTTACATGAAGGTTACGTGAGACGGTCAAAAGTCACGTAAAATGTAACAAAAGTTACGTTCTGGCAACGCTGATAGAAAGGGCAACAGATAAAAAATTCAGTTGTGCAATTTTGGTTGAGTGATTTGTTTTTGTTAGGTTGGTAACAGTGCGAAATTGACAAACATAAAATCTCCTCTTCACGAAATTGTTTTTTCATGCATCTGTTGAACCTAGTCATTTTTCATTACTCGAAACTTAAGCTTCATGAAATTATTGTACTTAAATCTCTTGTTGAATACTTAGTACCTACTGTTAAATGTGATCTAACAATGGCCCTGCAGTGGCTAATACCGTCCATTTCGATTTCAATTTTACCCGACTGCCGAAGGAGGGTAATGTGGTTATCAGTATGTATGTATGTTTGTTCCTATATGGCGTTCTAGAGACCAAACGCGTTGGCCGATTTTGTTGATTCTTACGGCAATCGATTTGTCTACATTAAAATTGCAAAGTAGAAAAATGGCGGCTTTTGGGTGCCTTATTGTGGAGGCCCAATTTTTTTTTCTTCCAAACCCATCGTGTAGGGTATCAAAATGAAGGGTTTTAAGTGGTGATTACAAAAATATATAATACTTATATGTTTAAATGTACCTAATTCTAAAAAAAAATAACTAAAAAGTTGTAAATAAAAAAATTATTTAAAAATAACAAAAAACCCGACTACTTAAAGGTGATCTGGTTTTGTTCAGCCAGCTCGCGCATATGTATCCTCCGACTGAACAGCATGATTTTCTTCTTGTTTACGTCATTTTAGTTCGCTTTTTAAGCAGTCGGGTTTTTTGTTATTTTTAAATATATTTTTTATTGAAGAAGCTGCTGTCACATAACCTTCTTTAGTGATTTGGGTGACGGTGCGTTCAGAAACGTCTAAAACAAAATAACAATGATGCCTCATATTGCATGATGCCGGTCCCGTCCTTTTTTTTTTGTGTTTGAAATCATCCAATGACTTCTCCCGCTCTGGATGAAGCAGGAGGGCGTGTCAGACTTTTACTGACTAAAACCCACCCGTGTTCCTTCAGTTGCTTGCGCCAGGGCCGCGGTAACTCTCTTTCAAATTTATCCGCGACCCAGACAGGCATCGGCCCTATCAGGCCCTGTCACTTTGCTGACATCTCTTTGAGGCGCGCGTGGAACACTACGCTTCGTAAACTCGGGCTTGGTATCGGACGGCGAGCTACCCATAACTTGCCGTTCACAAGCCCACGTCTACGGTGGCCGGGAATCCTCCACCGGGTCTCCTCCTTTGCGAGCATTACTGCTTCGCAGAAGGAGGAGTCAGCTTCCCATGCCCTCTCGCTCAGTACCATGGCCTGGACCAGGGCCGGACGTGAGAGGACGCCACCGCCGATCGCCTCCATGAGGACACGGCGGTGCTCTGCCCAAGCGGGGCAGATCTCCACCGTATGCTCCACCGTGACCTCCAGGCGGTCCACACAATGGTGACACCCGGGCGTTTCCTCCCGCCTTATCCTGAACAGGAACCTCCCGAAACAGCCGTTTCTGGTGAGGACCTGCGTCAGGTGGAAGGTGAGGACGCCGTGACGCCTCTCAAGCCACTCCTCAAAGAGGGGCCTTACCGCCGCAATTGTGGCGTGCCCAGCGCTGGGTTACGACAATCGCCCACTCCATGCCGTCATGAGATCCTGTCGGAGCTCTGTCCGCCGAGCCACCGATTTGTCGCGGCAACGGAGTTTCGCCCCGGCATTTCGCCTCCTCACGCCACTCCCATATTTGCGCGAGGACTTTTGCTTCCAGATCCCATGGCGGCAATCCGGGAAGGAGGCTCGCCGCCTCACCGGACACCGTGCGGTATCTTCGGACCAGCCGGATGGCCAGCCCGCCGGTTGAACGCGTTCCAAAGGGTCATCTCTTTGAGACGCGTTTAACCGGCGGGCTGGTCGCCGCCTCAGGGAACGCGCCCATACTGGTGCCCCGTAAAGGACCATGGACCGCACGACCCCCGCGTAGAGCCTCCGGCAGGAGGCGTTTGGACCCCCTAGATTGGGCAGCAGCCGCTTGAGGGTAGCCCCCGCCCGCTCCAGCCTGGGAGCCAAACGATGGAAATGCTCCACGAAATTCCACCGGCTGTCAAGGACGAGTCCCAGGTACTTCATCGTCGATCCGACGCCGATGTGAACCCCTCCTACCATTATACCCTCGGACTTGCCGGTCCTGTCCTGCTGGTTTAATTATGTACCACCCAAAATGGTTGGTATATTTATATACCACCCAAAAACCAATACTGTCAGGCACCGGTAGTACGAAAATTTGGGTAAATTTTAGTATAAAAGAAATCCATAAAAGCTTTCTGTCAAATAAGCAACGCGGGCTCTATCTTTGTAAAACAAAGACCTTATATGTATTAAGAAGTATAAGGTCTTTGTTGTAAAACGGCACCGTAGGCATTGAAATAATATGTAGTACCAAAGATAATATAATACTAGCATAGTAGTACTACATTATTACCTCAATGACCGTAGGCCCGATATTGCCTTGTTCAAATCAAGCTAACATCCCAGCCAGCACATTAAATTACTTTTGGCATAATGATGGTGAATAATCGGAAACGAATAAAACATGGAATACAACATACTCTCTTGACACCGGACATAAATAAGTTAAGGCCGCGATAAGGCCGCCCATTGTATATATTTTTAGTTTTATGTTTCAATTGTTACTGTAATCTCTGGTGTACAATAAAGAGTATATAAATAAATAAATAAAATAAAATAAATGACAAACGATGAGTGCCGATTTTGGCCGCGCGCACTCTATTATAATAATTAACACTGAATTAACACCGTTCCACATAACATAAATACCGTAGAGTACGTACTTTTTTACCTAACGTAAAAATTTTTTTTTTTTTGGCTTCGCGCGTTTTGTGCATTTAGCCAGCGTCAAGTTTAGAAGTTCTAGTTTCTTTAGTTTTTAGTCCAATGCAAAGACCTTATACGTATTGGTCCAATGTCCTAGTCATAGACTAATATATAATAGTTAGGCCCCAGTAAAATGGCGGTAACTTTATTGGAAGCCTCCACGGAGTCCACGGACAGTGACGGATTAAGACTACTTGATGCGAGCAATCCACGCATGTGGGCCCCCCTATCCGTATGTCAACTAGAATCGGTCTTTAAACCGTTACCGCCCAAAAACATTAGTTTTTTTATGTTAAAATAAGATGATGATATGAAACGTACCTTAGAAATGGAGTAGGTGCGACAACAATAAATACCAAAGCATAATTTAATGGAATAGGAAGCCGCCAGTGCTATGTCCGCGCTTGACGTCATTTCTATGTGGCCTGCGCCTAAGTGATGACATCGATAAATTGGCTGTCAGTCTCCTGTTCTTGGTTTATTTATTTGCAGTCAATTTTCCTTATTACCTCAATAAATAAAACAAATAAATATAATTTGAGACGCTTTATTGTCATTCACAAGTGCATTCACTATCCCACTACAATCTAATGTCAATACAAATGCAGAATAAGTTAATTTTTATATTAGTCACATTTATTCATAACCACAAAATGATGATTTAGGATGGATTTAGGAACAAAAAGGCAACGAACTAAGTCACAACTGGTAAAACATGTTAAAACAGAAAATAAATATGGTTTTGTTGGTTAAATAAATAACATAAACTATCGGAAAAATAATTAAAACTAAATTCGTATTAATATTAATAACACAACTACTCAAAAATGATTTGATGTTGTTACCATTACTCAAAATATTTTTTTCGTAAGGAAATTCAGTAAGGTTAACAAAAACACATAGTTCTACAAACACTATTTACATTATTACTACTAGATTTTAAGCTCTTTTATAATGGAATGTTTAATTTTGACTTTTTTTCGAAATTCAAAGCGGGTCAAGTTTTAGCACCACGCACATTTCTTCAACCGTACAAAAAGTACAAAGTGATTTTTAGCTCAAATTAAAAAAGTTATGATGAGATAAAGTTTCCAAATTGTTCAAACGTTATCCGAAATTCACACAATGGATACATATAAAATAAAATTAATAAATCTTTTACGTTCTAAATTCAAAGATAATTTAAAAAAACAACACTAAGTAATGTTAAAATCGGTAAAACTTCTTCTACAAACACATACATACATCATTACGAACTACACATTGCATTTTTCTACTGGTTTCGGCTTACAAATTTTGATAGATGACAGATATAAATTACAAAAATTACATTTAACTGGCTATTTTACATAAATTTTGTTTCCATTAACCAATTGACTTCCAAAAATTTGTATTGCGTATAAAATTTGTGCTTCGATTCACAGCCGGTCGGCAATCTAAAGTTATACATTATATAAGAAACAGTACCTACTATTATAATAAAGGTAACTAGATTGTATTGTCTCTAAGAAGGAGAGTTGCTTCACAATTTAGATATTATTTACAATATTGGTATGATATGTAGATATCTAAGAATATTTTACTCTAATCCCCAATAAAATGAAAGCTCTACATTCTTTAAGAACTTACAGAATTGTTGTAAGAATAACAATGTACTTGGAATCATTTGAAATTGTACGGCGCAGGCCACATAGAAATGGCGTCGGGCGCGGACATGGCACGGGCGGCTTCCTATACCATTCCAATTTCAAACTAAATGCATGGAAATAAAGCGCAATTTGATCAGGCGCGGGCACCGAAATGTCGCATCAAAACCACGTCCGAACAACGACATATCGTGTGTCCTAAAATGCGCTTTATTTCCATGCATTTTATTTGAAATTAGAATGGAATAAGGAGCCCGTGCCATGTCCGCGCCCGACGCCATTTCTGTGTGGCCTGCGTCTAAGGCCACGTTACCACCTGGCATGCAATTTGCATTACCTACATTGCAGGTACCAAGATTTGAATAGATAAATCGATCGTATCTCGCAATGTTCTTAAACTTGCATGCGAGTTGCATGCAAGGGGCCGTTCAAGTATTACGTAAGCAGATTTATTACAATTATTTACCCCCCCCCCCCCTACCCCTTGTCATCAAAAGTAAGCAAAGCTCTTACCCAAATGCATTATATTGGTATATGCATTTTTATTTAAATTTAAGTATTGCTTTTTATAATGATTCATGAGATTCAATTCCCCTACTCGGTTCTAAGCGAGTACCTAAACGTATTAATTATTTGTGGGAATTTTCGAATATGCCGCGTTTCGTTTATAAGCATAAACAATGTGTGGGTTGCCATATGTGTAAAAAAGTAAATAATTACTGCTGACGTAATCACCATCTAGACCTTTCCACCCCCCATGTCATCAAAAATAAGCAAAACATAGGCCCCCCTATAGTACTTACGTAATACTTGAACGGCCCCCAAGTGGAATAGCGGTTTAACAGTATATTTTAAACTTGCATGCATTAGGTATATCAATCTCTACAGTCTAAAATTTGATAACAGATTTACTTAGTGACTAGATGCAGTTTTCAAAAACAGGTCAGATTATACAGTCAACGAAAAAGATAAATTAACAGATAAGAAAAACAATTGTTTTTGTTGCAGGGATCCTCAAAAGAAGTTAATGTAGTTAGTAAGCTGCCTGGGCCTGCAGTCTCGACATAGCTAACGATCGTTACGCTAGCTAACATTCGTTAACTCTTACCACAAAATAGTAAGTATACAGAAGGGCCACTCCCGCCGTTTGGAAAATTGACAGCTAAACTAGACAGATTCACTAGGGTTGCTACTATATTGATTCCGAATTAAAAAAAAAAGGGTAAGTTGCCCAAGTTACAAACATAAATACATAGATTCGTCTAAACATACATCATATCATGCTTACATGCCTTAGAGGGTAGACAGGGTATCAAATATCCATTTAATATCACGAACACTACAACCCTAGTGAATCTGTCAAGTTTAGCTGTCAATTTTCCAAACGGCGGGAGTGGCCCTTCTGTATACTTACTATTTTGTGGTAAGAGTTAACGAATGTTAGCTAGCGTAACGATCGTTAGCTATGTCGAGACTGCAGGCCCTGGATGCTTATCTCTTTTGTTGCTTTTTTGGCGACCGTACATACTTGAGAAATGTTGCTTTGCAACAAGACAATGTTGCCTAACGTATAATAAATAAAGGTTCAACTGAAAGCTTACTATTTTATACATGTAACGCGGCAAGATATTACGTATACATACTTCTTACAAAATCGAATTCTATTATCGAAGCCGAAATTCTACATCTAGGTTTCTAAATACGTCATTAGCCCTGAATAGTTTATGTACAATATATATTATATACAATCTAAAATTGTAAGGATTATACTTAGTTATTTGTCGTTTAATATAAGACATTTTGTATTCAATGCGTTACCCCACACTGGCACATATTGCCAAAGAAATCACGTAATACTGAAAAAGATAAGGTAGAAAAGTTTCATTCTCTTTGGCGATATGTTCCAGTGATGTGTGACAGTATATTATATTCTAGATTTGATTTGAGGCGCATTTGCGATCAATGTAATATTATTATATCTAAAAGTTACGGTAAATATAAATAAATACTTTGAAAATAAAATCTGTGTTTGGCAAGACGTAAGAAAATCACAATAAAAGAAGAAAACTTGATAATATGGTGTTGAATCTGTTTGGCACCAACTTAACTAATAATTGTATTTTTTTTCGGACAAAACATGAATGAGACGGAAGATATTTAGACCAGCTGTCAAACTGATGTCAATTAATTGGCTAGTTACTTAAGTCAGAATAAGATAGGTTGACATTATAAATAAAATTAATGCTTAATAACAATAAAAAAATGTTAGGCAAGTACAACACAACTACTTTATAAGTATACACTTAAATATAATGCAATTTTTATTTCTACTTGCAACGTGTAAACTTTCACAGTAAGTCGACTAGCCGTGTGAGTTTACATGGTGCAAGTCAAACAAGTATAGTTCGATTCAAACTTAATAACGTCTGCGAAGTATGTGATTAGCTCCACATTATCCCACGTGAATATCCTACTGCACAGCAACCTTGAATTCCAAACCACCATTAATTTTGAATCGATCTATAATAGTGGACATCGTTCTTCAAGATTATACAAAATACAAACAAAGTCTTGTAAGTGTCAATCTATGTACAATTTGATATGAGTTTTATTATTTCTAATTCTACAAATTTAGTTGTTAGGTACTATACCCTACTATAAATTATGGAATTCGTCCATAGAAAAGTGAATAAAATTATTGATGAAAAAAACAGATGAAAATTCACGAAAATTAAAAAAAAAACCCAGCGTTGTGCGAGTCAGACTCGCGCACGAAGGGTTCCGTACCATGTCCGTCAAAAAAACAAAACACGTTTGTTGTATGGGACTATGGGAGTCCCACTTAAATATTTATTTTATTTTTGATGTTATAGCGGCAACAAAAATACATAATCTGTGAAAATTGCAACTGTCTAGCTATCACGGTTCATGAGATACAGTCTGGTGACAGACAGACGCACAGTGGAGTTTTAGTAATAGGGTCCCTTTGGGTACGGTGCCCTAAAAATGAAAATGATTATTATGAAATAAATAAAAAACACATGCTGCAAATAAATTATAAGTTCTACAAACAATACGTTCAATTAAGTTTTATCAGCGATGGTTGTAATGCCAAAATGTAATGGTTGATGATGTGACATTTCCCATAGATTAGTGTTTTTTTTCTAATCGCTATGGCCACGCTTTCGCCTAAAGCCTCTGGGATTTGGAATAAATGTTCAAAAGAACAATGAATAAAAAATTAAAAAAAAATCGAAATTACTCGAGCTTCCAAAAGTACAAACTAAAATATCATAGCCTACTTGCATCAGTACGTTTTTATTTGTAAATATTACAAATTTGTTTTTTTTTATCATCAGTCTTCAGCGGTAATCTTTGAATTTGATCAAAACTGACATAAACAACATAAATTACTTTTTTTTATAAAAAAAAATTGTCTTTGGATCAAAAAGTCGAGCAAAAACTGTCGAGACTAATCTTTATAGAACTTATTAAATAATAATACTTAGAATAACTTTGAAATGTTTTACTTGAATCAAGTAAGGATATAAATTCAGAGACCAAAATTTGCCTTTACTTTGCAAAGTAATGATCCTCAAACGAATATCAACCTTATACTTATAATTACAATATTCATATTCGTATATGGGCTCCACCTACTGGGCTCAAATAGTTTGATCAAATGTACCAACGAAACAAAAAAGACGAAAAGAAAGATATTCGTATAAGCGAATGTAAGACAGCACTTTAATTATACATATATAAAACGTCGTGTCCATAAGAATAAGGTTCATAATCGTATGAAACATATAAGTTAGCAAGGTCGAAGTGTGATTTATGAATCCTGCCATTAAGGTTGCTCTAGTCGAGAGCAAGAACTAGTTTTGTGCGCGGGGTTAAAATGCATGCTATCTCATCCGACAACACGTGCGGAAGAGATAGATGCTGTGATGAGCAGTAAGAAGCTAGTTCGCGTACGAATTAGCACCTTTGCAAGTTTGTAGCAAAATGGATGATGATTTAGGACGAAAACGAGCGCTCGAAATTTTATAAACAGACCTTTGGGAGTCTAGATATCATGAAAAAACGACTAAATGTATATTTTCAAAATAAAATTATTTGCATTGTTGAATGACTAATGTATCCCTGTATGGTGGCCGTTTTGCAATTTTGCTTCTTCTTATGGTATTTATTTTCGCCCAAAGATGCGTTAAAATTAGTGTTGAAATATGGAACTTTCGGCGTTCATAACTTTCATTTTTTAATTTGAACGTACAGCGTCAAACAGTGGAGTAATCGCCAGACTACGTTTCTATGGAAGAATGATCGACTAGTGTAACCTTAATGTGTGAATAATGAAATGTGAAAACTTAACAATTATAGTCATATGAATGCCTACAGGCAGATCTGATTGATTAGCTAGTTGTTATATTAGTTCTGCAAGTATAAATATCATATCTAAACAAGCAGTATAGGTTTGCTCACCGCGATCATTTTCATCGGTCAACTGGCGGTTAGAAGACCAGTTTGCAGTTTTAATTGGCCTTTATTAGTCTACAGAATTAAAACCTAAAGGGTCCGGATACTAGGCCAGTTTATGAGAAAGTTCAGCTAAGATGTGATCAACACGTTAAGCCAAAAGAGTTAAGATCAAAACATCTCAATATCATCATTGTTATGGAGTATTAAAGTATACACATACAGCTCTTAAACGCGATTTAGATGTCCAGATCGCTTTCAGTTTCTTTGTTGAAATTGGCCCTTCCTTAGTAGGAAAGTGTTCTTAGGGCGAATTTAATCAAGAAGACTTAACTCGCGAAACTGTCGCCTGGGGCCATGATTCCAACATTAGAGAGAGACGGAGCTACACAGGACGTATGGCACCATTACAACGGAGTCGCGTCAAAGTACGGCCCCTGATCAAATTCGTAAACTGGCTTCGATCCCGAAGGCAAAAATTGACAGTATTTTAAACAGTTACTAAGCGTTTTAATTACTCGGTTAATTAGTAAGTAAACGTACAATAAAGCTTTTTATTTTACGATATGTAGTATTACAAACTACCAGCTAAGTACCTAAGATTGTTTTAACTCGAGTTAAAAATGGAAAACTTTTCTAAACGAGGGTATTGCTTATATAGTAATTATTTAGTAATTTATCAGTTTTAAAAAGATTCTTTGATTTGAAGGTACTTAGAAGTTTATGTCTTTTATCGTAGAAAAATATTTTTATTACACCAGAGACGTTATTTACACCCAAAAGCTTCGATCTCCTAAACTAAGCAACATCTTGTATACCTTATAGTCAGACAGTCAAAGAGCATTTTAGCTCATCCCAAAAACCCATTCAGTCAGTTACAATTCTATATTTGAATAGTAACATCGGCAAACCTTCGGCTAAATTCGTTAACACGAACCATTTGAATTCAATTTCGGAGACTGATTCGCGAATCTTCGGCAAACTTCGGTACGTTCACCATGTTAGAACGGACAGAGTTTGAAAATGGCATTTTAAATTACGAAATGGTTTTCGAACGATTCAAAATACCTTTCCATACAAATCGAATTGGTGAATTGGTGTGTACCAATAACGTTTTCTTCACGTAACATTCTTTTACCGCGTTTTCATAAAATGTATGACTATTACTTATTTATTCAAAACAAATATATCTGCGCAAAATAGACACAGTTCAAGCAACTGCGCACGGAGAATCGTACACTGAATGCCGTCAACGCACAGTAACAAACGAGTTCACTCACTCCTATAAGAACGAGTCAATGATTGCAGAAATCTATTCTGAGCAAAGACCTTATACTTCTTACTACTAGACTGTGCACTATGGCGCAAAAAACGGTCCGAGCGAGAGGGCTCCCGTTGGTAGTGTGTCTCTTTCTAATGAGGTGACCATGACCAAACATAACAAGGGACAAATTGATTGTAAAAACAATAGTGTAAGTATCCCGATATATGTATATATGCTACCTAACTACGCTACCTAAACCTACCAAATTCAAGGAAAAAAAAGAAACGTGTGTATATTTTTTGGAATCTACATCACTTATCGTATGGTGTCGGGCGTAAAGAATTTCAACATCCCATGTTTTTCCATTGGTGTCATAAGAGGCGACTAAGGGACAAACCAGAGAATGGGCAGCAGCGTTCTCTGTGCATTTGTAACAACCATACTGGGATCGCCAACCCGCCTGCAAAGCACTCCCCATGAATAGCACAAATAAAACATAGCCCCTAGTGCCCGGCAGCCTGCCTACCCTCGACTACGGTAGCGATCTAGGTTAAGGTATGGCAAGGGGTGCAAAGAATCCCGGACGAGATCCGGCTACCCCAACAAATACCGACGACAGGACCTGGCAACGTACAACACACGCACACTCCGGACTCCGGACCGACGATAAGATCACCGAACTCGAAGAGGAATTGAGCAGTTTACGATAGAGTATTATAGAGTTATCTGAAGTTCGAAGAGAAGGGGGGACTCGATAACCCTCAAATCCCAAGTCTGGATAAGTCTTGTTCTTCAAGACCCATCGTATAGATAGGAACAAAAAGCTCTCTGATCTTACTCCCAAGCTCATGAAGGAGAGGCGTGAGATGATCCTGCAGTCTTCAGACGATGCTTTGAAATACCCCAAAGGATCTCAATTATTTCACATATTGTCCAGTTGCGTAGATAGTTGAGAAACTTAACTTCACCAATTTTATTCCACTAGGAATCAATTTGCGAATGATATTAACAGCCGCTGAATTTTACTCGAACAAAACCCGCCAAAAACTCCACAAACCTGGTGGTCCTACATTTAGTATTACCAGGCCCAAACATTTAAAAGTACTACTCTTACTCAGTATTAATTAATTATTTTTTAAATAAAATGAATTGATTAATTAAAGGAACTGTAAAAATATTTAAATACGCTTCAAAGTTTCATAGACTTTGAAACGTATTTAAATATATTTTTTATTCGTTCGTTTTGGTATTACCTAAAAAAGAAAATATAAAATTTTCTACCATTTCTACCAAACCCAATGATTAGTTGAGCTGGCAAGATGTGAGACAAGGACACACTACCAGCGGGCACCCTCTCGCTCAGGACCGCTTTTGGTTAGCTACCGCTTATAAGGGAATAGCTAACCTAGATGTATGATAATAGATTTCATTTTAGCTATACAAAAATTTTTGGTGCACAGTCTAGTAGTAAGAAATACGTATAAGGTCTTTGATTCTGAGAGCATTTTAGCTCATACCAAAAACCCATTCAGTCAGTTACAGTTCTATATTTGAAAAGTAACATCGGCAAACCTTCGGCTAAATTCGTTACCACGAATTGAGCCGAAGTTTAGCTTTTGTTAAGTTTTTACTGCATGAAAACGCGGCTCTACTCCCAAATCTCAATAGAGCAGTAGAAAAACAATGCAGGTGTCCCCTGCCAGCATCAGCTCAATTATGCGCCGCCCTCTTCCCTTGCATGTAACCCTCCCATCTTTTAGCCGTATTGATTAATATCGGGTCATTATCCAACCCTGCGAGAAGATACAACTGGTTAACGTGTGTAGCATGGTAGTCCCACCTAGCAATGTTAGGGCTGACACCTAGAGTAAAGTGTCTGAGGTCGTAGAAACTCCCGCTGCCGGTATCAAATAAGGGGAGCAGGTTTTTCAAGGAGGTCATACCGTCGTCGAACATTTTCTTTGCGAGGGAGATGGAGTTTTCTCCCTCAATGATGTGTAGGTCGTAGAGGCCCAGGAGAGTGTATATGAATCCGTTGAGGACGAAGAGTGGCGGCTTTGTTGGGTATTCTTCGTACCTGTAATGAGAATGAGAGAACATTTTATTGGGACTCACCGACATGGTTTTAAGTGCACTAGTACAACCAGTTCAATTCAGAAACTGGGACTGGTGAAATTGTGCATGGAAACAATAAAAAAAAAAAAAACTGTAGTTTCCCCAGCTATTCTTTTCATCTTCAAGTGCATTAGCAATGAGTTATTTCAATGGAGACTGATCAGGATCACAAACTGTGTCTGTTTCGAAAACGGCGCGTGGACAGGGTAGTTGACTACTAGTTGTAAGCGCGGGGATAGCTAGTTGATTTACAGCCGTAAAGGTGAACGCGCACCTAGACACACCGCAGGAGCCGCACGCACCGCAGTCATCGCATTTCATAAATCTTTATATGAAATCGTATGCAGCCTCGCGTACCTATCCGCGCCGCACGATTGGAATTTCAGAAAAATGCTGTAGGTATTTGGGTTCCACCAGCGCGTGCGGATGACGTCATCAGATTCGGCGCGTTCAATGCTTGCGGCGAGTGCGATGCGGGCGTCGCGGCACTTCATCCGTATAGAAAATATTGTTCAAGACGTACAGAAATGGATACGATGCGTGCGGCGCGAATTGGTGCGCGTTCACCTTAAGCGAGCAGTCATCTCCGTTGGCGTTGTTGTTGTGGGAGCCGGGTCGTTTAAGTGACCAACGACCTTAAGGGTTCGAAGTCGTCCCTCACCCATATTCTTCTTTGTGTCGATAAATCCATGTTCTTTTACATTTTCTTCGACCAATACTAAGCCACGTCGATAGATTTAGAGCTATCCTCGCAAAGCTCCCTCATGGTGCAGATCTCGCACATCGGTCCAACGTCTCAACCTTGCCAAAGAACCCTTGACTATACCGTGTACTTACCACACATACTTGTCCATCCACAGCGCCTTCACGCCGCCGGCATGGCTGGGCACGTCCAGCAGGTACAGCGCGCGCTTGGCCGCCTGCAAGTACACCGCGTCACCACTGTGGTAGTAGGCGCGCGACAGCAGCGATATGGCGTGGCCTTGACTCATTGCCGAGTGCCTGGCAAACAAAATGAGTTTAATTTAAGGACGCTATTAAATTTTTCTACAAACAACAGTACTTTACAGGTACCAGTTTAATGTAAATACAATCAAGGGCGGATCCAGGATATTTTTCTGGGAAGGGAACAAGGGGCGGACGGGCAAAAAAAAACAACAATAACCGTCAGAAATAAACTTGAAGTATCATACTTCATGTTTATTTCTACAAGTTCAAGTATGTATAGGAAGGTTTATGAAAGACAAGAGTTTCACTCGTGTTCTTTCTGTTCATCATCATCATCATATCAGCCGGAAGACGTCCACTGCTGGACATAGGCCTCCCCAAAGCGTTGCCACATTGACCGGTCCCGTGCGTCTCGCAACGGATCGTCAGCGGATCCCCGCAACCTTCACCAGGTCATCGGTCCACCTAGTGGGAGGCCTTCCAACGCGACGTCTTCCGGTTCGCGGTCGCCACTCCAGAACCTTTCTGCCCCATCGGCCATCCGTTCTGCGAGCAATGTGCCCTGCCCACTGCCACTTAAGAGGAAACGGGGGTGGTCTTTTCTCCATACAAACGTTCTCGTCTGTTTTCTCTCTGGTTTATGAACTTAAAGCAATGATTTTTTACAGTAAAATAAACATCAACTTCTTCTATGTCCCTATGTTTTCCTTTTTGGTGATATATTATCCGTATAAGAACTAGAACCCTCTCAAAATGCTCAAAATTGTCTGTATTGAGTCGCTGTCTTCAGAGCCCTAGTGTACAAATTTGACAACTATTAATGAAAAAAGGAAAACATAGGGACATAGTAAATATCCTTCTTATTCAGTTTATGAAATATCTTCTAAATCGGTCCAATATTGGAGGAGAAAACAGACGAGAGCCAAACCTCGAATTATGACTTTTTACTTATGAAAATTTGTCGAATCTGCAGTTGTCCTTATCGCACGAATTTGTGGGCGGGGTGAGACGCAAGGGGTCTGCATAATACGTACACCGACGGAAAGGTGATGCGTAGTAGTTGAAAATAATATCGATATACTAGTGTTGAAAACAGTTATCGATAAACACATTTATATTGTTTACATGTGCTGTTCGTGAGAAATACAAATAGAAGTATTAAAAAGTATTGGATACAAAATAAAATAAAGTGCATGTCTATAAATGTTTATTACAAAAAGTTTTCAATACAAAACAGTAAATTATATATCGGATAGGTATCCGCAATCTCTAGATCGCCTACCAGGTACATCAGCGAAATTAAACTTATTTCAACGTCAGCCGCACGGGTCAATCGATCAGGTTAAGCTTTGCTTGCCGTGGTTGGTCCGTGGATGGGTGACCATCTTTACATACCAAGACCCGTCCGTGTCTCGTTCCGGCTGTTATTTTCGGCTTTTACAGCCCGAAAGTCTGACCCGTTTTACCAAGGGGTTGCATATTACCCAGTAACTGGTTGTGGAAGTCAGATAGGCAGTCGATCCATCAAAATCCTGGTATTCAGCTGCATCCGACTCTAACGTAGATTTGAAAAGGCTAGGCAGATTATGACGACGTGCTTTCTCTCACTGGTTTATTCTTTGGTATCCAACCGTCAATGATTTCTGGTAAAAGGCTAATGCCTTAGGCTTGCCACTAATGTGGTAGAACTTTTCAAATTAAATCAAATCTATCGAACTTTTCTAATATTGGTTCCATTTTTATGCCATAATGCATCGTCCCTCTTAATATTTTGAAAAATAAAAGCTTTTGGGACTACCTAAATAAAATAACAGAAATCTCGACGAGTTATGTGTAGTTGGCCTTGTACTTGGTAGAAGTAATTGTGATTCTGTTTTAATTGTAACATATTGCCTTTAAACATACATAAATCTATTTCATCATCATCATCGTCATCATATCAGCCACTGCTGGACATAGGCCTCCCCCAAGGGTCACCACATTGATCGGTCCCGTGCGTCTCGCATCCAGCGGATCCCCGGAACCTTCACCAAGTCATCGGTCCACCTGGTGGAAGGCCTTCCAATGCAACGTCTTCCGGTTCGCGGTCGCCACTCCAGATCCTTTCTGCCCCATTGGCCATCCGTTCTGCGAGCAATGTGCCCTGCCCACTTAAATGTGGCAATTCTCGGGCTTGTCTATGTCGGTAACCCTGGTTCTCTTGCGGATTTCTACATTTCTGATTCGACCACGCAAGGAAACTTCACGCATAGCCCTCTCCATTGCCCTTTGGGTAACTGTAAGCTTTCTGCTGAGGCCCATAGTAAGCGACCATGTCTCAGAGCCATATGTCTGGCAACACACACTGGTCATAGACTTTCGTCTTGAGACACTTTGGTAAGTTAGACGAGAAGATACCGCAACTTCCCGAACACTGCCCGGCCAAGTCGGATTCGACGGTTGACCTCTTTCTCGAAGTTGGCCCTACCCAACTGGATCGTTTGTCCCAGGTACACATAGTCACCCACAACTTCGAGTGTAGAGTATCCGACCTTGTTTGGAGTGAGTGTAACATGGACATTCAACATCACCTTGGTTTTGTGCATGTTCATCCTAAGACCCATTCTTTAGGAAGCTCTACTGAGGTCATCGAGCATTGTACTGAGGTCCTCCATAGTCTCAGCCATGACCACTATATCGTCGGCAAACCGAAGGTGAGTGATGTATTCGCCATTGACATTTATGCCTAGCCCGTTCCGGGCCAGAACCCTGAAGACATCCTCCAGTGCAGCGGTGAACAGTTTTGGAGATATTACGTCTCCCTGTCTCACACCTCGCTGCATAAGGACGGGTTCCGAGGTCTGATCCTGAAGTCGAACTGACATAGCAGCGTTTTTATCCAAACATTTCAATACTTCAATGAATGGTAGTCAATTTGGTACCGTTGGAGAGACTGCAGTACAGCCCAAGTGTCGATCGAATCGAAGGCTTTCTCGTATTCCACAAACGCTAAACAGAGAAGCAGGTTGTATTCTTCGGTCTTCTGTATAACCTGCCGCGTATGTGTGTGGTCTACGGAGACGATTAGTGATGACCCTTAAAAACAGCTCTAAATCCATTTAGTTTTGATGAATTCCGTCTTCAGGTGACATACTTGCAATTTCATAAGGACAGTTTACCTTTATTATCGAGTTTTCACCTACCAGACCATCCGGGCTTGCCGCTAAAAAGGGTTTGTTTTCATCGCTTCAGATTCCTTTTCCTTGCCATAATTGGTAGCCACGGTTCCTTTAAATTTGTTATATAATAACGTTTCTCATATTTTGCGAACCGATGTTTTTGGTCGCATCTTACATATTCGCCCAAAATTGGATGCCGTAAGCCTTTTTAGTCTTTAAATTTCCCATAAGCTATTATCGCTTTGGCCCCAACTATTTTTCTTTGAACATCCTTAGTTGAGAGCAATCTTTCAAGAAATTTATTTTTCTTTTAATTTATATAAATCCAAAGGCAGGAAGAAGATATTTCTTCGAACTCTAAGCGACCGTAGTTTTAACAGGTTATGTAGTTCTTTTTATTTTGCTCGTTCCGTCTTTGGGATACGTCAGTTTCCTTTTTCGGTAAATCTCTGTGAATTTTTTCGAACGCTGCTTTAGTTCTATATTTTTTTTTGTATATTGGCCCGGACTGCAGCCCTGTATTTTTTTTGAATGCGTGCATGAATAGCCCTTCGCTATTCCATGAAGTTACTACTCCATAACATCTTGTCTGATGTGATATGAGCCACTTAATGCAAAGTTAATTCTTTTTCCGCCAATAAATTTAGCAATTACATTATTAAATTGCACTACAGTATCAACACAAAAAACGCGTCCAAAAAACGACGACCAAAAAAAGATTTTCTGCGTTTGCTGTTAAGAATAACATATATTGTTGGATATTTGTCCACAATCCACAACAACAAAAGTAACGAGTGACTGGGGCGATTACAAGAAATGCGCGAGCCGCGGCCGGGAGTGTTTTGGAGGCACGCACACACTGTCAACTTACTCACACATGGATAGGGCGGCCGGGCGCCACGCGCTCGCAGTTCGCAGAGCGACAGCGATAGTTTTTTCAAATACCTATTTTTCAAAAGTCTCTCCGCCCGTATTTCCTCTTAAGTTTGGCAATTCTTCTGGCTATGTCGGTAACTTTGGTTCTCTTACGGATCTCTACATTTCTGATTCGATCACGCAAGGAAACTAAAACTTTTGAGTACCCGAAGTAATTTAATACACAAACTAAAACTTTTTAAGTACCCGAAGGACTGCAAGGCAGTTGAATTAAAATTAGAAGAAATTAGAAGGCAAATAAATTCAAGTTCGCTCACAGTGCGACAAGATATGGCGCATCGCCTTGCCTGCCACTCTCGTGTATAACTAACGGCAGCATCTAGGACCTAAACAGGGTTAGGTTAAGCCTTTCAGGTCACTACTTACTGGTCGAACAAAATGTAAAACATCAACTCGAGAACTTTTTAACAAAAAAAATAAAACCGACTTCTAAAGCAAAACGCTACAAATCGAACAATAACTTTTTTTCGTAGTAGTAAGTCTTTGGTAAAAACTGTTTTTCGTTTTTTTAGACACCGACTTCGGGACAAAAGTTATTTTTCGATTTGTAATGTTTTGCTTTAGAAGTCGGTTATTTTTTTTGTTAAAAAGGTTTTTATTTTGCAGTTTTTAGTGGTACATAATGGACCAGTTCTATAGTAAGGTACCTATAATGCCCACAGTGATGCCGGACGAGATTACCCAAATAACATGTAACTTGAACATAACCGGTGAAATGAGAGTGTACCAAGGTGACATGTAAACATCTACGTACCCAAGCAGAGCATACTGGCGTGATGGTATGTTATGAAATGGTGTAAAAAACAAACAGACTTGCGATTGCAGCAATCCCGAGAGACCTTTCGTCTCATCTCCGAAGTTCTTCATCAGATCTTTACCACATTTAAAAGGGGCAATTTCGGAATAAACGTCATTCAAACAAAAAAAGAAATTTGCAAATCCGTTTATATATGACTAAGTTAGACGCGAACAAACAAACAAACAAGTAAAATAAACGACCGAATTGAGAACCTCCTTCTTTTTGGGAAGTCGGTTAAAAAGAAGAGGATCGCGCTATGGAACGATCTATGTTCGTAATCTATTGAAAGGTTAAGATAGGAAACGAAATTGCCGGCTATCGGCATACCGGTGAAGGAAAACATCGTGAGCAAACCTGGACTTATAAAGTTAATGTAAGTCTGAAATAGCCAAGTCAGAGGCCTGTGGGGTTCCCAGAGACGGCTTAATTAACTCGGACAACAGAGGTGGTCACATCCTCAAACGAAAAGAAGAGGAAGAAGCATAGCGACAATTTTAAACGCACGAACCAGCACTCTGCCACGTAGAACTGCCACATGTGCTCGCTTGAGGACACTGTCACTAGAGACACTCACCAGCCCGGCTTGAGCTCTGCCACCCCTGCAGCCATGCGTCTCCGCACGGGTATGGGCCAGCCCCCGCTGCGCGCGCGCTGTGCCCGCACGAGCCAGCGTGCCGCCGCGTAGAACTGCCACATGTGCTCGCTTGAGGACACTGTCACTAGAGACACTCACCAGCCCGGCTTGAGCTCTGCCACCCCTGCAGCCATGCGTCTCCGCACGGGTATGGGCCAGCCCCCGCTGCGCGCGCGCTGTGCCCGCACGAGCCAGCGTGCCGCCGCGTAGAACTGCCACATGTGCTCGCTTGAGGACACTGTCACTAGAGACACTCACCAGCCCGGCTTGAGCTCTGCCACCCCTGCAGCCATGCGTCTCCGCACGGGTATGGGCCAGCCCCCGCTGCGCGCGCGCTGTGCCCGCACGAGCCAGCGTGCCGCCGCGTAGAACTGCCACATGTGCTCGCTTGAGGACACTGTCACTAGAGACACTCACCAGCCCGGCTTGAGCTCTGCCACCCCTGCAGCCATGCGTCTCCGCACGGGTATGGGCCAGCCCCCGCTGCGCGCGCGCTGTGCCCGCACGAGCCAGCGTGCCACCGCGTAGAACTGCCACATGTGCTCGCTTGAGGACACTGTCACTAGAGACACTCACCAGCCCGGCTTGAGCTCTGCCACCCCTGCAGCCATGCGTCTCCGCACGGGTATGGGCCAGCCCCCGCTGCGCGCGCGCTGTGCCCGCACGAGCCAGCGTGCCGCCGCGTAGAACTGCCACATGTGCTCGCTTGAGGACACTGTCACTAGAGACACTCACCAGCCCGGCTTGAGCTCTGCCACCCCTGCAGCCATGCGTCTCCGCACGGGTATGGGCCAGCCCCCGCTGCGCGCGCGCTGTGCCCGCACGAGCCAGCGTGCCGCCGCGTAGAACTGCCACATGTGCTCGCTTGAGGACACTGTCACTAGAGACACTCACCAGCCCGGCTTGAGCTCTGCCACCCCTGCAGCCATGCGTCTCCGCACGGGTATGGGCCAGCCCCCGCTGCGCGCGCGCTGTGCCCGCACGAGCCAGCGTGCCGCCGCGTAGAACTGCCACATGTGCTCGCTTGAGGACACTGTCACTAGAGACACTCACCAGCCCGGCTTGAGCTCTGCCACCCCTGCAGCCATGCGTCTCCGCACGGGTATGGGCCAGCCCCCGCTGCGCGCGCGCTGTGCCCGCACGAGCCAGCGTGCCGCCGCGTAGAACTGCCACATGTGCTCGCTTGAGGACACTGTCACTAGAGACACTCACCAGCCCGGCTTGAGCTCTGCCACCCCTGCAGCCATGCGTCTCCGCACGGGTATGGGCCAGCCCCCGCTGCGCGCGCGCTGTGCCCGCACGAGCCAGCGTGCCGCCGCGTAGAACTGCCACATGTGCTCGCTTGAGGACACTGTCACTAGAGACACTCACCAGCCCGGCTTGAGCTCTGCCACCCCTGCAGCCATGCGTCTCCGCACGGGTATGGGCCAGCCCCCGCTGCGCGCGCGCTGTGCCCGCACGAGCCAGCGTGCCGCCGCGTAGAACTGCCACATGTGCTCGCTTGAGGACACTGTCACTAGAGACACTCACCAGCCCGGCTTGAGCTCTGCCACCCCTGCAGCCATGCGTCTCCGCACGGGTATGGGCCAGCCCCCGCTGCGCGCGCGCTGTGCCCGCACGAGCCAGCGTGCCGCCGCGTAGAACTGCCACATGTGCTCGCTTGAGGACACTGTCACTAGAGACACTCACCAGCCCGGCTTGAGCTCTGCCACCCCTGCAGCCATGCGTCTCCGCACGGGTATGGGCCAGCCCCCGCTGCGCGCGCGCTGTGCCCGCACGAGCCAGCGTGCCGCCGCGTAGAACTGCCACATGTGCTCGCTTGAGGACACTGTCACTAGAGACACTCACCAGCCCGGCTTGAGCTCTGCCACCCCTGCAGCCATGCGTCTCCGCACGGGTATGGGCCAGCCCCCGCTGCGCGCGCGCTGTGCCCGCACGAGCCAGCGTGCCGCCGCGTAGAACTGCCACATGTGCTCGCTTGAGGACACTGTCACTAGAGACACTCACCAGCCCGGCTTGAGCTCTGCCACCCCTGCAGCCATGCGTCTCCGCACGGGTATGGGCCAGCCCCCGCTGCGCGCGCGCTGTGCCCGCACGAGCCAGCGTGCCGCCGCGTAGAACTGCCACATGTGCTCGCTTGAGGACACTGTCACTAGAGACACTCACCAGCCCGGCTTGAGCTCTGCCACCCCTGCAGCCATGCGTCTCCGCACGGGTATGGGCCAGCCCCCGCTGCGCGCGCGCTGTGCCCGCACGAGCCAGCGTGCCGCCGCGTAGAACTGCCACATGTGCTCGCTTGAGGACACTGTCACTAGAGACACTCACCAGCCCGGCTTGAGCTCTGCCACCCCTGCAGCCATGCGTCTCCGCACGGGTATGGGCCAGCCCCCGCTGCGCGCGCGCTGTGCCCGCACGAGCCAGCGTGCCGCCGCGTAGAACTGCCACATGTGCTCGCTTGAGGACACTGTCACTAGAGACACTCACCAGCCCGGCTTGAGCTCTGCCACCCCTGCAGCCATGCGTCTCCGCACGGGTATGGGCCAGCCCCCGCTGCGCGCGCGCTGTGCCCGCACGAGCCAGCGTGCCGCCGCGTAGAACTGCCACATGTGCTCGCTTGAGGACACTGTCACTAGAGACACTCACCAGCCCGGCTTGAGCTCTGCCACCCCTGCAGCCATGCGTCTCCGCACGGGTATGGGCCAGCCCCCGCTGCGCGCGCGCTGTGCCCGCACGAGCCAGCGTGCCGCCGCGTAGAACTGCCACATGTGCTCGCTTGAGGACACTGTCACATTGTCCAGTGAACCGCTCCCGCTTAGGATGATGCTTGATATCTGTATAATTTTATTTTATTTTATTTATTAGGGAAAACAAACAATTACACACTATATATGGTTAACAAATAATTGTACAAGACTACATTAGTGTGCAACTAACAACGTTATCCACATCATATATAATTAAAATTGGAAGATACATGCACAAGCGCAATACTAATAAGCCTTAGCTTCGTTAAATACTATATTATACAATAAAAGAAAAAACACATAATCTACAGATACAGAAATACGGATGTTAATTAAGTTAAATTAATTCTCACAGTTGTTGATGGCTTTAAGGATTTCATTTCTAAATGTACTAGCTGAGCAAGAAAATAAATCTAGATTTGAGAATAGGGTGTTATAATTCTCTGCTAAACGACGCAAAGGTGCGCGGGCCCCCGCGTTTGTGCGACACGAGGAGACCGCAAACAGCGGGCAACCGCGCACCGCGCGTCTTGTGATAGTCCTAGGTACTACATAACACAATCTGTTTGTTAAATCTGAGCAATCATATTTGTTATTACACAGGTCATAAAGAAACATGCTTTCCAAAAAGGTGCGTCTAATATTAAGGGTTGTAAGTTTATAATGTTTCAATAAATTATGATAAGAGGCAGTTTTACGGAAACACCGGTAATGAGTGGCTTTAAGGAATTTATACTGTACGGTTTCAAGCTTTTCTTTGTATTTTGCATAAAAGGGATTCCAAATCATTACAGCATAATCTAACTGTGATCTCACTAAAGACTTGTATAAATGAATGTATGTATGACTACGTTTAAAATCAGTCATACATCTCATCACAAACCCATACATGCGGAAGGCATTACTAATAATCTTATCAATATGTTGATCAAGATGAAGTTTGTTATCCAGTAACACTCCAAGGTCCCTAACTAAATTTATTTTGTGCAATACAGAGTTATTTAAGTAATATGTGTGAGTTATAATGTTTTTATTCTTGGTAAATGTTATAGATGAACACTTTTCAATACTCAGTTGAATCTTATTTTCTATACAGTAAGTCGAGAATCTATCTAGATCCTGTTGAAATAAGAGACAATAATTATTGTTATGAATTTTTCTAAAAATTTTAAGGTCATCGGCATAAAGTAGAAATTTGGAATGTCTGAAACACTTATATATATCATTTATGAATAATATAAACATGAGAGCACCTAAAATTGAGCCTTGAGGCACACCAGATGTAACATATATGGATGAAGATTCAAAACCCTTGATAACTACTTTTTGAGTTCTATTTGTGACATATGATGTAAACCAACGCAGTAAATCACCTCGAATACCGTTGAAAGCAATTTTTGTTATAAGGACAAAAGATTGGTCAGCTCGGAAATGTATTTTGTCAGCAAACAAAGTAAATTAAGGTGGTTCTAGGCGATCATTCAAGTATTACGTATGCAACATTTTTGTAATTTTTAACCCCTCCCTCCCCCTTTTCAGCAAAAGTCCATCTTTCCGTGGTGTAACCGTGCCGTTAGCGGATCATCTCGAACTTCTTGGTTGTCGTTAATATCAACCCTCAATTTCGGTCCATTCATTAAGGCGAAGGCTCAGTTGGCTACAAAAAAGTTGCGGATTCTTGCAAAGGTGAGACGGTACTTCGTGCCTGAACAGCTGCTCAACTTGTATAAAGCGCAAGTTCGGTCATGCATGGAATACTGCTCACCTCTGGGACGGATCTGCCAAATACCAGCTTGAATGCTTGATGCACATGAGTCGATTGACAGAGGGGGCAAGAGGCTTATTGGCAACGATGCTGTTGACCAAACCCCAGAGCCTCGAACATCGATTCCGAGATCGGTTTTTATCGGTTTAATTTCGGGGAGTGTGCGATGGAACTTTACAATTTGTATAAGACATAGGGCAATGCGCCATCGGTACATAAAGCGTTTTGTGAATACTTTCATTGTACGCACAGCTAAGGAGTGGAATTCCCAGCCGGAGTCTTTGTTTCCTGATAGCTATACCTTGGGGTGTTTAAGTCAAGAGTGAAAAGATTACTTCTAGGCAAGCGTGAGATAGTGGTCAAACGAAACCCTATAGATAAAAAATTTCTTAAGAAAGCAAAGTTTTTACCCCTCCCTACGTAAACATTGGTATAATTTTGTTGAAATCTGATCAGGGTTCTTCATTGTTATTCATGAGCAACAATTATTTATAAAGTAATAACAATTATTTTGAGGCTAGCCATATCTGTTCGAATCAGAATCTGTTCAGTTTTGTAGAAAAATAAATAAAATTAAATAATGCTGATGTAATCACCATCCCCCATGTCATCAATATTAAGCAAAGCAAGGGCCTCCACCCCCTTTGGTGCTTACATAATACATGAAAGGCCCGGAAAAAAAAAAAAAACAGCAAAATAACTAAATGGTTAGCAATTTTGGCCAGGATTTAAATTTAATTTCATATGAAATTAAATATAGTTGCAGCAATATAAGTTAAAGAGCAGCAAATCTTGATTCGGATTTTATTAAATTTGGATAAAATCACGGTAGTTAGTACATAATTTAAATTAAAAAAGCATGAAAACACATTATGCAGTCAAGATAACTTTCTAGCAGATTTTTCTTGCTGATCGAATACATATTTAAAATTATACAAAAATCTAGTCGCCATCTCGTCTCGCTGGTAATCTATAGCGGTATAATGCAAATAAATAGCTACATAAATTAGAAGGATTTATGTCAGTTAGAGAACGAGATCGAAATGCGTCAGTTTATAAAAATACGATAATTGACACCTCAGGTCAGATTCTTGGTTAGAGCACAGCTTTATATTGTTTTCTTTACTAAAGAAAATTTTCTCTACTTAGGAAACGGACAGGGGAAACAGCAAAACGTAAAAAACATTAAAACTATATCAATAACTAGCTTCTGTCAGCGGCTTCGCCTGCGTGAAAAGTCTATTATTATCCCAAGGGGAAAACATAATACCGGGATAAAACGCCTATTTGCTATTCCAGAATATAATCTGCCTCTGTGCCAAATTTCATCCAGATGCGTTGAGCTGTTCTGGCGTGAAACAAATAAACATACATCCATCCACCCAAACTTTTGCATTTATAATATTAGTAAGAAAATACCTTGAACTTATTCCTAGGCGATCGTCGCTTGGGCCTGTCCTGCAGTGCCCAGCCCTTCTGCATGTCTATGATAAGGTCCCTGGTGATGCGTCTCCATGGCTGTTCCACGCCTATGCCGTAGTATATGTGGTCCTCCTACAATAAGCGAAACACACTTACTTCATAGTTTATGGCAAAATATTCTAAATTCAAAAAAGATATTCATATTTAGAACCGCGAGACTCCAAGATGGCTGATAAAAACTATGTGAGAAAAATTTCAATAATGTCCGGCATTTTTATTGCAGTATGCTGTGTTCGGTTTTCTTTTGGATCCTATTGCAATTCACCGTCCTATCCTGATACGAAAATATCAAGTTTTTTTTTTCTAAAAACGTCAACAATGTAGCTTTATTATTGTTTAATTGTATGCTTATTTCTCGTGTCTCCTGTGCGGGTCACAAATAAATATTTTCTTTCTTTCTTTTCTTTGTCTAAAACAAGCTGGTGTGATCAGTGTTCCTGAAAGTAAATCGGTTCTTTCTTTTCTTTGTCTAAAACAAGCTGGTGTGATCAGTGTTCCTGAAAGTAAATCGGCTGGCTTATTACGTATCTTTTGCAATTATGTCATAAAAGTCGGCTTTACATAATATACCTATGAAATAATAGTAGTTTATGCAATGGTCATATAATAGGGGTTATTAAAACACGAGCGTGGGTTTATCACATGAGGCGAAGAAGAATGTGATAATATTAACACGCGAGTGTTTTAATACCTAATTATATGCCGTTGCATACACTATTTATCTTCACTCATGCAGTTGAAATAAAATAAAAGTGGAAACGGAAAAAATATGCAGTATGGCGGGCAATTTAAATTCTCATTGCACCAAGACAGTATGTGAATGTATGTATGTAATAATGTATGTCAATGAGCCCGTAAGTAGATAAGCGCCAATAAATTAAAAAGAAAAAGTGTGCTATGAATATTAAAAAGTTATTTTATGAGGCAGTTGTTTGAAAATCGAAGGAAAATGTTGCACTGTAATGGTATTTTTTATTTTATTTTGCCTATCCACGAATATAAAGTACGTGTTTATACAATATTTTTTGAAGTCATATTTAGAAGTGTAGATAAAATAAATAAGGATGCGCCACTCACCTGAGCCGAAATCAACTGCGCAGTCGTTACATAATGCAGATAAACAGTCTCCTTCTTATCCTTATTCTGCAGCACCACCGTCATTGAAGAGTTGGCTTTCATCTGAAGATCCACGCTCATCACAAAGTCCTGCGTCAGGTTCACCTTCAACCACACCTGACTCGACGCATGGTCTGACGTCGAAAACCTCAGCACATTCGACTGGACTGAAGTATCGAATTCTCTGGCCATATAAGCATCTTTGCTTATGATCCAGTTTTCTAAATGTTTTTCTCCATCGTCTATTATTCGTCTCTTTGGCTCATTTTCTGTTATGTGCTTGCTGTAGTGAGCTAGCCCGAATTGTGCGATTTGTGTTGGGTAGAAGAACCCTCGGGGTTCCCATTGGGTGCTGACTGGGACCCCTTCGATCCCACTGATGCATTTGACTCTATCTCTCACCTCTACATTGTAGTTTTCAAAGGTAGTGAAGGTACCTCGAGGGTCGTACTTCTTCTTTGGATGGTAGATTTTACCGTAGCTGTGTGACCATTCGAACTTTTCTATGCCGTCCGCTGTTGATATTTTGCCGTAGATCTGTGGAATTTCGAAATCGATTACAGGACATCTTATAAAAGTGCAAGATGGTATGGTGTGGCCCTTTTTTCTTTTTGCAAACCTGTATGTAGTTTATAGGCTGGAAAGTGACTTAAATCAATTTTCGGAATTGAGAAATTTAAGTTAAGAACGTGTCAAATCTTACTTTAATGTTAACTAGCGACCTGCCCCGGCTTCGCCCGTGACGAATTATACACAAAAGCCTTCCTCGTTTCTAACTCTTTATATTGGTGAATAAAACCGCATAAAAATCCGTTCAGTAGTTTTTGAGTTCATCGCGAACAGACAGACAGACAGACGCCCGAAGTTACCCTAAGGGCAAAAAAAGGTAGAAGGATTTCGGCGTTTCCTTGCGTGGTCGCATAAGAAATGAAGACATCCGCAAGAAAACCAGGGTTACCGATATAACCCAAAAAATTGCCAAACTAAGTGGCAGTGGGCAGGACACATTGCTCGCAGAATGGATGGCCGATGGGGCAGAAAAGTTCTAGAGTGGCGACCGCGTACCAGAAGACGCAGCGTTGGAAGGCCTCCCTCTTGGTGGAGCGATGACCTGGTCAAAGCTGTGGGAATCCGGTGGATGCGAAACGCACAGGACCTTGGCGACGTTTAGGGGAGGCCTATGCAGTGGACAGCAGTGGACGTCTTTCGGCTGATATGATGATGATGATGACAGAGTGATTCACGAAGAAGGTTTAGGTTTATAATTTGTTAAGGTTTTGTGTAAATTGGTTGAAATATGACGATAATTGTTGAAAATGTCGGCAAAAGTATAGGATAGGATTTATCGCAAAAATAAATTGAAGATGCGACCCTACGACAGAAAAAACATATAGGCATAATAATATGCTCTATACTCCATTTGCGATAAAATTAGAAGTTTAAATTAGCCCATTTTATAGCCCACTTAACCCATTTTGAGTTCTAACGACAAATGGTACCTTTAGTAAACAGCTCGTTTTGGTAACAGTTTTATGCTTTTTATGTCATCCTTATGTTTACGGGATGGAACTCTAAATCGGTTGAACGGACTGTAAAAAGATTTGGAAACATGTCTAATGTTATTTCAAATGGAGTTTAGGTACTATCCGTGCGAAGCCGGGGCGGGTCGCTAGTATTAAATAAAACCGGCCAAGTGCGAGTCGGACTCGCGCACGAAGGGTTCCGTACCATTATCGCAAGAAACGGCAAAAAAAGCACGTCTGTTGTATGGGAGCCCCACATATTTATTTTATTCCGTTTTTAGTATTTGTTTTTATAGCGGCAACAGAAATACATCTGTGAACATTTCAACGGTCTAGCTATCACGGTTCATGAGATACAGCCTGGTGACAGACAGACAGACGGAATGCGGAGTCTTAGTAATACGGTCTCGTTTTTACCCTTTGGGTTCAGAACCCTAATAACATGTAGGCATAATAATATGCTCTAGGTACTATCCGAGCGAAGCCGGGGCGGGTCGCTTGTATTAAATATAATAGTTATCGCTACTGGTCCCGAAATGCGTGTTCATTGATAAGGACTATCTGCAAGGTCGGGCCATATGTAGATTTGCGGTTAACGAACCTGTTGCCATAAGTGTATTTTATATGGTTTTCTTTGAATTAAATGATTTCGAAGTTCCAAGAATCTTAATCAATGTATATTTTTTGTCGCTACTGCTTGTGCATTTGCGAATATAACAATTCGAAGCATATAAGGAAGATTTTTTTTATAATATCGAAATATTATGTGTTAATGTGAAGCTAAACCTTACAGACAGGCCCATCAGTCTATCACCCTTTCTCTTTATAAAAGCTCTTTAGAAACTGGTAGACAGATACCTAAGAGAGGGACCACTTAAAGAGTTCCCTCTACATAAACTACAGCAGACTAACTTATGTTTTTTTATTATAGTTTGTTGTGCCTTTCTTTCTCTACGTACCTCGAAGTACTTGTGCACCAGCGAGAAGGGTACGAACACCTCGTCCCTGTCTCGTTCTCGGCGACAGGAGACCGAGTACTCTCCGTTGATGACGCATTCGATCTCGTCGGCCCCGCCGCGTTCTGACAGCGCGTTCGACAACACCGAGCCGACTGCAAAAATAATTTATATGATAATAAAATAAAAATAATTGCTATAACAATTGCCTTATAATAGCTTAGCTTAATGTACACATACATAGGTGCCTGCATCTTGGAGGCAATGAATGTACTATAAGGGTCAAAATTGCAGTCACACTCTACCAGAACAGAAAAGGCATTTTTTTTGTAGGCAGCAGAATTTCTACTTTTCGCGGTTAGTAGGAATAATCTATAATTTAATTTTGATACAAAATATTAAATCAGTTGTGGATAATTTAACTTCTTCTACAAAAACCAGCCATTTAAGTTTTGGGAAAGTATGATTGCACTTTTGACCCTTGACTGTACATACATAATTATAATAAACAGACAAGAAGAAAGCACAGCAAAATACAAAGGTGATGTTTATTACTAAATAAATCCCTACCAGCTTACCTGCGAAAGCAGAGTTGAAGAAAAATATATGGATTTTACCAGATTATTGCAAACACCGTACCAACGCACGGCACACGGTTGGCGCAATGGTTGAAAGATCGACTACTGCGCTGCGTGTCGCGTGTTCGATTCCCGCACGGAACAAGTATTTGTATGACCTACAGATTGTTGTTCCGGCTCTGGGTGTTGTGTATGTGAGGTTAGGTTATATGTTTGTAAACGCACCCACGATACAGGAAGAAATTCCTAGTGTGGGGTAACGTTTTTTTTTTTTTAACTATTAAATAACTGTGCACCTCGCTGGATAGCGACCACACTCCCGCCTACCCGCGCGGCCCCCGCGTTCTCCCCATGCGCCAATAGTGAGAGGCGTGGTGGAGGTGTGGCGTGGCGCGGTGTTTCCCGATAGCTACAATCTTGGGGTCTAAGTCAAGAGTGAATAGGTTTTTCTAGGCAAGCGTGCTTCACCGTCGACCACATCATCGCTTACCATCAGGTGAGATAGTGGTCAAGCGCAAGCCTATACACGATAAAAATAAAAATAAAAAAGGTGCACAAATATATTGACCGAGCGAGCAATAAGTTCATAATAAAAATCGCGTGATATTGCAAACCCTTTCTGCCCAACAAGACAAGGGTATAGTTTTAAGCTATCTGATTTATTGTATTTGAAATGATCTGGGGGGTGACCACAAGCTCTTAGAGTAAGGTTATTTTGAGTGTGTGTAAGGGACAGATGTATATGACGTGTATACATCTGTCACTTACTCGATCTCAAAATAACCTTACTCTAAGATCTTGTGGTCACCCCCCTGTTCACAATCGAGAATTTATAAATTCGCAAGATTAATTAGAAACTTACGGTTCTGCAAATATCCGGGGACATAGACACCGTATGGAATGCGGGTTAGGAATGCTGTTATGCAAATAAATGGGGAAATAGATGCAGATTTTTTTGATCTAGAATTCACCTAGTGACCTGCTTGTACTAGACTTGGTAATAAAATCAACATTCCTTTCGGTGAATCACTGACTGGATTGATTTATCAATTCTAATTTGTAATGCAAATGAATTAAAAAACAACACGTTTTGTGAGATGTTTTCCTTGACTAAAGTGTGATTCACCATGAATGTCTAGCAGTGTCTAACCGGTAGCATTCTACCATTGAAGAATCGCCTCTCTCACTGAAATCCTACCTGCTTTGAAGTTTCCAAAACTAATCCTTCGCCTACTAATATTATATTTGTGACAGGCTGGATATTTGTTAACTCACCTCCCCGCAATGGCTGAATGGATTTTGACGAAAATTGACACAAAGGTAGACCATGTCCTTAATTAGGAACCAGGTTTTTTTTTGTTTTTATTTATTGATAGGCTTGCGTTTGAACAATATCTGCCTGATGGTAATCAATAATGTGGTCTACGGTGAAGCACGCTTGCCTAGAATTAATCTATTCACTATTGACTTAAAGACCCCAGGGTTGTAGCTATCAAGAAGCAAATATGCCAGGGTAAGTTGGCTTGGGACATTAAGGTTCCCCTAGTCGACGACACGAACTATTTTGTGCGCGAGGTTAAAATGCATGCTATCTCATCCGACAACACGTGCTAAAGAGATAGATGCTGTGATGAGCAGTAAGAAGCTAGATCACGTACGAATTAGCACTTTTACAAATTTGTATCGAAATGGATGATGATTTAGGACGAAAACCAGCGCGCGAATTTTTTTAGAAGTGTAAATATCATGAAAAAACGACTCAATGTATATTTTCAAAATACAATTATTTGCATTGTTGAATTACTAATCTATCCCTGTATGGAGTCAGTTGTCTAATTTTCATTTTTCTGATGGTATTTATTTCCGCCCAAAGATGAGTTAAAATTTGCGTTGAAATATGGAACTTTCGAGGCTCGTAACTTTCAAATATTTTATTTTTTTATTTCCATACAGGGCTAGATAATGATGAGACCAATTGATATAATTTTTTATTTTGAACGTACATCGTCAAACAGTGGAGTACTCGCCAGACTACGTTTGTATGGAAGAATGATCGACTAGTGTAACCTTAACACGAGCGATGTTGCTGATGCTAGTAGAAGATAGTCAGATATAATGCTACAACTTACTGGGTCTGCGTGAAAGCTCCCCGCAGTGTCCCCAGAACAGCGTGAACACTAGCACGGCGGCACACAACGCACCCAGCGCCACGCGCATGTTCATCCGCACCAGCATCATTCTGGCCACCTGCGGGAAGGATAATTTTTATACAGCCCAATATTTCGCTGTTTAGGACCTTATTCAACAGTTTTCACGTCATTGGCACGACAGTAATCTACGATTTCCACCAACCGGGCGACGCAGGACCGCAGCGCAGCAGATGCGCGCACGCGCTCGCGTATCTGCTAGCATGCTCTCAGCGACTAGTGGATTCGTGTCGCATTTTTTTTAAATAAACCGATAAGCTTTTCATCTGTATCTATATTTATTTTGCACGAAAAACAATAAACAAATCACGTCAGTCTACAGTTCAACGCAAAACTTGAATGATTCAAATTGCCGGCTAGCGACAGTGGCAACAACAAAGGAGCGCGCGCGGCGGGAGCTGAGCGGAGCTGACGACATCGGCCGCCGTCCACGTACGCAATGAGACGATCGGCTGCCGTGGCGTCCGACCGCAGCCGACTGGCTGACGCGGCATACGCGCGGATCTAACCGAGTTTCAAGCAGTGCAAATGCCATGCAAAGATAAAACTTAACTATTGTATAGATGCCTGAATTTATTTATTTAATACTTCATGCACACAAACGTACAGAGGCGGACTTAATACCTTAGGCATTTTCTACCAGTCGACCTTTGGGTGATGCAGAGACAAATAGTGGTACGTGCAATATTTAAAGTTAAACATGATACCTAAGGTACAAAGAAACCGTGCCACGTAACTAGCGTTTTTCATCTGATTATACCGATAATTTTTTGTAAATCGATCGCGTTCGGTTCCGTTCCACGGCGATAGATAGATCACCATCTAATAATCAATCGATATTGATAGATAAATCAAATAACCAGTATAATCAGTACAGTACATCGGAACAGTTTCTTTGTATGGGATGAAACACCACTAAAAAAAAACATGTTTTCAAGTTACATAATTATACTTTTTGGTAGTCGGAACACTGTTTTTTTTTTTTAAAATCTGGCACAGGCTTTAATGATAATTCTTACAAAAAAATTTTTTTTGGGGTACTATGAGAGATTTTATAAAAGAAGCAATGACCATTTTTCCATGCAAAAACCAAACAATAACATACAATCAACTGTTTAGTAGCGCATTCAGTGCATGATGAGATTCTTTTGATTGCTCGCATGTTTTCCCAAATTTGTACCAAGTTAATTTACTCATATTATGAGCAAAACCCTGCCTTCTTTTAACACCTTGTATGCCAGAACGCGGATCTATGCGAGACACATTGGCTTTTTCATTGTGTACCACTGGATTATTGCAAACACCGTAAAATTGTGCAAGATTGTAAACTCCTTTATCTACACTCACAACGTAATGTTCCAAATATGAATTAAATAGTAGATTGTTGCATCGAGCGCAAAGTGCATTTATTACTCACTTCAGCGAGGTGCGTAATCTACTTTTCTTTCAACTACCAATCTATATCTCATCTATTTGCTTTTTTATACTTTTCTTACTAAATATGAAGTATCAAACCTACCTATTAAAGTTTTACAATGGTACAAAATGCGGGGCATTTTTTTTTCACCTAATTGATTTTATACGCCGATGTTTATTCTCAGCCAGTACCTTGTTCGATCTACTGCATTTTATATTAAACTTAATGGTAGACATTAAACCTCTGTGGTAAATTTATATCTAAACTAGCTGACCCCCGCGGCTTCGCTCCCGTCAACTGGCTACCTTTCTACCTATCTACCCTACATACTCTACCTCTCTATTTACTCTACCGTCTCTACTTACTCTACCTACTCTACTTACTTTACCTTCTCTACTTACTTTACCTACTCTATTTACTCCACCTTCTCTACTTACTCTTACCTTCTCTATCTACTCTACCTACTCTGCTTACTCTACCTTCTCTAGCTACTTTACCTACTCTACTTACTTTACCTTTTCTACCTTCTCTACTTACTTTAGCGACTCTACTTACTCCACCTTCTCTACTTACTATACCTACTCTACTTACTCCACCTTCTCTACTTACTCTACCTTCTCTGTCTACTCTACCTAATCTAGCTTCTCTATCTACTCTGCTTTCTCTGCCTCCTCTACTTACTCTACCTTCTCTTCATACTCTACCTTCTCTACTTACTCTACATTCTCTATCTACTCTACGTACACTACATTCTCTATCTATTCTACTTACTCTGCCTACTCTACCTTCTCCACCTACTTTACCTTCTCTACCTAGTCTATCTACTCTACTTACTCTACCTTCTCTACCTACTCTTCTTACTCTACCTACACTACCTACCCTACCTACAGTACTTACACTTCGGCTTTATAATATTAGTATAGATAAAAAATACAAAACAGTGCATTAATGAAAAAAAAACAGTGCAACAATGAGATTTCATATAACATTTCTGCACTGTTTTGGTTCTAAGCAATAAATACGTCCTTTGTGATCAGTTTTGTAGTGATTAATGATAACATTACAACGTAGTTGGAAGAAAAAAATATTGCATAAACACGTACTTTATATTCGTGGATAAGGGAAAATTAAAAAAAAAAAACCATTACAGTGCAACATTATCCTTCAATTTTCAAACAACTGCATCATAAAATAACTTTTTAATTTTTATAGCACACTTTTACTTTTTAATTTATTGGCGCTTATGGGCTAGTGTCGCTGTCTTTGTATGCGTGCGTGCAGCGCAGTCATGGTGCAATGAGAATCTAAATTGCCCGCCATACCACATATTTTTTCTGTTTCCACTTTTATTTTATTTCAACTGTATGAGTGAAGATAAAATAGCATATGCAACGGCATATAATTAGGTAATAAGACACTCGCGTGTTAATATTAACACATTCTGCTTCACCTTATGTGTTAAACCTACGCTTGTGTGTTAATAACCCTTAATATATGACCATTGCATAAACTACTATTTTCTCTTATGGCATGGACACATAAAACTATAAAATTTAGATGGGAATTACAGTATTTGAAATGATCTGTTCACAATAGATATATTATCATCTGACAAGACTTATTACAAAAATTATGGTGTTTGCAATATGCCAGTGACATATCTAAAGATCATACACTCACAACAATTGGAATCTAAATACAGAAAATGGAGACCAACTACTATCATAAATTGTTTGTTGCTAAACACTGAAATAAAAAGAGAAATTATATTTCTAATTTACATTTCATAAATTATGGTTTTTGAGGACTTTAAACTTCAACAAACACATAAATCCAATATTTCTATATAAAGATTAGTTTACTGCTATTCCAGCAAATAAGATAACCCTGTGATACTTATAAACACAGTTTATTAGAGACTGATGATGTCATTTTTGTCACAGTAGGTAACTGTTGTAAACATTTCTTATTTAGTTTGTCTAAATGAAACAAGTATAGTTAAAATACACAACAAAGTTCTTACAAATCAGTTAAAATGTTCTATTAATGTTAGCAGTTCCATGTACCATGCGCGAATGCGACGAAAAATAAAATAAAAAGCAAATGTATGCAAAACGAAGACCCCAAACAAGTAGCTGGCTAAATATAACTTCGAAGTACTTAGCGGCCCAACGCTCCGGCATTTGAGTGGGCGTTCCAAATTCAAAGCACTTTCAACAACAAGAAAAAAGAATGAGGTTTACTACCTATCTTTTTAACTCTATGCTACATTATCATGTGGGCTACACACGTAAAGTAAACAGTATTTTTATACAAATACTTACTCTGTACACAGCAGTAACATTCCATCCGTTCTTTAGATACGTGAAGCGAATTACACGGAGATTTCTCATATAAACTGTCACATCACAAATAATTTCGGTACGGAATTCAAAGTTGGCATGTAAATATAACTTTTCTAAATATTTACACTGGAATTATTATTTTGAGAACTAATAAATAGGCCGAGACACGGCTCGCTCCGATTGCAGCTGACTTTTGATTTGATTTTGACAGGCTGACAGCTAGTTTTTGACAGCTGACAATATTTATCGAACAGTTCAGAAACGGGTTTTTGACCAGATTTTTCCGAGTGAAGTTCAGCGGCTGTTAATATTATTTGCAAATTGTTTCCTAGTGAATATTGTGATATAAAATTAGTGTAGTTTTGTGTCTCAACTGTTTACGCAACTGGACAATATGTGAAATCATTGACAGAAGCGATTTCAGGATGGTGGAGCGGAAAATTTTATTGTAGTATTGACTACCTCCGCAAAGCTTACTGGGAAGGCTGACTCGACACAATTTGCTGCCAAATACTCCAAAAAAGAAATAAAACATAATGAAAAAAAACATTAGAATCTGTTATTTAAATTACAGAATGTTAAAATTGCTCTGAAGACGAGGCGGCATGGTCCAAGACCTTAGCCTGCCCGAGCAGGGCGAAGGAAAAAAATAAAAAAAAACTGTTCAGAAACTAGCTAGATAACGACGGAACCACACTTTCGTGTCGTGGCGTGGCGTGGAGCTAGATCCACCAATCATACTACTCTGTTCCAACCTACGTCATAACACGACGAGTTTTGTAGCCAATCAACAGCCTCTGAAGGCGCCACGCCACGCCACGACACGTAAGTGTGGTTCCGCCTTAAGAGCTAGATGCAAGGTAAACACAGCAAGTAAAGTCGGAACCACACTTACGTGGCGTTGCGCAGGATCCACCAATCAAACGACTCTGTTCCAGCCTACGTCATAACGTAACGTGTTTTGTAGCTAATCAACTGCGTCAGAAGGCGCCACGACACGCCACGCCACTTAAGTGTGGTTCCGTCATAACTGAGATATTTTTTTTTGAAAACTGGGAATAAACGCATAAAAAAGTAAATATGTAGTAAAAAAGTTTAGATTACGCACCTAAAAAAATTATTCAAGTCAAAAACTAATCGAAAAGCTTGCGAAAACATCTTGTATTCTTAGCGTCTTGCAAATGCAGCACGCTCACACAGAATCCATGGAAGTATTAAGTACTATCTGTTTTTCTCATCCTACTTCTACTTTTCAACTATTGACATTCCTAGCCCAGTAGAAATCGACACAAAAATGGGTAAAATCGCAAAGCAACACGTAGTTCTGGATTTTTAGTATGTTGTATGGGCCAGCTAAAACGTGTGCTCGCTGCGCGAAAAATGCGTAATTTTGGGACCTTTTTCAGTTTTTGCTCTAAAAGTCGTTTGTCGTACCTTTTTAAAGTTAATCCAACCACAGCTCAATTGACCCTATAGGGACCAAGCTATGACCTTCCCAAAACTCATAGTGAGCAAATATAAGAAAGTATGCATGATGGCGTATACTTGCCTAAGAGCTCGGTTGAAGTGCAATAAACAAGGTTTTATGACTTTCCCTTTGTATAGCACATACACATAAATTTTATTGGTTTGGAATCCTATATGTTATTATGACGTAGGCTGGATCAGAGTCATTTGATTGGTGGATCCCGTGACACGCCACGTCACGACATCTAAGTGTGTCTCCGTCTTAAAGATTTGATGGAAAAACCACACGGTCAGCTGTCAGTTGCGCCCGCATTGTGGCGATGTGAACGGAGAGCTACCGTCAGCCTACGCAAAAAAGTATACTTTTTGGGATGTCCTTAAGACAGTTAAAAATTCTTAACGCGGGCAATTCTTCTGCGGCACTGTAGATGAACTCTAATCAGTCATTATTATACTATATTTTTTCAATGTTTTTGTACTTTTTCATTTGAGAGATTTGTGTACTGTTTGCAATTATATTTAGAATATCATTGTCTGTTTGACGTGGTTTGACTGTTTGCAACAAAATAGACAAAATTTGTGTAAACCAAGCTTTACGAAGAGCTGGCTGTATGGATTGAGACCTTTGGCTGTATGAAATTTAATATTAACGTCACCAGAGACGCTTCAAAGAATGCATTTTGGCGGGAATGCGGAACTACTAAAATCACATACTACTAAACTACTAATTTTATTGTATTTTGGTAATGCTCATGGCGTAATTTTCTATGATTTGTATTCATCCAAGTATTCCAGCATGTGTTGATGATAAATTGAAGAAAATAATTGGCGGTGTTTTTATTAGAAATACCAAAGTTTATTTAGGTTATTTCTTGAGTAAACTAAAACTTGGTTCAAGCAGGTCCAGCAAACATCTCTGTTTGCATTTACTTTCTAAGGTTTGCTTATCTCTCTTACAGTACTCCCCCCCAATCTTCTTGGCTGCTCTGAAGTTGGCTACAATGGCTGCGCAGTAGTAATCCATACTAATATTATAAATGTGAAAGTAACTCTGTCTGTCCGTCTGTCTGTCTGTTACCTTTTCACGCTTAAACCGCTGCACCGATTTAGATGAAAGTTGGTATGAAGATAGTTTGAGACCTGGGAAAGGACATAGGCTATATAGGTAGGGTAGGGTAGTGTAGGGTAGGGTAGTGTAGGGTCGGGTAGGGTAGGGTAGGGTAGGGTAGTGTAGGGTAGGGTAAGGTAGGGTAGGGTAGGGTAGGGTAGGGTAGTGTAGGGTAGGGTAGGGTAGATAAATGTTTGGTCTTTTTATGGCAAAACAAAGTTTGCCGGGTCAGCTAGTCTCAGAATAAAACAGCAGTGCGCCCTAACACCCTGCGCATCAGAAAGCCAACTTCAGAGCGGCCAAGAAGATTGGGGAGTGGAGTACAGTACCACCAGTTTCTTAAACGGAAATTATTTTGATCTGAAAAATTGTTAAGCAGGCGTAAACAGATGTGAATAGCGGTAAACCAATGTTTCGTTGTGAAGGCGCGCGTCCAAGGGAATTTTCGTTCGAGAAAGTGTGGCTTAGTATCACAAAATAAAATATTCTACGCGTTTTATTGGTTTTATTTAAAACGCGTATTATTTTTGTACAAACTTATTGTTGGCAAGAGTTGGCTACTCAATAAGAAGCTGTCATTGCGAATTTTATGAAAAGCTAAGACAAAGGAGTATAAACCTGCACTACCCTCATGGAAAACTATACCTACCTACAGATCAATTGACAATAAATATTCCGAAAGAAACACTGGAGTGTCCGTGCGATCTTATGGCCGGCCATTAGATATGGCCAACATGGCCACGTCTCTGGGAACCAAAATCGGCCAACATTGTAATATTGCATCTTTGGTTATTTGTTAGTTTTATACGTTTGTTAGTATGTGAGGGACATCTAATTTAATATTGCGCTTACGTATTACGCTCATCTATCACTGTGTAAATAAGGTCGACCATCTTTTACTCCTGTAAAAGATGGTCGAACTTCTTTACACAATGGCTTACAATTGCCACAGATAATAAAATACTGCAATTGCCGACCAACTTGCAGAAAGAGCCTTTTCTAGCGAACAAAAGCTAATTATCAAACTAGAAATTAGAATGCAACTACATACCTTATTAATTATTCGGATATTTATAAGCTCTCATGAACCCAGTAATGACGTTGCATAGATATACAATATACATAACGAACTTAATTGAATGGAAACTGAAACGAAATCACGTATCATGCTTAACTATGTTAGAGTCAGGCGCCCGACTTTTGACACGATTTCATGGCAGCCGAACTTCGGGACACTAATACGGCTTCTGGCCGCAAATGGGTTTATCCCTAATACGATTTCGTTCCTCCGACTAGACGCGACTAATCGGATTACGGTGGTCGCGTGACAGTCACCTATGCCTTGATTGGTTGACAGCGCACACCATCTCTTGGATAAAAAGTATCGTGAGATAGGCGAATGATATTTAATTTTTGCATAGAGATGGAATTATGGAATATTGTTAGACTTTTGATGAAGAGTGAATTGGGACAGGTCTAGATCGTAATTGAATGATCTAATTTCTACCGCGAAGATAATTTGATTGATTGAAACATTGAGGGCAATTAACAATGACTGCCTCACAGTCTTTGTACTATACATTTTCAAAGTAATTGCAGCTCTAATGCAGCAATAAATATAATAAAATGTAGATACATAAAAGTTGAATATGAAGGCAAACTCAGTCCATAAAACAGCAGCATTTCTCGGAAGATGTTTGCCTTTACGGTTCGTTACAACATGCTAGTGTAGTACACTACAATACATTTGGCACGTTATCTGTGCATGTTATCTAAATAGTGCAATCAGTGCACGTATGTGGAGTGTAACAGGGCAGGCGGGCAGGCGGGCACGGGCACGGCAAGTCGCCCGAGCGATCGCTAACTCGCTCCGTCGGCGGCGCGAGGGACGCGAGGAAACGGGTCAGTGTGCGCCGCAAGTGGGTCAGGGCGGATGCACCACGCGCCGCGCTCGGGCCCACTCGGCGCTCCTCGGCCGCACTCGGGCCCGTTCGGCCCAGCTCGGCAGGCTCCGGCGGCGCATGCGTGCGGCCCCCATCGATCGCCGCCCACGCGGCGCAGCGCCGCTCAAGTGCTCCGCGAGTCGCGACGCGAGTCCCGGGCTTGGCCCTCAACAATGGCGGCGTGAGCGCGCGCCGCCCGCGGCCTCCGGCGGACATGCCGCGATGGCCAGAGAGGTAACCGCGACGTGCCCGGCGCCCTCCGCCGCCTCCGCCCTCTTATGTAACCGGTGACCGCTGACACGCCCGGAGACATGGTGACTATCACCGCTGGCCGCACGCCCCGCGGCCGCGCGCTCTGCCCCGCATCGCAGCCGCACCGTGCCTCGCTTGCCCCCACGATACAGCTCCCTCGGCTGCTCGGCTCGGCTCCTAGATACCGCTCCAGGAGCCGTCACCGTCCCCCTAGATCTCGTAGAATAGCCTCGTCCAGTGCATCGCAGTGGTACCTAGTGGTGAACATGTGTGTTGTATCTAGTTATGTCTGGGGGACCTGCCCCGCTGTGAGCACGTCAGCGCGCGGCAGTGCCGCAGCCAGCATCCCCCTCGCGCGCGCGTCTCTGCCATGCGTCCGTCTCGCTCGTTCTGCCGTACAGCAGCCCTGCACATGCAGCCTGCATTATTCACAATGTGTGCCAATTTAGTATCCTACCGAGGCATTCTCAACACAAACCTTACATGAAATCAATATATTCCTGTAATACCAGCTACACGCTTGTTACCTATGTGATCTGTAGTCCACATACATACTGCTCATATTTGCGGAGATATGGTAGATGGGTTTTGTATGAAAAGTGTAACAAAATAAGTAGTAATTCGGTCCAATAATGAGTACCCATCGGTGTAGCACATGCGTAGCACACTCGTAGCAGGTCGTAGCGCTCGTAGCATACTACTGTAGCATTGCGTAGACCGTAGCTAGCTAGTGATGTTGTAGATGTGTGGTAGAACAAACCATTTTTCTTCATTGCTACAAATAGGTATATTCTATGATGTGTAATATGCATGTTATACTATTATATTTTTACGTCAATATGTGTTTACATGTATATCTATGTAATGTCCACTTAATATCTGCCCCCCTATTGTATCTACCTAATTCTCGTGAATGTAACTACAGTAAGTCGCGCATATATGCCCATATTACACACATAAACATATTACATAGTTATGGTACCTGGGTATCTACTCAAAACCAACTATATCGATAATTCGTAATCGTATTCCAAGCTTTTTTTATGTTACATGTGATGAGTATGTTTTAAAATAAAAGTCATCATTCGGGTTACCTTCGTAGCATTACAGAAAGAATAAAAAGAAAGAAAGATTACAACCTATAACTATACATTGTCTGGGTTTGCCATTGAGCCGGCAAACCCCATCAAACCCCACGATGTTATACGTATAGCTAGATGCTATAGATAGCATGTAGTCAACGGTGGCCATTTCTCGGCGAGCCGGGAGACTTCCCCTTTGAACTACTGCGAAGCCAAAAGAAGGTTTATGATTTTTTTATGAATATAATTGTAATATATTTAATAACAGTAAACCACTGTTCGTTCAGTCCATCCTAAAGTGGTCTGAGGGGTATCACTATCAGTGATAAGACCGTCGTACCTATATGTATCAAAATTTTAAAACAGCTAGGTTACCAATTTGGGGTACCTTAAAGACAAATTTGTCCAAAAAAATGGGTCTGAGCCCTACAAGTATATGTAGTATACTTACATTTGATAACATATGATATGATGGTCACCATACATTAGGTAGGTAATACGCAGACGCGAGAATTGAATAACATCATGCCTAACTGTATTCCCCGAACGTGTAGGCAGGAGGGGCGGTATAGTGTATTTTTTACAGTTATGTTATAAATCATATTGAGTAAATAGACTTAAAATAACATCATTATGTATATCCCGAAAGAAGGAGGGTTAGGCAGATGTGTACGTTATTGTGTTTAAACGTCCCAAATCTAGTCTATTTGCTACTCAGAACTTTTAAATTCGGTTTCGTGTGTTAATGTTACCTTTTATTTATTATATTCTTTATTGTACACCAAAAAAAAAATACATACAGAACAAATATTTTCAAACAAAGTGTACAATGGGCGGTCTTATCGCACAGGGTCAATCTCTTACAGACAACCTTTACCTTTTGACCAGTTTTAACTTGTCACAACTTAAATCCAACTTAATTTTATCAGCCTTATAATGTTCTCACTGCTGGGACACAGGCATCCTCTCTGTGAGAGAGGTAATGGGCCTTAATTCACCACGCGGTCCCAGTGCAGGTTGGTGGATGTCTTCGAATTTTTGGTTCTAGGACATGCCGGTTTCCTCACGATGTTTTCCTTCACCGTTTTAAGAGCAGTAGTGATGAAATAATTTACACAAAATAAAGCGCCTGCCTGGGTTCGAACTCAAGTCCTACGACACGTAAGTCGGCGCCGTTACCGCTGGGCCTCCAATGCTGCAAACTTAAATTATCCCTAGGAAACTACCGGGATAAAAAGCAATATCATGTCTTAATTCAGGTGCCATGTGTTCATTCATCACCCGTGTGCCAAGTTTCATCCCAATTTATTCAGCCGTTGGGCCCCGATTGATTATCATACACGCAGACATTGGCATTCATAGCTAACTACTAGTAGCTTTTAACAGCGACTTCGCCCGTGCGAAAGTTAGTAATTATCCTGAGGGAACGTACTACTGGGATAAGAGTTACGTATACTAACACAACTACTACCAATTACTAACTACTTACTTATATGGTGTACATAATAAAGAGTATTCTATTCTATTCTACTATGTCCTAATCCAGAAAATGGACCTTTTTGTGTCGAAATGCAGCCAAAACTATTTAATCGTTGAGGCTTGATTGATATGCAAACATTCATATGTCTGATCACCTCAAGTATAGGATATATAGACACCTTTTTCGCACATAGACTCGCATTTGGTCCGTTGTGCGTGCAGGCCTCCTCTCTGTGAGAGGGATTGGGCCGTAATTCAGCACGCGGGCCCAGTGCATGTTGGTCGATGTCACATGTCTTCGGATTTTTGGTTTTAGGACATGCCGGTTTCCTCACGATGTTTTCCTTCACCGTTTTGAGAGCCGTGGTGATGCAATAATTTACACAAAGTAAAGCACCTGCCTGGGTTCGAACACACCCAAACTTACAGACTTAGTACGTTTAAAATATTAGTAGGAACAGGTAGAGAAAGAAAGAGTATTTTATGAAGGTTCAAGCCATAGCACTAGATGACAATTTGAATTTAAAACATCCTTCTAAAGTAATTTTTCCTCTGTGTCTGGCGATTGAATAAGAGGTAAAAGTAATAAAAACAGCTGATTATCACCCTAATTCTCAATTGAGAATGTAGAGTAAAAAACGTGTCAAACCCTTCAACTTTAATGATGAAGTGGGACGAACTAAGACTTTTTTGGAATGTGGGACAAAACTTCAGGCCGAACGAAGAATAAATCTTATTTAACGCCAATGTTTGACAGGTTTTCATTCCAAGGTAAGTTTGATAAATAATAATCAACTTCAAATTCTCAATTCAGAAACCGGGTATAAATCAGCTGTTTTTATTACCTTTACCACTTACTCGACTTCGCCACTTTTACCTCTTACGATTTGGACACAAGACTTTTACCACTTCTTCATCTTCTTCGTACCACTACCTTTATCACTGCAAAGAACGGGTTAGGTTTTCCTGAAATGTTTGTTACTCTTGAAACTTTTTTTCTGAAGTTAGCCTTCCCTCAGCAAACATGGACTCTTCGGATAACTGGTAAGTCCAGTGAGATTTTCTTGCCATGCTATTGATAAAAACAAATTACAGCTTCTTATTCTCTAAAAGCTCGGCAGAGCTCGTGGCTAATTAATAACAGCCGCACGGGTCGGTCTTCAAGGTTAAGCAACGCTTGCCGAGGTCGGTCCGTGGATGGGTGACCATTTCAACATACCGAGTTTCCTCCGAGCCTCGGAAAGCACGTTAAGCCGTTGGTCCCGGCTGTCTTATGAAGATCTTTGACAGTCGTTACGGGTAGTCAGAAGCTTGAGATCTGACACCAGTCTTGCCAAGGGGTACCGTGTTACCCAGTTACTGGGTTGTGGAGGTCAGATAGGCAGTCGCTCCATGTAAAACACTGGTACTTAGCTAAATCCGGTAAGACTGGAAGCCTACCCCAACAACAATTGGGAAAAGGCTAGGCAGAAGATGACAGCTTCTTATTCACTGACGTCAACGTACTCAAGTTTAGAAGTCCACGGGCTACTGGTATTGCTGCCAAAGTATCTGTAACATGAAATTGTCCATCCATGCTCAATTTACGATTAGTTCATACCACTGAATCTGTGCATATATTCGAAATAAAAAGTAGCTTAGGACAAATAGCAAGAGTGTACTTGAATATCATTGTAAGTTTTCGTTACCGGGTCAGTAGGAACAGCTTCTTATAATAATATCAGTTTAGATGAGAAATCATCTTGAAGTTAGGTGTATGTAAAATATATACAGCCACAGCATGTGCGCGCACTCACTATACACAGTCTCCACTAACATTTTTAACATCTACCCTACTAAATACGCTAATCGGTTATTTTGTTTACTAATTGTTGTATTTTCTCTGTAATTTTTTAAGGTAATCTTTTGAGCAATAAATAGTATCAGTACAATTAAGCATTGGCATATTTTGCAGCACCAAAATTACTAAAGTTTGTCTTGTGACAGACAGACGTACTTACAGACGAACATAGGCGTAGTAATAGGGTTACCCTAAATAGACACTGATACTTTTACACCCGTACTAAACGTAAAGTGTATTTATACATAATCTTGAGAATTGTTTTCACAACTACAAGATTTTCCTAGAGAAGGCAGTAGTCAAAAACACTACCAAAAATATCACATCGCTATATTTAGAGCACAAAGCTCGGCAGAAAGATAAGTACAATCTCCGTTCATCTTCATTTAAAGTCAGCCGCAGGACGGATTTAATTTTTCTTATCAGGATCTTTGCTAAATAATATTTTATCGCTCGTTTTCCGTTGGCAAATTTGTCCAAAAATACAGTATATTATTTAAGTTTAATTCGTTTTTGGATGTTTTGATGTATTATTAAATTAGCTACAATAATATGCTCGTACTTATGTGGTGTTGGAAATGTCGTGGTGTATTTTTGATGCGAAAATAGATGGTCTTCTGTTAGGATATCTGCAGATATAATTGGTAGGTACTTTCAGCTGCCTATTAAGATTCCACGTATATTAAGGATACGTTAGTGTGATTGACAGTGTCACGCTTTTGGCCTTGCTAAGATCAGGCTTTATTGTACAAGGCACAAGAGAATTATAATAATACTAGGTTTTGCCCGCGACTTCGTCCGCGTGAATGTCGGTTATCGCGGAAAAAGAGATATCGTTTGTAATAAAAAACGATTTTCAATAAAAGGATTACTATGTTACTTCTAATATTTGCAAGAGTATGTGTACAAAGATTCATGATGATCGGTTATGTAGTTTTCGCGTGAAAGCGTAACAAACAAACTTACATTCACATTTATAATATTATAGCATGATTAAGCATTTAAGTTTCTGCTGGCAAAGTTTAAAAAAAAATATCTTGCTTGCGGACGCCTCGCGGTTTCACCCGCGTAGGTCCCGGTCCCGTGCGAATACAGGGATAAAAAGTAGTTTATGTCACCCGGGGATAGTGTAGCTTTCCAACGGTGAAAGAATTTTTGAAATCAGTCCAGTAGTTTTTAAGTTTCATCGTTACATAAAAAAATACAAATCTTTATAATATAGTATAGTTAGGTAGGTAATTTTACACATATTAAGTAAATACTTATGCCTCATAAAGTATATGTACTGAAAATGAACCTGGTGGCATCGTCACAACAAAATTATTGAATTTATCTCTACAATTTATTCATTGACAATCCATTTCCAAGAGCACAATAATCTTCAAAATCTAATGTATAACTAACGCAGGCGTTTCGAAAATCCTCTAAATATCGATTTGAAGACGGCGAAGCTCAGTGGAGATCCTTTTAATTCCTTCGTTTAAGCATTAATCTCCTCATAAAGTCCTCTCCCCGAGGATTTTTGAGGAGGGCAAAGGCACCAGCGTTGCTTTAAATTAAAATAATGGGAAATCGATGATTATTATCAGTTTTATGTCAAAGCGCCGTTATTAAATGGACTCCTGAAAGTATTTTAATTTAAGACGTGATCTGTCGGAACTGCCTGTCGAAAGATATTTGTCTGTTAGGAAGAGTTGAACTAGCTTGTGTAACATTGGAATGGTTAAAGGATATTGAGAAATTTATTTTATACTAGCTGTTCCCCGCGGCTTCGCTCCCGTCACTCCACAGGACCCGTTTTCGAGATTAAAAAATATCCTATGTCACTCAGGTATAATGTAGCTTTCTATTGGTGAAAGATTTTTTTAAATCGATCTATTAGTTTCGGAGCCTATCCGGTACAAACATACAAACAAACAAAATAGATCTTTGCTCTTTATAATATTGGAATAGATTATTGTATTTTATATGTACTTACACTCTTTGCGCTGTAGCATGGTGCGGATGACAGTTTCAATAACATTTTTTACGCTGTTACTGACTGTTTTTTTACCCAGTTACTGGGTTGTGGAGGTCAGACAGGCAGTCGCTCCATGTAAAACACTGGTCCTCAGCTAAATCCGGTTAGACTGGAAGCCGACCCCAACATAGTTGGGAAAAGGCAAGGCAGATGATTATGTATGCGTGTACATACTGTGCATAACTATTTATTGGGCAAACATCTCTAATAACAATATAGAGTTACTTGAAAGTCCATCGATTACTCAAAATATAAATTTTGGTCGGTTTTCGTGCTTTTTCTGCTAATCACTTTATATATTAAGGAACGTCCTTACTGGGAGCATTCTTTCGTGAGCATTTGTAAACAAGCAACCGTCGGCGAGAAATGCTTCGCAGCGATCTCAGCATTCCCTTTCGAGCAAAACTATGATCGTTCGAGTCGAACATTCCCTTGCGAGCTTGGATCGAGCATTCGAATACGATCTCGTTAAATGTCATACATTTCAAAAAGTCAGATAGAGCGGTAGTGGCTGCAGCATTTTTATCGCTCCGATATAACTATATAAATAGAAGAACAAGAAGACGATTTTTGGTGTATTGATATATACCAAAACAGAATTAACACCGGTGCATTACATGTACTAGAAAGAATTAGCCTTAATTAATTAACCTGTTCCGTGCATTGCAAGTGGCCAGTAATATTCCTACATACGTACTCATTAATTTCATAATCGTAGTACTCGCTTTCGAGCGTTTTATTTGCGTGAACAATCGAATGCGAGCTGTTTCCGCGAAAATCGTTGCGACGTCCACACCGGTCGATGGTTGTGGCGCTTGTGTGTAAGCTTTGTAACGCCCGGCTCAACGCAGTGTTGCCAACTCGTTTAAGCAAAACGCGCTGTTAGCTCTTTAAAAAAGCACTAGAACGCGCTAAATGGTCGCTGTAAAAAAATCGCTCCTTAAATCGGTCAAATTCGGCGCCAAATTTAAACAAAAGGCCCAATAATTTGTATAAACTGGTATAAACGCATTTTTATTTAAACAAAATAAGTCATATAAAAGAGTTACATACATTATATACTTGTTTAGTAATAATAAAACAAAGTAGTAACGTGATATTGTAATTATTTTATAAAATAAAGGAATTACATTAAGACGGTACCCCGAGCCAAACGCCGCGCAAGCCGTTTTTTGTGCTGTTTTTAGGAGCTATCTACTCGTTAATTAAAAAGAAATATCAATTAATAAAAATATATTAAATTTCTACATAATATTGTTTCTTAAAGGGTAGAATTAGTTTTTATTTTAATGTTGTATATATTTCACAAATCTCCTTCCAAAAAAACATAAAAATGAGAAATAATTATTGATATTATGCATCTCCTCGTAAAGTGTTCATTACTTATTTTTTGTACTAACACTAATGGATAGACAATTTAATAACAAACATTTTTGTAGTTTTTTTTTTTCAAAAGACCAAAATTCGATTTTATAAAGATTTTATTCTAAAATCTAGGCGTATTCACTACTGTAATTCATGCGCCAACAGTGCCGCTAGACCAATAGGAATGCTCATATCTCATGCCGATTTTTTGGTCAGGGTACCGTCTTAATTCATCATCGTCTGATGCTACTTCAATTGCTTTACCGCCGAAATAAGATTGGCCTTGATCAGTTTAGGACTTGAATTTATATTTATCTGTGGATGTTATTTTCCTCAAAACGTCGTTGGGAAGTTGATAGTTTGCGCAGTTACAATTTTTTAAAGAAATTACAGAGTTTAAAAAAGCGCTAGATTTATCGCTAGGCGCTAGAACGCGCTATTGAACAAAAAAAGCGCTAGATCTGGCACTGAAAGCGCTAAGTTGGCAGCACTGGCTCAACGTCCACACCACTCGAATATTCGACGTCAAATGCTCATTACACGTGAATGCTCTCAGTGAGGACGTTCCTTTAGAAAATTTTAACGGACGACAAAACACAGTAGGTTCTCAATTCGAAGTTTATACGTATTTATTTTAAATGTGTGACCAGCCAGTAATAACTTTTTACAGATTACAACGATTTTGGCCGGGAACTTTAAAAGTGAAATCATACGTCTATTCGTAACATGTTTCTGAAACCACATTCAAACTAACCTACATTCAAATCCCAAATCAACTTACGATCATGCCTAACAAAAGTTTATTTAGCTCTTGTTAATCAGTTCTCATCAAAGCTTATTTGCGGCTGTTCTCATTATTAATGCATAGGTTGGGTGCCGGGCAGGTGCTCTGTCTAAAACTGCACATAACCCATTTCTACTCAGCTTAGAAGCATAATTTAATCAAACCTGTCCTAATTTTCAATGTGATCGATACTGGCCGATATTATTTGACTACTGAATACATTTAGCGCTGACCTGACTGTTCTATTCTCTCGTCGACTGGCAATGGCCGATTTCTATACCAATATTATAAAGAGGAAAGATTTTATTGTTTGTTTGTTTGTACCGAATAGGCTCCGAAACTACTGGACCGATTTAAAAAAATCTTTCACCAATAGAAAGCTACATTATTCCTGAGTGACATAAGCTATTTTTAATACCGAAAACGGGTCCTGTGGGGGTGGTCCACGGGCGCGAAGCCGCGGGGAACAACTAGTTATTAAAAAAAAATACCAGCTGCGATCCGCGTGGAATTAGTATTTCCCCTAATTTCTTTATAAAATATAGCCTATGTATTACCGTTGCCATCAAATACAAATCAAATTGTTGCCACCACTTTCTCCATTCTGCAGCATTTTTGTTCGCTATATCCGATGAGATGTTCAATCTTGGCAATGATGAGTTGAAATTTACCATGTGCGTGTACTCCAACTTAACCTTACTTTCTGCCGGTTTCGACATTTTTTCTTCTTACCACACGGTTTTGACGACGATTATTTCCTTGAACTTCTGACACCATGTAATAATTAAAAGACTGGTTCAGGCACGATGGATTGGTGTATTATATATAGATTCAACTTAGATTACAAGACTTTAAGAGACCAGTCAGGCCGCGTTGCTATCCACAGACAATCTCTATTAGCACCTAGAGTTGGGACGCATCGCTAGTGATGTGACCTTATATTATGACACTTTGAGGTATAACACTAATTTAAAAAATAGGACTGTAAAGTTTCATCAAAATCCGTTCAATAGTTTTTGCGTTAAAGAATAACAAAAATCCTTTCATTCATCTATCTATCCGCACAAACGTTTGCGTTTATAACAGTAGTATGATTAAGCACACCTACCTACTTTATTGCGATATTATTTTTAATAAGAAAGTAAACCCACAGAAGGTCAACTACGTCTTTATTTGTGTAGCTTCAGCAGCATCTGATTTTAATAGCACGAAAGGCAGCTGTATCTTAACATGTCGTGGTGGCCCAATGGCTAAGACCTCGTCTCTCGTGCTTGATGACTTTTTCAATTCACATGTACTTTCTAAGTTATCGCTGATAACGGTGAAGGAAAACATCGTGAGGAAACCTGAACTTAGTATTTGTAAGTTTGTGCTCCATTGGTGTAATTGCTGCAAGACGTTCCAGTGCGAGGATTAAGAAAAAGTCTTTCTAATCAAATGCTTGAAAAAAATGCTTGAATTCAAATGACAAGCAAAATTATTGACGACAATTTTGATAGGTGTGACTACCTTTTTTCTTTTTACAATGTCATTTAACTTCTGCAAACCTATCTGAACACTCACATGAAAAGTAATAGAAAATTGTCTGCTATTTTCTTTCACACCCACTACTTTTTCACTTACAAATTCGGCATACCAGTCTGCATACCAAGCCATCGGCAGTCCAATAAGAGCAGATCTTGTAAAAACAAACGCTTCACACGCGAGTGCCGTTACCCCCTCGCTGCTCATTTGTCCCCCACCCCATGGAGAGGAGACGGAAAATCATAAAGTGTTGCATTTTATGGTTCCCACCCCCGCTCCCTTATTTGCTTGATTACAAAAGAAATCAGACTTATAATTTTTGATATTGGGTGTTGGTATTCTTTGGAATGCATCAAAACTGAAATGGTTTTTTTTGGTTCTAATGTATAAGGGACCTTAGATTTTCACAAACTCATCATCTGCCTAGCCTTTTCCCAATTGTTGTTGGGGTCGGCTTCCAGTCTTACCGGATTCAGCTAAGTACTAGTGTTTTACGTGGAGCGACTGCCTATCTGACCTCCACAACCCAGTAACTGGGTAACACGGTACCCTTGGCAAGACTGGCGACAGATCTCAAGCTTCTGACTACCCGTGACGACTGTCAAAGATCTTTAAATGACAGCCGGGACCAACGGCTTAACGTGCTTTCCGAGGCACGGAGGAAACTCGGTATGTTGAAATGGTCACCCATCCACGGACCGACCTCGTCAAGCGTTGCTTAACCTTGAAGATCGACCCGTGCGGCTGTTATTATTTAGCCACGAGCTTATTCTCGATTTTCACAAACCGTGTTGCTGAAAATCACCGCTGTGGTATCTTTCATCTTTCTTTTCGAGACTATAGATAACTGTATATATAAATAAATTGTTAGCGTGCCCCGTCCCCACGTCCTCAAAAGTGCAGTTGTACAGAAACTTAATAAACTCCCGCACATGGACAATGTTCTGGACACCCGACAGGGGTGCTGTCAACCTACATTGTGATCATTTCACCGCATCGAACATTTTCAATTCTCATTATTATTTTTATTTGCACAACAAATATTCAAATCAACAATACAAGAGAAACAACATTCACCTCTCTTCAAATGCACGCGGCTATAAAAATATTAAATTCAGTGATTATTTAAAAATAAAACAACAACATCCATTCAAAGTTCACAGCTGATATTACCTACCGTTATACCTGCAACTGAACGATATTTCACTATTAAAAGTCAATACTTTTACTTTTGCATTGTAAAAATTAAAAGTGCTGTAGTTCACGGGCGATCTGCTAAATGAATACAATTCATTGAACAATATTATAGAATACGCGGCAATGTTTATATTATACGATTTGTACGAGTACGTCTTGTTTTGTTCTCTCGTTCATTCAAACATGTAACAGCAATATGCAACGGTTTTTTGTACATACCTTCACAATCATTGAAACAACTTTTATTGGTTCTACGAGTATCGATATTTAATATTTATATGTACGACTGCGTGATTATTAAATGCATCTTGAGCGATCAGTTCTTTAATTAGCAATTTTAATAGTCTTACCAAAGGGGTAGGTATAGTGAAACTCAAGAACTGGTTTGCGGAGGTCAGATAGGCAGTCTAGAAGCTGAAATCGACTAGTTAGGAAAACTTCAGGGGATATAATAGTGCTATCTTACTAAACAAACTCGGCAAAGCAGGTTCCAATCGAAGCCTGCAATCAGATTGAATCAAATCTGTTTTACTATCAAGCAAGCTAAGGTATTAAAAATATAAGTAATAGGATGTTTTTGGCTAGATTTTCGCAGCTGTCTATATAGCGGTTTTCTCACACATTTACATAAAAACCCACATTATTGTAGTGTAAATGTCAAGTACATAATGTGATACTTGAAAGGTCAAAAGTTACATATGTTTTTGGTAACTTGAGCGATCAATCAAGCATACCGCCGAGTGGGTAGCCCGAGGCAGTGGGCGTCAATATAACACGAGTTAAATACATTAATAGTGTAATTTATTTATTGTTTTTCGATCTGTTGTGGTGTCCGGTCCGTCGCAGTACCGTTCGCTACTCTCCGATACTTCATGGACGCTTACAGTAGTGTAGCGATGTGCTTATTCGCTCCGTTATTCCGATAAAACAAAATTCACAGATAAATCTAATTTACGTTGCTGTAAATATAGCATATCGTATGTCTATTTTATATGGTAACTACCGTGGTGCCTATAAACGATAGTTTTCTGAAAACATAGTCATTTAAACAACAAAATAATACAAAATATTGAGCAAAAATAAAATACCAATACGAATAGATGGTTAGGTTAGGTTAGGTTAAAACGGGCTGGTTTCCGCAACTCCACGACCAAGCGCGTATTTTGCGTACGTATTTCTTATTTTTTTTTTGTTTGGATGTTGTTTATCACCTGTCTGATTGATGTTGCAAGATAATAAATACCCTACCTATACCTGTATGTGCATTATGGATGCAATAAATTCGATTTGATTTGATTTCGAACAATACAAAATGTTAAGCAAAAATAAAATAACAATGTGTTAAATCGATAAAAATTTCTTCATTAATAAAATGGTACCACATTAGTTTATCACTAAATTATTAGTTTTTGAGATGTCAAATGTAAAATTACAGGCTGGACGGAGAGTAAAACATTGAATCTACGTTAACTTAACCCGCAGGCTTATTACGTATCTTTTGCATGAGCAAAACGATAGCGATCAAACGCTTTATGTCATAAAAGTCGGCATTACCTGCAGTGTAGGTATGGCAGATCCTACACAATCGTTTGCAAATCGCTCGCTGTTTGTCAAATGCACTTATTTAAACAAAAAACCGACAACAACTCTAAAACTTCTGTATGGAAGAGCAATTATTGCGCAAAAATCGCAACCGTTTTGTTCTTGCAAAAGATACGTAATAAGCCTGCCGAAGTGCTGTTCAAAAATCTTTTATTAATAAAAACCTAGCTATGTTAGTTATGCAAGAAATCTACTTGCCTTTCAAGGTTGTGGACTTTGCAGATTTGGAGATTTCATTATGAGTGCGTTTCGCTTTTCTTTTAAGACAAACTTCAACGCTCTTTCGAGCACGATCAGTTTTGAAGTTTTAGGAAGCCTTTCTTTCCACACCTTCTCTATTCGTTTAGATGTCTAGATTTGTGGCCAGCAACTGGGTCACTCCCTATTAAATGGGACTTCAACATGACTATCAAAGTCATGGTGTACCATAGGTAAGTACATCTCTGCCCACTCTTCGAGAAATACAGTAGTCACGTTACGTTGTTTCTATCTTTAATTCATGCTGTGTGGGTGCTTGTTTGTCATGAAAAAGTTTTTTGCATAAATCTATGATTTCCAAAATATAAATAATCTTATATCCAAAAGGTCAATTTAGAGCTGTGACTTTATGCGATTAATAATGTTTACCATTTTATCGAATCAAGGCACTTCTTACCAATCTACTATTTTTGTGACACAAAAGTTAGGTGTAAATATGCAATGAAAAATGTAAATGTCAAATAAATGTTTTGCCGATCGTTTTGCAAGAGATCGTACTATTTGCCATAAACAAAGCTGTACAAGATTATAATATTACGTTAACAGTTTTTTTTATTTTTTTTTATTGTTAATAGGCTCGCGCTTGACCACTATCTCACCTGATGGTAAGCGATGATGTGGTCGACGGTGAAGCACGCTTGCCTAGAAAAAACCAATTCACTCTTGACTTAAAGACCTCTAGATTGTAGCTATCGGGAAACACAGACTCCGGCAGGGAATTGCACTCCTTAGCTGTACGCAGATTTACATAATTAAAATTTTTCAGCAATATTTTTTTGACCTTGCGTTTATTTTTCTCGTATGTATACCTATGGCATACATTATAGAATATGTGTCAGTGAATTTACCGTCTATGCAATAGGGAGAGCCCAATTTTGAAGTCGGTATTAAGGTTACTTCTAATGTGTTCAAAATAACCCTTAATTATTCCAAGATGGAGTAACATTTATAAAACGGCACGATCACTTGAAAAAACATAGCATCCAAGAAAGTTAGCCTTGCACTAACTAAAGTGGTCTCAACTAAGAACCATTTTATTTTAAAAGCGCGGCCTTGGGCTCTTTCTGTCATTGGAACAATTTCGGAGATATTTCAGAGTAGGTCTCAAAATAGCTAGGTGGTTGAGCATTTTATGAAAATAAATTTTAAACGACACTACCTTGTGGGTCTGGTGTTCGCAATTGCTACTGCATAGTGAACCCAGAACCTCGTAGGTTCGGGTTTTCCCAATAGGAAAGGCCAAAAAGACTCCTATCTCAGCATGTGCAGCGATATCCAAAAAGAAAATAACGCCGCGCTGGTATTTTGAAAAGGCCCGCTGTTGATGTCACAGACACTACTACTATTTTGCTAGCTTGCTAGATAGCTTAAAAAAAACATTCTGTAATGTAACAGTTACAAAAACATTCTATATTTGGGTCGTCTTCCAGTCTAACCGGATTCAGCTGAGTACCAGTGTTTTACATGGAGCAACTGCCTATCTGACCTCCACAACCCAGTAACTGGGTAACACGGTACCCCTTGGTAAGACTGGTATCAGATCTCAAGCTTCTGACTACCCGTAACGACTGTCAAAGATCTTCAAATGACAGCCGGAACCAACGGCTTATCGTGCTTTCCGAGGCACGGAGGAAACTCGGTATGTTGAGATGGTCACCCACCGACGTACCGACCGCGTCAAGCATTGCTTAAACTTGATGATCGACCAGTGCGGCTGTTATTATTTAGCCACTAGCTCCTCCGTTTGTATGTACCAAAGGAAAATGCAAGAATATATATTTGCATTTTTGTAATTAAAAACGTGAGGACTTGCTACTGTAGTATGGTGTCATAGAACTATAACTAAACTATTATGTTTGTATGTGTACGTGGCCTAACTCTATAGATTGAATTTGCTTCCTTAATTTTTAATAACCAATTTAAAAAAGAACACTTTATTGTTTTAGGACCCCCAAGGAAAATGCAAGAATCTATAAAATGCATTTTTTTTCGATTTTAACCAAGGTGCCCCTAAAAAATCACGATATACACAAACACTGGGTAAAACACCTAAAATACTCAAAAATTAGAAGGCGCAAAGTCACGATATGACATTCACGTTAACGTGACAGTTCACGTGGGCCGTAACGCCGTAACTCCGGCGTAATTACGGTTAATCCGGCGTTATTAACGCGCGTAACGCGCGCACGTCACGTTATTGTAACGCCTTCGTTATATTAAAGAAGTATTAAAAAACGATAAATTGTGCTGAATGTGAGGAAAAATTGTGGAGGAATCACATGGTTATTATCTAGGGTAAGTCGTAAAAAGCGAGGAAAAGGCTTTGTTTTTGTAGTTATTGTGATTGTTAATATTAGCCCATTTTTCGACGTTTTTAAAATAGCAATTAAATTTCATCTTACTGGATTTCAGCATCATAGTTAACAAGTAAAATTTCAAAATTTCAAAAACCCCCGACACACTTATCTTGCGAAAACACCCCGATTCAAACAGTAAAACGCCCATAACTTTTGAACGGCTAAACCGATTTTATTCAAAATGGCTATGAACACTCTCGACAAAATCACCTTTCAAACAAAAAAAAACTAAATCAAAATTGAAAACACACAGATACACAGCAACACACGTGAAACTTATAACACCCCTCTTTTTCCGGCGGGGGTTAAAAATAAATAAACTTCATCAGCGGTTATTTACTCAGTGCTATTAGCCTGCATCATCCCACTACTGGGCAAATGCCTCTGATGGCTTCCATTATATTTTTGATCCAGGGCCTATGATGATGATGCTAGGAAAACGGATAAGCTGCGAAATGTAGGTGTACTAATACGTCTCTGCTTACCTCTTCGGAGAAAATAAGTTTGATGTAATGTTTAACTAATCTTTCATAACTACAAGTACATCAGATGATTACAAGTTCATTGGCACAAACTCATAGTACTAGTAAAAAAATCGGTCAAGTGCGAGTCTAACTCGTGCGCCGAGGGTTCCGTACCTACCCATTATACCGCCATACTAAAATTGTATCATTTTTATTGGTGGCTAAGTTTTAAAGATATGGGCAAAATTAGATTTGCCCGAAAACTTGTAAAAGTGCTGTAAGACCTTACTTTTTGCCAAATTTCGTGATTCTTGGTCAACGGGAACTACCATATAGGTTTTCGACCCAAAACCTATAGGGTACTTCCGGTTGACCTAGAAATGTCTATTTTGGTTAACAGCAAGGTCTTACAGTACAAAGTAAAGGGAAAATTCCGAAAAATAAAAAATGTTGAAAATTAAGGTAAATTTTAGTACTAGCGAAAATCTAAATTTACCCATATCTTTTTATCCTGTTGACTCAAAACCTTGATTTTTATACACCTTATAGGGACTATAGACCTAGTATCAAGTATAAATTTCAACTTGCTAGGTCCATCCGTTCCTGAGAAAATCGGGGGTGACACACGGACAGACGGACAAGAAAGTGATCTTATAAGGGTTCCTTTTTTACCTTTTGAGGTACGGAACCCTAAAAATCAATGTCAATTACGCTACGACTACATTTCGTAGTACCGTAGCCGCGTAGCACCGTAGCACCGTAGCGCCGTAGTGCCGTAGCGCCGTAGCGGCCTAGCAGCGTAGCACTCTCGTAGACATGTATTGGTTCGTCTTGAGACGCTTTTCTGAGAAGGTAAAGATATCATCATCATCATCTTAAGTTTGGCAATTATTCTTATGACAAATTCAATAAATCCTTGGTCAGAGTTTATTCGTCCCCTAATACTTGGTATATATTCGCCAACCCTTGTACACTTTATATTATTTATTTATTTATTTATTTATTATAAGCTGTATATTTTTATTAATGTGTATAACTGAATTACGCTAGATAACATTTCGCAGCAGTGTAGCCAGTTAGGCATATAGCCGCGAAGCAGTCGTACCGCTCTCATAGACTTTTTAGTTTCTCGAAAGTCAGCGTTTTATCGATGTTTTTGAAGTGTAATGAAGTAATGTTTATGTGAAAATTCTGTCTGCATCTTGCACTTTAAGAATCTATCTCCTAGCGAAGTTTTATTGAATGTTTATACTCAGTAGCATCACAAAGTTGCAAGGACTGGTGGAATGAGGGTTTTCCACCTGCTGCAGCCCATTCGAGGATTAATGAAATTAATGAAATAAGAATTTAAACACTAACCGAAGTCATTTACTCATTCTGTGAGTGAAATAGTTTTGCAAATACGAGTAATAACAATTTTCCCACCATTTGCACAATATAAATAAATAAATAGAAATCATTTATTTCAGGAAGTTTTCCCCATATAAAGCACTACAAATTACATTGAATATACAATAATTAACACATTAATAACATTGCATGAAAAATTTAAAATTGATTAAAAAGTAGTTAAATTTAATTTAATAGCATTTAATATTTAATAATTCATTTGATAAAATAATCATAATTATAAAACAAATGTCACTTAATAAATGGTCACAACACCGAGTCCCAGCGCTCGGACAATACGCTCAGACTGTTAGAGCTGCGTTGGAAGCGACTTAGCAGCGAGGCAATATAGGAAGATAATATTTCCAAGACTCAATCTTCATTACAAGAGCTTTGCGCGTATCAATGGGAGATTTTTTCCGAGCGTAGTAGTAGTTACCTACGAAAATCAGCATGGTTGCTACGAAAACCGTAGCGCAACACCCAAAAGCGTAGCAGACATGCTACGAAATGCGTAGCACTACGGTGTTTGCTACGGTTTTCGTAGCACCGTAGCGGAAACATTGCTGTAATAATTAAAATGAGTCTCAACTTAATAAAAATTGCGGTATCTAATGCTATTTGTTACTCTAAAACATAGTTCTTAAAAGAACGAGCTTTTTCGAGTTCTTGAAACCTAAGTATACGGTGTCACTTGTAGAAGATAAATTGTAAAAACAAGCAGATATTTCTACCATTATCAAATAGAAAAGGCCATAACAAGATCAGTTTCTATCGATGTAACTCGTACCTATATTTTATGAAGTTACTTGCCCATTTATTACTATCTCGTACGTATGTAGGTATGTATGCAGTATCTAACATCCAATTCCGCGAGTGCCGGCCACTGCACCGCGTCTACACGTAACCTAGTTAAGCCTTCAATAAATTCTACGTTTGGAAAAGGCTTTCATAATAATCAGCCCTTAATGTTCCCACTGCTGGGACTCTTTTTCCTCCATGTGTGTGGGAGTGGGTCATGACTCACCACTCAGATCCAGTGCGAGTTTGATGTCTTCGAATTTTCGGTTCTAAAACATGCCGGTTTCCTTCACCGTTTTGGGAAAGTTATGAACGTGCCTTGGTTCGAACCTGCGATCTCTTAATTCGCAGCTGTTTCCTCTGGACCACCAGTTCCTTACCGCTCTCTGCGATCGTTCGATGTTCTCTAATTCCTTCCAAAAGTGCATCATCGGCATCGCTAATTTCAAGATCTTACGGCATCAAGAGATTACGGGCGAGCGCTGCAGTGCGGGGCGCGGGGCGGGGGGCGCAGGGCGGGAAGCGTGGGGGCGGCGAGGGCGCGGGCGCGGGGGGCGGGGCCGCGCGACCCGGTCACGGCGCCCAGTGCGGCCGCGGCGCTCCGCCGGCGCGCACCGCGCCGCCCGCCTCACTATAATATAACCTCTACTTGCACCAAACGATACCCGAACTTCAACACTCAAGTGATCATTAACACACACTTTATTTTTAATAACCATATTCATTGTGACGGTGACGCGTGTTATTGGATCTACCAGTGAGTGAGTGAAGGAAACATGATAGTCGAAATACCGGCGGAGGTACGTGTCTGTGTCGCCGGAGCTCGCGGCTCGCGGCTCGTGAGCGTAGGGCTCCGCGCGCTGTAGTGTGCGAGTAGCACTAACGTGTCGCAGGATGTTGCACCGCGCTCGGCTACCGCCACACAATCTATCGCAACAATTTAATAATAACCGAAAAACTATTCGAACAATTTGCTGGATAGTTAGCGAGCGAAGTATTCGATGGTAATATCGTGCGAATACTTGAGACTTGAAACTTTTTTAATGGCACGAAGTTTACAAGTCCCAGTCTAGATTAAAGATCGTGCAGGGCGGTGATGTCAGTGGGTCAACGCACAGTGCGTGCGGGGGGCGCGGGGGGTTACAGGGTGCGCGGGGCGTGTCAGCGGGCAGGGGAGAGCCCGGCGGGCAGGCGGGGGGCAGGGGGGGCGCGGAGGTCGCTCGGGCGTTGCACCGATGCAGCCAGTGCAGGCGCTACGGACGACCGCTACGCACTACGATACCGTAGCCGGACGCCGTAGCCCCTGGGGCGTAGCATAGCTTTACTATATCACTGTATGATGCTATTAAACCAGTATTAATGTAACAGATGACCAGTTTAGTCTTGTTGTTCTTTAGAAACCGAAACATGCAAAAAATGTTGATGAATTATTCAATGAAAATGATTGATTTATTCAATTTAAATTCAATTGTAAGAATTGGTTATCAATCAACGTTACATTATGAGCTTATGACGAATATATTATGGGTTATACTAAAATAATGGAATTCAAATGGTATGTATAGAAAACTTACGACTATTCAAATAAGAAAAAAAATCAATTTATTTATTTCAAATTCTATACAAACTTTTAAAACCCACTTTAAATATAGAAAAAATAACTATTTTGATCGATTTTCCGAAAGTGTTCGTATTTTACCAGTCGTGATTTTCATGGACCCTTTTTCTAAATTCCAGGAGGTCAGAGGAAAGAGGCCTTTTAAGATATGGGACAGTTCAAGGAACGTGAGGAAGGGATTGGTCGTCACTAGCTTCGAGGAGTTGATTCACCGAGGTCAGTACCCTGGGTTCACCCAGTCCTCTGTGCACCCTGCCAGGTTCACCCCAGTGACCTACAGGGGTTAGCAGGGGACGGAGGACCTCGCCTACTTTAAACTTATATTAGATATGATAAGCTTTTAGGTCTTATATTTGAAATTGATTGATATACGCACATGATTAGAATAGAATGCATATTGCAAAGATAGTCAAGAATAATAATTTTTGGTGGACTTTTCAAAATATTTTAGCTTTGCCAAGCAGCGGGATAAAACAGGATTATAACAAAAAACAAGACGTGATTGATTCGTATTTATTGTAAAGATCATCATGATATCAAGAGCTCGTGGCTAAATAATAACAGCCGCACGGGTCGATCTACAAGGTTAAGCAACGCTTGCCGAGGTCGGTCCGTGGATGGGTGACCATTTCAACATAGCGAGTTTCCTCCGTGCCTCGGAAAGCACGTTAAGCCGTTGGTCCCGGCTGTCATTTGAAGATTTTTGACAGTCGTTACGAGTAGTCAGAAGCTTGAGATCTGACACCAGTCTTGCCAAGGGGTACCGTGTTACCCAGTTACTGGGTTGTGGAGGTCAGATAGGCAGTCGCTCCATGTAAAACACTGGCACTCAGCTGACTACGGTAAGACTGGAAGCCGACCCCAACAACAATTGGGAAAAGGCTAGGCAGATGATGATCATCATGATGATCATTTTGATTATTAAAGGTTTAATTAATTACGATTCTGTGAAAATCACCTTTGATAAATTTTATCTGAGGTCATATTTGATGGTCACCTTAACAATGATTATAACTTTCTTTGAATTTTGATTGATAAGGATTCAATGCAAAGGTCATCATGATATAATTGTGAATACATTTTTGGATGATTTAAATTTAAAGTTTTAATTGATTAGAATTCGTTGGGAATCACATTAAAAAAAAAATGTTTGGTCATCTTTGATGATCACATTGACAATGACCTTAAAAGGATTTTTACCTTCTTACAGATTTTTATATTAGCTAGTTACATAATTAATGTTATACAGAGGTTACTTAAACATTTATTTTTGGTTTCTCTAGTGATTTGACGATTAGAGTACCTACCTTTAATTACATTTGTGTCTGATGGTTTTATTCTTGTTCAATGATATTAGAATTTTGATATTGAAATTAGAGATCATAGATTTTTAATTAAAGTTTTTAACGTATGTATTTTAAAATTTGAGAACGTATATATTTTTTTAATAGGCCCGAATTTCTGTAGGTAGATAACTTTTTCTGAGAGAAATGTCGAAGAATAAAAATGGTGGTTTTATAGAAAATGCTTCAACCTTATTTATTCCTCAGTTTAAAATTATCTGATAATTTAAAATTTAACGCTTATTTATGAATATTTACTTAGCTAAGACATACCCAGATTATTGAATTAAGAATTTGTAGTTAAGTAAAGTTTTTCAAATGCTATTCGAGTTTGACAAACTATGGTACCTCTTGTTCTTGTCGTATTGCGACACCGACTTCCGAAACGAGTAATTTATCAACTCGTCCTACATGCCTACAGCCCATTTAGGACGATTTGCAGAAAATCAAAATAAATAATATTTTAGCTCTCCAACTCGTCCCACGTTACTATCAAAATCAGAAAAACTACAATCAGTAGCAAAAGTGTTAATGTAAAAAAAATAATGTAATAAAATATTTACAACATTGTCACATATTAACAGAAAATTCGTAATACAGATAATAACTGGAGAAGCATCACCGGTCCAAACAAAAGATTTATGGTATCTTCATTCTTTTCATAGGTCTGTCTTACTTCAAAAGGAGCCACCGTAACCATTGTTTACTTACCTGATAATAACCGAAAGTCATGTGTTTCCTTGTAAAATGAAACAATAAACTGTTGTTCTAGAAAAATACTAATTAGTAGGTATTGCTTTTTTAGGGTTCCGTAGCCAAATGACAAAAAACGGAACCCTTATGGATTCGTCATCTCTGTCTGTCTGTCCGTCCGTATGTCACAGCCACTTTTTTCGAAACTATAAGAACTATGTTGTTAAAAGTTTGGTAACTTTGGTAAGTAGAAGTATTATGTGAACCGCATCAAGATTTTCAAACAAAAAAAAAAATTGGGGTTTCCCCATACTTAGAACTGAAACTCAATTTTCTTTTACATCAAATCCATACGTGTGGGGTATCTATGGATGGTCTTCAAAAATGAAATTGAGATTTCTAATATATTTTTTTTCTAAACTGAATAGTTTGCGCGAGAGACACTTCCAAAGTGGTAAAATGTATGTCCCCCCCCCCTTGTAACTTCTAAAATAAGAGAATGATAAAACTAAAAAAAAAATATGATGTACATTACCATGTAAACTTCCACCGAAAATTGTTTTGAACGAGATCTAGTAAGTAGTTTTTTTTCTCTTCAAAGTTAGAGTGAACAGGCTTATTCTGGGTAAGCTCACTCCATCGTAGACTCTGTCTCTGTCACTTCTGACCTAGACTAGAGTCAAGAGCAAACCCATCACAAATAAAAATTAAAAAAAGTCCGACTCGCACTTGGCCGGTTTTTTGAATATTAAATAATCTATGAACAAGACAAAAGTAAAAACTAAAAATTCCTAAAACAATATTGTTATAACTTGTCTTACTTATTTACTTAAAATTTTACGCAAAAATAAACGTGGGACGAGTGAAAATTACAGAATAAAAATATTATTTATTTTGATATTCTGAAAGTCGTCTTAAGTGGGCCGTAGGCATGTAGGACTAGTTGATGAATTACTCTCCAAAACGAAAGTTATTTTGCACATTTTAGTGTTTTGCTGAAATTGTTTTTATTTCTCTCTTTTTGATCTCTAAAAATTGAGCAAAAGTTTAATGTAAGGTACCTAAAAGATTGACAGTATACCCATAGTAAATCAATTTACAAATTCGTGCTGTTTGTCGCTAAGAAGTTTGGTTGTATGTTCCATATATTGAAAACCGCAGAACCGATTTTGATGAAACATGCACTATTTCCTAAGTTGGGAGACAATCCAATAAAAAAAGAATGATCACGATCGTATAATCAGTTTCAGGGAAATGTGTGGACAAACAAATACAACATATATTTATGAAATTTGGCACAAATTTGGCGGCTTAGAAGCCCGCATAGAGTAACATATGATGTGTTACCACTATGTTGAATGATTCTATTATTTCTACAAAGAAAAACAAATTTTCAAGAATAATGTTTTTATTTTTACATAACCTAATTAAATGTAAATTTTTACATCATCTTCAATGTGACATCTAAACTTACCACCTTGTAAACTTTCTTTTTTTCTGGAACCAGGTGATAAGTTTTCCTTTTTTTTCAAACTCTAAAATGATTTTAATTTGGTACCAAAAGTGTTTTTTTCTTTTTGATATTTCATTTAATTATTAGTTATACTCTAACCACTTCATACATTATAAAGCTATCTTGACAACAATTTAAGAGTTATGCTTATTTAAGTCGTTTTCTGTAAAATTACGGTTTTTGAGATGTCGCACTGTCGTCGCAAGTGGACGATGTGAATATTGTGCAATTCCAACAATATAACATAAATACGTATCGAATTCATAACCTCAATTTTTTTGAAGTCTATAAAAATAGGCATGCACAAATACAACTGCACGGGCGAAGCACCATACCACCCGCGGATGGCGTACGTGATTTCAAATAACGATCGGCTGGCTACAACTCAATTTGAAACAAAACCAGGTTTAAGTCCTAATCAACTTGCCGCGCCGGCAAATCCAATTTTAGTCATCTGTCAAACTTGTCAAAGTCAACTCCATCAACAGCTGTCAAAATCGATGACAGCGAGCTGACACAGTGTTGCAACAAAATAACAAAAGAAGGAACGAAACGTTTTCGTTTCGAACACCCTTTAAAAACATTGTTTCTTATTTTTCGCTTTGCATAGATTGGTAAAGGAGAGAATTGGAAGATTAGTTATCGAAATTAGTTTGCTACCTGCCCATATCATCCCACAGCCAGGGAAGGGCCATCCCCCTTGACAGTCAGCTGTTTAATTCCAGGGCTAGTGTGAACTATTGGTTTTTGATTTTCGTTTATGTAGACTGTATAACATGAAATGTAAATGAATAGTATAAAAATTAGAACCGAGAGAGAGAAAAATAATAATCATCCCACCGTCTTCTGAGTAGTTACTCTAGAGTACCGACTAATATTTCATAAGAGTCGGTTACAAAGCCTAGAGTTGCAACACTCTTGCGCTAAAATAAAATGTCACTTAGCGGTGATGTTGCCGAGAGAGCTTCTGTCTACATATTACCTTTTAGATGAATGCAGTCTATAAAGATAGACTTTTTATTAGACATCTATTATTAGTAGTACTGTTTATGATTTCTTTTTCTTGAGGTTCTTATAACTCAGGTAAAGCATTTATATCAATGAAACAATATCAAAAACACTTTTGAATTGTCAAAACTTTTGTTGTATAGGGGTCAGGACCAAATTTTTCACGTAATTGCACAACGAAAATCACATGTGTCACACTGGAATATAAATGTTCGATAATAAATCGCACAATGGAATGAATATTATTCACGACATATCCTACAAGTAGAAACAATTCACAAATTCAAAAAAAATATTGCGGCAAAAATATTCTTAGGTAGTCAAGCAAGGACATGCGTATTTTACATAGCGTAAAAAGACACCGAGTTGTTATTATATTTATTGGAAGAAATTAAGCTACAAGTTTAGTTGTTTAATGAATGAGTCTATTTTAGACTAGGCAGTCTCCGAATGGAGCGATGCCAATCTGGTCAGGTTTAATGCTGCTAAAACCCAGGCGTGTCTTTTTTCCGCTAAAAAGAGCCAATTTCAACCGGCTCCAACTTTCCGAGATGTGACCGTGCCAATAACTGACCATCTTGAGCTTCTTGGCGTTACGTTGACATCGGCTCTCAATTTTGGCCCATACATTGAGGCAAAGGCTCAGCTGGCAAAAAGCTGGGGATCCTTGCAAAGGTTAGAAGTTATTTCACGCCAGAACAGCTGCTCAGCTTGTATCAAGCGCAAGTTCGATCATGCATGGAGTACTGTTCTCATCTCTGGGACGGATCCGCCAAATACCAGCTTGATGCACTGGAGTCGATCGAAAAGCGGGCCAAAAGGCTCATCGGCGATGAGGCACTGGTTAAGTAGCACAGCTAAGGAGTGGAATTCCCTGCCGGAGTCTGTGTTTCCCGATAGCTACAATCTAGGAGTCTTTAAGTCAAGAGTGAATAGGTTGCTTCTAGGCAAGCGTGCTACACCGTCGACCACATCATCGCTTACCATCAGGTGAGATAGTGGTCAAGCGCGAGCTTATAATTTATATTAAAAAAAAAAAAAACTATTTACAATATGTAAAATTATTATTATTAGCAAATATCCAAAATTATTTTAAGTCGTGTAAAGTTCGCAATATTTTGTCACTTATGAGTAGGAAACCAGTGTCTGTATCCATCAAAAATTTGGACCTGACCCATAGATAAGGTTGATGATCACTTTAAGATGTAAGCCGCAGTACAACCGCCGTTTTTATACTGTGTCATCAGAAACCGGTTAATTGCTGTATAATTTGAAAGTATAATAATAATTGCAGCCTGTGACTGTTCTTCCTCTTCTCATACAGAGAAGGTACGAGTATTAATCACCACGCTTGTTCAAGGCAGTTAAGAAGAATAAAGAAAAAGTGTTTATTTGTCACAAAACGTCATGCATACAATGACAAGAACATACTTTTGCTTAACCCTTAAAATAGTATTAGTAGTACTTAAATTAATTTAGTAAAGACGAGAAATAAAGAAAACAATAATTACATAATATTATGCTACAGTTGGCGATTTCAAACTAATATTAACTATAACTCCAGATATTTTCAAAATTAAATGAACTATTTTATCCCAATCACTAGCTCTCGCTCCAGTTAATATGCCCTCTCTGGGGAACATCCGAACCAAAAAACAAAGATGAATATTCCGCTGATGTAATGAAAGCGAGTGATCTGGTTTGATCGTCAATTAGCTGTAGAGGGGGCCACGTTGGGGCAGGTCGACCGCGTTAGTCGGCCGACTGCACTCGACTGACCTGGTTACAGCCCATCCTCCGGACCCTAGCGACTAGCGCTAGTCTGGACTGGCTGTTGGGGAGATCAGTTGTGTCTAAGTGCGGGATAAGTTGTGTCTTTGTGGTAGAAAACGGAGTTTATAGGTGATATATATTGGCATCCTCAGAAAGAATGTGACCTAACTAAAAAAATGCAATTTGTGGGTCATCATCTGCCTAGCCTTTTCTCAATTGTTGTTGGGGTCGGCTTCCAGTCTTACCGAATTCAGCTAAGTACCAGTGTTTTACATGGAGCGACTGCCTATCTAACATCCACAACTCAGTAACTGGGCAACACCACACCCCTTGGCAAGACTGGTGTCAGATCTCAAGCTTCTGACTACCCGTAACGATTGTCAAATATCTTCAAATGACAGCCGGGACCAACGGCTTAACGTGCTTTCCGAGGCACGGAGGAAACTCGGTATGTTGAAATGGTCACCCATCCACGGGCCGACCTCGTCAAGCGTTGCTTAACCTTGAACATCGACCCGTGCGGCTGTTATTATTTAGCCACGAGCTCCTCAATGTGGGTAATGAGCAAAAAAGTATAGTGTTGACTGCACTTTTTACTGTTGTGTGTACTTTTTTGTATTAAAGTGTCCCTTTTTTATTCATAATTCGGGCTATTTTTCACTCAGGATTTTAGAGTAGGCTATTTAAGGGCAGTTTATAGAAAAATCTGAAATTACTCACTCAGAAACACTCACATTCTTGGGGTGCGAATTATAGGTATTGTATTGTTTTATGTGTTATTTTCTTAATTCTAGTATCAAAACGAACTAAATTTTTCGACCAAACCGCACTCACTTGCTTTGTATATAAATAGACTAGCTTCTGCCAGCGGCATTGCCCGCGTGAAAGTCAATAATTATCCCGAGGGAACATATTCCCGGGACAAAAAGTATCATATGTGCTATTCCTGACTATAGTCTATCTCTGTGCCAAATTTCATCCAGATGCGTCCAGCCGTTTAAGAGTGAAGAAGTAACAAACATACAAACACACACACACACACTCACAAACTTTCACCTTTATAATATTAGTGTGATATGATTTTTAATTCTAGTATTAATTCTAAATTATTCTATGCTGATTGCTCTCTTTTTTTATATATTCTAGTCTGCCAGCATTGGCGGAGTATTGATTATCATCATCATAATATAGCGTTTGATACAACCATAATAAAGCGTGTGTGTTTTTTTTCCAAAATCAACGGGTTCGATTCTGGCTAGGAATATATATACTTTTTTAAATCCTATGATGCAGTTTGAGTGTTTTTCGGTATTCCTCTTTTTTTATAAATTATAGGCTTGCGCTTGACCACTATCTCACCTGATGGTAAGCGATGATGTGGTCGACGGTGAAGCACGCTTGCTAAAAAGTAACCTATTCACTCTTGACTTAAAGAACCCTAGATTGTCATAAAATCAATACACATCAAATCATTAACTGTAGAATGTCAGTGTTCAAAATAAGATCGTGGGATGTAAAGATGGGCCATTCATTCTGCCCAAACTTGGTATGAATAACTATACTAAATTAAAAGAAGTGAGTACATACAATCAATAAAATCTGCCTAGCAATCAATTGTTGCCTGTGTTCAAAAGACTTGTGAGGGAGTATTACCTGTCGCTGTGATTATGAATTGATTGTCATAATTTTATTGATTGCCTTTATATTTCAGTGTGTATGTATGTATTATATTACATAGCATATGTATGTATCTGCATATATTTTGTAATATATAGTTTTTAACACTGGTATTGTTATACCAATAACAGTCCCACTTGGTGTCCAGCAATTACTGCCCATACCTGGTTGCCTGGAAGAAATCGCGGAATGCGATAAGGCCGCCCATTGTATGTGTTTTTAGTTTTAAGTTTCCTAGTATGGAGACAGTAAAACAGTCAAAATTCATAAAATTTAAACATATCTTACTTCTTACTAATATTATAAATGCGAAAGTTTGGATGGTTGTATGTATGTTAGTTAATCTATCACGCCAGAACGGCACAACTGGTCTGGATTAAATTTAGACACTGAGATAGGTTATAGTCTGGAATAGCACATAAGTTACTTTTTATCACGGAAAAAAATGTACAGTTTCCGTAGGATAATTTTCGACTAACGTGGGTGAAGCCGGTGGCAGATGCTAGTAGTCAAATATACACACTAGATTTTGACAGAAAATGATTCCAAGGGAAAATATTCCCGGGATAAAAAGTATGCCTATAATTACATAAAAAATAACAAAAAAATAAATTGCAACCTTCAGTTAATCCATCCATGCCACTGTCACCGCGCCCATCTACATCCAAACAACGGGATTCACCGTCACATTTTCCTCAAAATGAGCCAGATTCGGACATTATTTCAAACACGCAGAATATAAAATCTACAACAATCTCTAATCCTAATAAAACTGCAACAATAAATTTTCATAATTGCGAAAATGTCTCAAATGTAAATATAAGTTTTTAGTTGTTTTATTATTAGATACTAGTTAATTTTGATTTAGTTGTTATTCTATGTTTTATTAAATAATAATATGATAATAAAATATGAGACGTCTTTTATTTTCTCATAGTGGGTGATGAAAAGTAGAGTGTATCACTCGGGCGCAATAGTTATTTATGCTACAAGTGCGGAAGGTAGGTGATTTCCGATGAGTGGCAATTTTATTCACGAGCGAGCGAAGCGAGTGAGTGGATAAATCGACACGAGTCGGAAATCATCTTACGTACGTGTATCATACAACATTTTACTTTGCATTGTGCGAGGAAATAAATTAATTAATAAAAAGAAATGAATAAAATGGCGGGCTTATTCAAGCGCGTTCAGCATATCCACAGATTAACTAATAGTTCCTTGGGCATATCTACTGCGCATGTGCGAATAGCTGTCACATCGTAACGCAATAAGGCACGAGGAAAATATACGTTCTGCCAAACATATTTAATGAATATTTAAAATTAATTTATTGATCAAAATCTAAATCTAGTGTAATTAAAAACGCCTAAAATAAAGTATTAGTTTTATTTTACCTTTTATATGAATGATAATCTGTACATAACTAATTTTTAAAACTTTTCTCAAATAATAGAAACTCTATGCGTCGGGCTGACGTTTGAGTTAAAAATAAAAAAAATACAGGAAAGTAAAAAGCACTAGTGAAAAAAAGTGACACTTTCCGCACAGTTTGGCTGCTTGGAAAACCGCTCTTTTCGAGGACATGCATTGTAAAATATATTTTTGGCTCGGGTGACGTACTTTGAATCCCTCGCTACGTTCAGGATTCTACTAAAGAATCCCTCACTTCGCTCTGGATTCAAAAAAGCGCCCTCGCCGTAAAAATATTATTATTAATATCTTTTGCATAACGAGTAATGTGAGTATATTTTATAAGTGCTGTACTGTCATCGGCAAATAAAACCATTGGATGACTTATTTGACTAGGCAGATCGTTAATATACAGCAAAAATAAGGGTGGTCCTAACACATTGCCCTGTGGTACACCGAATTTGACTTATTTTACCTTGAGATCGGTATTTTTTGTCCAATTTTGTTTTAAAACAAATGCTGGACGTCTGCGTGTATTGTGTGCGGTTGCTAAAGTAGGTTGGTCCCCCATGCCTAGATATAAAACTCAACCTGTACCTATTTCTACGTTTTCTAAAGCATTTTATAGCCGTTTATCTCGGATATTACATTGGCCCACTGACCTACTTGTGTCTATCCACTCTTTCTTCTCAAAAATATATCTAAAAACTGCAATACATTAATTTCAACATTAGTTCCTCGCAATAACGATCCTAAACAAGTTGTTTTTTCTTTTGTGTTTTTAATTTTTCTTTGTTGTGACACTCATGAATTAGAGAGCATGATCATCACGTAGTACTTCCGTAGTGTTTCATTGTGACCAATATTCCTTATGTACCTAATGTATGATAGAGGGAGCTGGCAGTATTTGAGCTTGCATATTTATGCCAAAATCGCCTTGCTGAGAGAACTCAGAGAATATGTCTGAAAACTTTGTTTTGGTTAAGGGGTCTTTAAAAATTTCCAAAAAAGACACTTAACGTGCAAGGCCGTTTATATTTAATCGGGTGCGCCGAGACGCAAACTGACATAAATAGGCAAAACTGAGGCGCAATTGCTTGGAGAAATAGCTTGCCCTAAATATACGACTTTGCATAGGGAGCAAATGTGCTATTTCGAATCTTATTTTCAGCTAAAACACAACGAAGTGTAGTCGGGTTAGCGTTCGTTATGATCATTGACGTTCAATATAAACTTATTTTCAGCCTTGATTTTTGATTTGCGTTTTTCCTATGTCCAGGTAAGGAGAAGTTATCGGTAGCGGCAAGCGAGCCGGTGCGGCTGGTGTTGGAGAGCGACGGCACGCAGGTCGAGGACGGCGACTACTGGCGCACACTCCCGCCCAACACTGTGCTGCTGCTGCTGCGGCCGGGCGAGCGCTGGTACCCCACGGGCGTCGACGTCATCAAGGCTGGTGAGTTCACATACCACTCTGATATACTCCACAGACTAACCTACTATGTAGTATACTGCAGCACATTGTTTGCTCTTTGGGAAATGGCCCATTTTTCGTTTGAGTAGATTAAGTTGATGTTCAATCGTTACTTTTGTCTATTCCAGCCATATCGGCGATCCCAAAGATAGTATGCGAAACGATTCACGCGCTCGAGCTCCACGATGAGACGCCTTCATGGAAGATTATGGACAACAAGGGTCGCGTCACGGTGGTGCTGCACTGGGACCAGCGGCCGGCCGCGTCACCCGCCGCGCGCTCCCCGTCGCGCCAGCCCAAGCCCGACCGGCGCCCCTCACTCGTCATCCAGACGTCGCTGGAGCGGCCCGCGCCTGCGCCGCCGCACATCACCGTCGTGAACCACGACGAGCCCGGCCCGGCGCGCCGCCTGGAGCGCCTGGCGCGCGCGCCGGGCTCGCTGGAGCAGCCGGGCGGCGTGCACGTGCACACGTCCGACTGCCGCGCCGCCACCTCCCCCGCGCCGCACGCGCACTCGCACGCACATCCGCACGCGCGCCCGCCACCCGACGAGTGCGACTTCCACTGCTGCGCTCTGCACGAGGAGGGGCGGCGCATCGCCGTGCACAAGAGCGTCGCCACCTCGCCCATCCAGGATGCGCAGCCGCGTGCCTCGCCGCAGGGCCGCCCCAAGGGCCACGTGCGCTTCCTGGACGCCGAGTCCGCGCGCCGCGGGGACCGCGACTCCTCCGAGAGCGAGACCGAGAACACGCTCGTCGAGGACGAGGCCGTCACCTCCGAGAAGTTCCTGCTGCTCATCGACCAGCTCAGCGTGGATCAGAAGCGGCACCTCACCATCAAGGACATCGGTATAATCCTCGAGCGGCTCAGCTCCAAGATCCTGGACGTAGAGCGCCTGGACCGCGAGTCCGAGTCGGACGACTGCTACAACTGGACGATCAAGGCCACCATCCGGGGGGACGCGCTGCGCGAGCTGGGCGTCATCTACAACGGCAACTACTACGCCATCAGCGAGCACCCCGGCTACCGGGAGGAGAACGAGGAGGCGGGCGACGAGGGCGAGGAGGAGGAGGAGGAGGACCGGCTCTGATCGGGCCTGTGCGGCGCCGCCGTGCCCGCCGCCGCCGTGCGGGCGCTGTGCCGCATCGCCGCGCGCTAGCCGGCCGCGCCGCACTCCCCAGGTCACTCCTAGAGCCACACGCCCCGTGCGTGAAAGCAATATTCGTTACTAAGGTTTCGTCTTAGACCCGGGCGAACCGACGCTACCGGGCCGCTCCGGGCGGTGCGGCGTCCGGCGGGCCGCCGGGTGCGGCGCCGGTCGCCATGCCCAGACGATCGCCCGCCGAAGTGAATAATTAGAGACTTATATATGAAATTTGTCGCGGCCCCGCCTCGCGCCCGGAGCCGTCGCTTCGGGCGAAGCGGGGTCGTACCCTAGTTAATAAATAGCGGAATTATTGTAAGTAAAACTGACTTCCTATCGATTTCTAAGGTGATTACTTAAGTGTGAGCCGGGCGTGTGGCGAGGGCCCCTCGCTCGCATAGCGTGCTGTGTAATATATATGCGTCGCCGGAACACAACACCCGCACAAATGTTTATCATCGAGGTTATTGTCAATGTTCTTAGGTAAATAATAAATTGTTGCGAGCGCTCGCAACGCCGCCCCTGTGCATCCGGTTCGTTTCGTCCGCCGCGCGTCGCTCGCGTCGCACGGCACTGCATATAGTTCACTCAAAGTTGGCCTAATATGGGGAATAAGTTTCTGTATAAACTCATCATCATCATCGATGCAAGCCGCAGTCGACGAAGTCTAAAATAAAACAGCAGAGTGTGAGACTCGAAACAATAAAGATAACGTAGTAGTGTGGGAGAGGCGACCCGGGAGAAGGGACCGCAGAGCTTCTCACGCGGAGGGAATAACTTGCTCAGTATCAGTTAATATGTTATTGTACGAGAAGTCGTTGTGGACAGACAGCGGCACACTGACGCTAGAACACCTCGCGTCGTGCGCCAGAGCGACAGTTCCAATAGCTATGACGATGTTTCAGAGAGAGTCATAACATTAATAGATATATAAAAATTATTATAATTAATAAAATTGAATGTTAAAAATAAAAATGGTTGTATCTAAAATACGAATATACCTACCGTCATGCGTCAGTCATCTTGCTACATGGGTATTGGTAGTCGGTAAGTTGATTCTTGTATTTATTAGCTATATGGTATCGTAGTATTACTGTATAATGTTTTTAATTTTTGTATAGTACGGAGGTCGTGGTGGTCACGCATTAATGTATATTATAACAAAACAATGTGGTTTCATAAGTTTTACAGCCGGGAGGCTCTCATATTGTATAGTTATTTAAGGAGTAATATTAACTATTATTATTGGATATTATTGAAGGAGTACGTGGACATTGTTTGTGAAGAGGTTCCGTTTGGTAGCACCGCGCGGCTGTGCGTCAGGCGGCAAGCGGTAAGCGTGTCGTGTTGGTTTGCGAGACTATGTTTGTCAACTACGTTGTGTGAGAGGTGGGATCGCGGATGCGCGAGCTTTTTGGAACGAAACGAATCTCTGTCGCGTGGAAGAATAAATGAACAAACTGTGATTGCTACAGTATTTTACAAACGTCGAATTAGATAATAGTACTCTCATCGTGTCCCAAATCGCTCGTGGGCCCACTGTCCGAATAATACAAGTATATTATTTATCATTGTCTATTTCATTTCATTTCTAATTCATTCCTAATTTAACTATTTCTCAGCGATCAATATAATATATATATTCGATAAATTTATATTATGAACCTATTTTCGTGAACCGAAAATATAAATTTTGATGTTTTGATACATTATTGGATAGAATTTGATTTTAAAGTTTGATATTGTGACTTGTCCTAAAGTTACTTAATTTTCAATTTACTATCGCTAATAAAGTTTAGGGGAAGCTGTAAGTTTCGTTAAAAAAGGTTCCATAAAATAAGTGGCCGGGTTTTGAGGTGTCAAGATATTTCGATCCGTCTTTGGTCTCTGTCGCACTTACTTATTTTGTACGTATGAGCAACAGAGACAAGAGACATGAGTGTAATTCTGCAATTTGTGCATGTTCTCGACGTCACATTGTAGACTACGATGTCAAATGTTATACATTCTGACGTCGAATAAATTCGACAGTGTGACATCGGGAAGTGGTCCCGATGGATAATCTCTTGAAGTTTTATAAGGTAATACTGAGAGTTGGATCTTCAATGTCAGATGAATGCGATTTTATATTGGTTTTGTCCGAAGATGACTGTTGGTACATTAATAGCATGGAGGCAGGTTACACGCCGAGAGACGAATTCTTTCGACAAGATGGATTACAAAACTTATAAAAAGGCATACAGACAATTAAACCTTTGCCAGATTTGAAGAATGCTGTCAGGTTTGTTGCTCAGCGTGTTGTCTGCCCCACACTGTGACAGTCGCGCATGTATGCGTTCTACTTACCTATGTTAAAATTTCTACATTTGTTTGTACAGCTATTGGGGAGTCTATAGAGTTACAGACCGTTACGCACACGATATTATATCTAGTTAAAACGTTCCGTTTTTAATATTTTTATGTGTATAGGAGTAATGGTAAATTGTAAAAATTGGTTTGTGACGCGTATGATCCGCGGTTGTAATTTGGGAGGCGAAGATCAAGCAATGCAATGTTGAGGGTAGCTTTTGAATGTACGATGGAGAAGTTTTTTAACCGACAGGATTTATATGGACATCTGTTGCATTGCTTTAAGCTTCGAACGTTATGAACAATGATATTGTTGCAGTGTATATTCAACAGTGGCATCTAAATCATTATAATTTAATAACTATCGGATTGTGGTTGAGAAACATTCGTGATATTTATGTCTGGTATGGAATTAATTCTATTGATACGACACAAAACAAAAAAAAAGGCCAGCAAAAATAAGAGCATTTTAATAATTTTTCAGAAGATCAGATATAATAAATGAGTGAAGGTTCTATCAACCAATAGAGTCCAAATTAGCAAAAAGCGAAAAAAGGTATTTTTGTCTGCGAATAATTGTTACACACAATCTTAATAGTAATTGAATTATAGACTTCCATGCCTATAAAGCACTCGTTGCCTCGTGGTGCAGATAATAGTTCCATGACTGAAATAATATTAAGTATATCATCTCTAACTGTTGGACTCGCGTGTAACAATATTGTAGCTGGGGACTCACAGGGAGATTCTTGCTAATTTGGGACAAAAATCTACGTTTTGTAGATCATAAAGAATTTAAATCCCTATCAACACGAATTAAGTAATAAATATTGATGCTGTTAATTTATTTAAAGCAAGAATCGAGTTTGAAACAAGATCAGCCCTCTTGTCCTCAGTAATACCTTCCCAAATTGTATTTCATTCGAGATATACATACCTAAATAATGATTAGATAACTAATAATATATAAACGGTAACAGAATTTTCGAAAAACACTTTCGTTTTCGAACCTCGTTTTATAGGCGAATAAATAGTCAATGTTTTTTTTAAAGTCAGTCTTTAAGATGGGTATTGATTTGTAGCATTTACTTGTAATCCAATTTATACGGGCATTAAGAATTATTAATAAAAAATTATCTTTTAGGATCATTGTAGGATGTCAACGTTGTATGTAATGGCGTTGCAAATTATACTATTTAACGTCAAATTTTAAAATTATTATCCCTCGCATATTGAACCTGTGAAATCCAAACGTGGAATTGATTATATAGCAGTGAATGATTTAGTCTGAACTGGATCCAACGAGCAACTGTTACAACTCAGTACACACCTTACATGCAAGTGAGCAGTCGTGCAAATACAAATACGTAAAATATTGAATGTTAGTTATTCATACACTATATAGCACTTAGGGGACTCGTTTTAAAGTTACGTGCCAAATCGTTCTTATTTTACAATCCCATTGTAGAACTCTGACTGCGACGTCAGGTTGTAGACAATAGCGTTGCAGAATAACTGCTTTCTCTTAAGACAAGATAATTAACGTAATTGTTGCAACGTTATCATCTACAGTTTGACGTCGGAGATGCGTTAAGAGTTTTATATGAAATGTCGAATAAAACATAATGTAGCGAGTTTCGAAAATAGGCGACTAAGGACTGGTGCCCTAGAATATGCCATAAGAACTGTTGTTTTACAAAGTGCCAATTTATGAGTTGTAAGTAATATTAGTTAAGTTAGATATGGCACGTACGAACCTTTTTTAAACACATGTATAACTGTATTTTGAAGTATGGCAGGGTTTAAAAGAGCATAATAAAATTGTGTACAATGGCAGAGGCAAGAAATACTATGGAATGACCTTTATGTTATGAAAAAAGCTGTTTTAGTTTTGGTCAGATATTATTATTATTTTTGAAGGGACAGAATATATCCTTAAGATGCAATCCTAAAGAAAGCTCTTTAAAACAAAGTCTCATACTTCAAAGTCCAGTAGTCCACCCCGAATGGAACACGTAATGGCATCGTTCACTCGTATCATACGTACCGAGAACATTTATTTTTGTATTCACTCGAAGAACGTGAGACAGATACCGGCTTCTGTTAATCACTCGATTATTACCCAAAAACTTCACTGCCACTAATTTAAAAATAAAAATATTGGAAACGAACTGCTGTGGTTTTATTTATTTACTGTTGAAAATCTGCTACCTTGATGATCCTGTTTTCAAATCAGGGCAAAGAAACTGAAATCACACAAAATATGAGCTGTTCAGTCGAGTTTTGCGACGGTAAATGTATGAAACAGCTGATTGTACCTCTTATGAGGTTTTCAGTTATTTCAATAAACTACACATTGTATAAGGGTTCGATGCCCGCAACATAAGTATCGTGTATTATATGAAAGTAATCGTCTATTACTTGCATATAATACATGATATTTATACCAAGCCCAAGCGATTTTTTTAAGTGTACATTCGCAGATCCTACAAAAACCAACCGTAAAAAAAAAGTTAAATAAAAAAAAAAAAAAAACCCGACTGCTTCAAAAGCGAACTAAAAAGTCGTAAACAAGGAAAAAGTCATGCTGTGCAGTCGGAGGATATATATTCGCGGGCTGGCTGACCAAAATCTGGTGTATCCTCCGCCTGCACAGCATGAGTTTTTTCCTTGTTTACGACTTTTTAGTTCGCTTTTGAAGCAGTCGGGTTCGGTAAAAGGAAACTAAGTAGGTACAAATTCAATTTAACTGCATAAAAATCCAATTACCGAGTCCTAATTAACCAGAATCACTGGAATCTCTCTTGGCCCGCTTTTCGATTGACTCGAGTGCATCAAGCTGGTATTTGGCAGATCATCCCAGAGATGAGAACAGTACTCCATGCATGATCGAACTTGCGCTTGATACAAGTTGAGCAGCTGTTCCGGCGTGAAGTACCCTCTCACCTTCGCAAGGATCCCCAACTTTTTGGCAGCCAGCTGAGCCTTTGCCTCAATGTATGGGCCAAAATTGAGAGTCGATGTCAAACGAAACACCAAGAAGCTCAAGATGGTCCGTTATCGGCACGGTCATACCACGGAAAGAAGGAGCCGAGTGGAATTGGCTCCTTTTAGCGAAAAAAAGACACGCCTGGGTTTTAGCAGCATTAAGCCTGACCAGATTGGCATCGCCCCATTCGGAGACTGCCTGCAAGGACAGGTTCAAACGCTCCACCATGGCCTCACGGAGAGACCGGATCTGCGGCCCGGTAGCCCGTGCGTTGGACAAGTATCTCTCAGCAACAGTGCTGTCGTCAGCATACCCAAAAGTGCCGGGTTTTAGCAGATCGTTAATGTGCAACAAGAACAATGCTGCTGAGAGTACTGACCCCTGAGGGACCCCGGCATTAATATCCAATTGTTTCGAAGAGCAGCCATCGATAACCACTCGAATGGACCGATCTCTCAGGAAGTCTGCAATCCAATCACACAGACCACCGGGCAAACCGAATGAAGGAAGCTTACCAATGAGGCTTTCGTGCCAGACCCTATTGAAAGCCTTCGAGATGTCGAGGGAGACGGCAAGCGCTTCCCCGTGTCTCTCGATGGCCTCACTCCATATGTGAAAAGCATACGCTAGAAGATTCCCAGTAGACCGATTTCGGCGGAAGCCGTATTGGCTGTCACTAAGGATATCGTTAGTTTCTAGGTATGCCAGGAGCTTTTTTTAAGTACACGCTCGCTGGACGTTACAGAGATGAGTCTGTAGTTGGCCGGGTCAGCTCAACTGCCCTTCTTGGGCACAGGCTGTACGTTAGCTTGCTTCCAAGCATTCGGCATTTTTCCAGTCTCATATGAAAGGCTCTCTGATCCTACTCTCAAGCTAATGAAGGAGAGGCGTGAGATGATCCTGCAGTCTTCAGACGATGCGGTGAAATACCGGCAGCTAAATAGACGGATCTCAAAGTCCTTGAAAACCGACCTCCGCCGCTTTAATACCGAAAGCATTAAAGATGCTATCGAGCGGAATAAGGGCTCCAAGGTCTTTGCAAGAGATCTGTCTATTGGGCAGAGCCAGCTCACAAAACTGAAGACCGATGATGGCAGGATTGTATCCGCCAAACCGGAGCTTCTGAGGGAGATCGAGAGTTTCTATGGGCAGTTGTACACGTCAACTAGTAAACCCGTTGCGAATCTAGCAAACGACCCAAGAGCTAGATTGACCCGACACTATACCGAAGATATCCCGGACGTTATCCCGATTGACCCGACACTATACCGAAGATATCCGAAGATATCCCGGAAGCTGTTTCAGAGCCATCCTAATCTCGTACAGGCTGTACGAGATTAGGATGGCTCTGAAACAGCTCAAAAACAACAAGGCGCCGGGTGACGACGGAATCACGGCTGAACTCCTGAAGGCGGGTGGAAAACCGGTCCTTAAGGCCCTTCAGATGCTGTTTGATTCCGTCATACTAGAGGGCAAAACGCCACAGGCATGGTGCAGGGGTGTGGTGGTCCTCTTTTTCAAAAAGGGTGACAATGCCCGGCTGAAGAACTATAGGCCCATCTCACTTCTTAGCCATGTCTACAAGTTGTTTTCAAGAGTCATCACGAATCGTCTCGCGCGCAGGTTTGACGATTTCCAGCCTTCCGAACAAGCCGGATTTCGAAAAGGCTTTAGCACCGTAAACCACATACATACGCTGCGGCAGGTTATACAGAAGACCGAAGAGTATAACCTGCCTCTCTGCTTAGCGTTTGTGGACTACGAGAAAGCCTTCGATTCGATCGAGACTTGGGCTGTACTGCAGTCTCTCCAACGGTGCCAGATCGACTACCGGTACATTGAGGTGTTGAAGTGTTTGTACAGAAACGCCACCATGTCAGTCCGTCTTCAGGATCAGACCTCGAAACCAATATTTCTCCAGCGTGGCGTGAGACAGGGAGATGTCATTTCTCCGAAACTGTTCACTGCTGCGCTGGAGGATGTATTCAAGGTTCTGGACTGGAGGGGCCTAGGCATCAATGTTAATGGCGAGTACATCACTCATCTTCGGTTTGCCGACGACATAGTGGTCATGGCTGAGACCATGGCGAACCTCAATACAATGCTCGATGATCTCAGTAGAGCTTCCGAAAGAGTGGGTCTTAAAATGAACATGGACAAAACCAAGGTGATGTTGAATGCCCATGTTACACCCACTCCTATCAAGGTTGGAGACTCTACACTCGAAGTTGTGGACGACTATGTCTACCTGGGACAAACGATCCAGTTGGGTAGGGCCAACTTCGAGAGAGAGATAAACCGTCGAATCCGACTCGGCTGGGCAGCGTTCGGGAAGTTGCGCGGTGTCTTCTCGTCCAACTTACCACAGTGTCTCAAGACAAAAGTCTATGACCAGTGTGTGTTGCCAGTGATGACATATGGCTCTGAGACGTGGTCGCTTACAATGGGCCTCATCAGAAAGCTTACAGTCACTCAAAGGGCAATGGAGAGGGCTATGCTCGGCATTTCCTTGCGTGATCGAATCAGAAATGTAGAGATCCGTAAGAGAACCAATGTTACCGACATAGCTCGAAGAATTGCCAAACTTAAGTGGCAGTGGGCAGGGCACATTGCTCGCAGAACGGATGGCCGATGGGGCAGAAAGGTTCTGGAGTGGCGACCGCGAACCGGAAGACGTTGCGTTGGAAGGCCTCCCACCAGGTGGACCGATGACCTCGTGAAGGTTGCGGGGATCCGCTGGTTGCGAGACGCACGGGACCGGTCAATGTGGCGACACTTGGGGGAGGCCTATGTCCAGCAGTGGACGTCTTGCGGCTGATATGATGATATGAAAGGCGGAATAGGCGTGTCAAGATCGGAGACAGTTCAGGCGCACAGGTTCTAAGAACTATTGCTGGTATTCCGTCAGGGCCGCTAGCCTTGTTCACGTCGAGGTTGCGCAGCACCCTACGGACGTCCTTTTGATGGATGCGAATGTCCGACATACTCGTCTCGCATCCAACAGGAGAAGGAGGGGGCCGCGAATCACCAGGATTCAGACGCGAAGATTCCGCAAAAAGAGATTCAAATAAATTTGCCTTCTCCTCAGCGGAGTGGGCCAACGACCCGTCGGGTTTCAGCAATGGTGATAGTGAGGGATGGCAGAAGTTCGACTCGACCGACTTAGCCAGGGACCAAAACGCTTTACTACCTGCTGGGTAAGAAGCAAGTTTGGTCCTTATTCGGCCAATGTGGTCGAACCGAGCCCTTCGCAACACCAACTTGCAGGACTTGGCAGCCCTGTTGAAGGCCTTCTTCTTCTGACCCACGTCACTCGCTTTGCGCGATCGAGCGTCGACCCATGCCAGGTACGCCTCATGCTTAAGCGCGTCGGCGCGATAACATTCGGCGCCAAACCATGGCCGGTCAACGCTGGACGTTGTCACATCTGAGAACGGAATGCAGTATTCCATTCCCTGCAAGTAGGCTGCCAAGGATAGCAAGCAAAGAAAGATCGCATGCTATCCCAATCTGCTGACCTGTACCGCCAAACCCACCGGGTGCCTCTTGGGGTGGGATCGGGCGGGGAGTAGACGGACACAGACTTCACCAGACAGTGGTCGGAACTACCCAAAGGTGAAGTTATCGACACAGAGTATCGGTCTGGATCTGTTGTCAGCAGAAGGTCAAGCAATTGGCCGTGTGCGAATCAACATCCGGCACCCTCGTTGCCTCCTGGACCAGCTGGGTAAGGTTTAGTGCGAGCGAAAGCTTCCGCATCTCCCGTCCAGCATGGTCAGTGCACTGGTATGGGAAGAGCCACTCCTGGTGGTGGGCATTAAAGTCCCCCAGTAACACTAACTGGGCGGAAGGGTACCGCTGTTGTGCCGCATCAGCCGCCTCACTGAGGTACTCACTGAGGTACTCAGTGAGCCTGGTTGTCTCCTGATCTCCGCTGTGCGACCGGTAGACACAGGCGTAGATAATTTTATTCAGACCTGTGTCCACCAGAGCCCAAAGCGTTGAGAATCTGGAGTCCTCAAGGTTACGAAGACGCCGATAGCAAGTGTCATCGCGGGCGTACATACACACCCGCGCGTGGTTTAAAATTGTGCTCCAGGGTAAACCCTGGGTAAAACAAGTACGACACGTCTGGCGGACTCGCTATCTGCGTCACCGCAAGGAAAAACAGCGCTGGTTTCTCAGCCGCCAGGTGGTAGTGGACTGCAGAGAGATTTGAGTGCAGACCTCTTATGTTGGTGAGGTTCACTTTGTGGGGGAGGGGGTGCAGCCGTTGTTGAACTCCAGTATTTATTTTCCTTGCCATGATTGTGTGTGAGTGAAGGGAGGAGAGGAGATGGAAGTGAGACGAGGTTCCACGCTGCTAACCTACAGACACGCATTGAAAGGGCGCCATCATTGGGGCACTAGTCTGGAGACTGCGGGGACGCCCGAGCCCCCTGGAATGTCCATCGGGCCCTCCCCTTCTGGTCGCCAACCAGCACGATGGTGCATTTCGGGGATTTTTCGACAGTTGGCGGGGCAGCCTTTCATGTGTGGCTGGCACACTACTTTGGCCCCAACTACGTGCGGTCGGCCAGCGGCGCACCGTGCCTCGGATCCCGCTACCCTCCGCGACCAGTCTCCCGATATACTATTTCGTTCTCGAAAGTTCTACGCTACTCAATTAGTGATGTAGTCAGGTCGAATATTGACTTTATAGATGGATATCGACAAAAGAAAATAAGTAATTTAATATTTCTATAAGATAATATTATGACGAGGCCCGCCCGCCTCAATGAGCATAATGAAATTAGTACATAATTTCAAATTGATTTTATTTACAAAAATATATACAAGCCTCCAAATAGAAAATAAATCCAGGTCGTATTTTTTCGAATTCAGAAATCTATCGATATCGATAATGTAATTAAAATTAAAGTGATTTTTTCACATAGCCAAGAGCAACCATTTCGCTGGGAGGGGAGGGACAACACTTGACTCTGACAAAAAATTGCAATTTAAAGCAAATCTCTGAATCGAAAAATGGTTTTAACAAACCCATAATATTTTTGAATGGCCTATCCAACGATGGCCCAGACCATGGGATAGACGAGAGAAAAAAACATTCCCGCTTTACGTCTATAGGAGGACCCCAAAAAAAAAAAACTTGATTTTATTTTACCACTTTGTCGGAATTATTAATATGTATGTATATCCATGCCAAATTATAGCTTTCTTATAGTTCTTAGAGTCTCTGAGCTAAGCTGTGGACTGACAGACGGACTGAGCGAAACTATAAGGGTTCCTTATTGACTTCGGAACCCTAAAAAAGAGGAAGAGATGAAAGGAACGATCTGCTCTACAAAAAATTTATTGGCACGCTCATGTATCTGGCAGTAGCAACTCGTCCCAATATAATGTTTGCCATAAGTTATCTCCCCCAATTTAATTACTGTCACGGAGAAGAACATTTCAAGTGTGAAAAAAGAGTTCTGCGATACTTAAAGGGAACAAAAAACGTTGGTCTTATATTCAGAAAACTCGCCAAGAATTACATGGCATGGCTGATGCAGATTGGGGCGCATGCAAGCTTGACTGGAAGTCTTTTTCGAGCTGTTGCTTTAAGTATGCTGGAACGGCCATAAGCTGGATGTCGAAGAAGCAAAAGTCTGTAGCGCTATCGACTGCCGAAGCGGAATAATATGTCGCCTTGACTGAAGCTGCAAAAGACGCCATTCACCTGAAAAATCTATTCAAAGATCTTGGGGCTAACTATGAAAGCATAGTCATATTAAAAGACATCCAAGCCCTCAAACTAAGTCAAAACACAATGGTCACTCCAAGTTCAAACACATTGACTTAAAAATGCACTTTTTATGAAATTTCATAATGGACGGAGCGATCCAGGTCAGGTATCTGCGAACTGAAGATATGGAGGCAGATATCCTAACGAAATCCCTAGCCGGCCCGCGACTGCTGAAATTACGAAGCGGCTTAAAGTTTCCTGAACTCCTGATGACCACGACGATGTTGTGAAGAGGAGTGTGAGTACTGGCCATCCAGTACCAACTGAAACTGCATGTTGTTTATCTTTTTACCTTAGATACGTATAACAGTTGTGTCAAAATAAATAAATAAAAGTTACACAAGTAACACAAGTAGAAAATCATACTGTGCAGTCGGATGATACATCTGGTTTTGGTCAGCCAGCTCGCGAACATGTATCCTCCGACTGCACAGCATTGTTTTCTTCTTGTTTCCGTCTTTTTAGTTCGCTTTTTAAGCAGTCGGGTTTTTTTTTTTTTATTAATTTTTGTTGTTTTTTTTTAGAATTAGGTACATTTAAACATAAAAGTGTTCACCTCTTAAAACCCTTTATTTTGATACCCCACACGATGGGTTAGGAAGAAAAAATATTTTGTGCCCCACAATATGGCGCCCAAAATTCGCCATTTTTATTTTCCAATTTTTTTGTGACACTCGCAGGGTTAAGATGAATCGAATGACGTGAGAATGATCAAAATCGGCCAACGCGTTTGGTCTCTAGAACGCCACATAGGTACAAACATACATACAGACATACATAGACTGATAAACACATTACTCTCCTTCGGCAGTCGCGTAAAAAGCGATATCTAGTATATTTTAATAAGGAAATCCCTCACAAGTGGTAACTGATCACGATCAGTTATCGACCGCCGAGAGTAGAATATTATTAAAATACTTCGCTGTTAAAAAATAGGGGTTGGTGATAGAAGGGTGAAAATTTAGGATTGTATGTATTTTTAATGCCGAATCAAAAACAAAATGTCTTAAAACCACCCTTAACACTTAGGGGTATGACAAATAGTTTACGTCCTATTCTCAAACCTACTGAATATACACACAAAATTTCATAAGAATCGGTCTAGCCGTTTCGGAGGAATTTTGTTACAAACACTGTGACACAAAAATTTTATATATTAGATGACAAACCCGTTTGTGCTGTCCCTCTGTAGTCAAACTCCAAATACTCAGTCTTACTCCGGTTTCTGCATAGCTCATATTTTTCTATCTGTGTCACCCAGTAGTCACAATACTGGTGTGATAATCTGGTGTGACTACGAGTCAGCAACGATGTTTCCTGCAGATCTGATTTTTTTTTATATTATTTGAATACTAGGACTATATCGTCCGCGCAAGGCTGTCTGTACACTTGAGCGGAGCGGTGATGCAGAGCGGAGTAGTGGAGCGCAGTAGCGGACTGTGTTTTTTCAAACGCGGAGCTCGTAAGCACTCGTTCCTTTTCTCCGTTTTCCCGCTCAGCTTCCTCACTCCGCTCCTCCACTCCGCCGCACTGCTCTGTTTCTCATCTCCGCGCTCATAAGCGTGCTTTTGACGCAGGTTTTAGTGTATGTGCGTATGTCCTGGAGTATTGGCACGTAGTACTCAGGGATATTTTGAGCTCTCATTGCCTGCCAAACAATCTTTCTGGGTACTCAATCGAAAGCTTTTTCTAGGTCGATGCTTCTTTAAATCATGTTAAACAAAAAATAAATAAGTAAATGTCATTCCAATCTACTCAAGCTTGTGTAGATTTTACTAACAGCATACTCGACGACCTTTTAACCTGAACTGTATAACATATTATTATCTATTTACGAATAATTTGTAACTTTACTTACTAACTTACTCGTCCATGTGATGAGGAGGGGATGAAACGCATGTTACTAAAAGAGTTATGAATATAAATGTGGATGGATGGAGAGGGAGAGTAAGGCCAAAGAAAAGATGGATGGACTGTGTGAGTGATATGAAAGAAAAAGGAGTCGGTAATAGCGTGACAGGGGACAGGATGGTATGGAAGAAGAAAACGTGTTGCGCTGATACAAAATAACATGAGATAAGGGCAGGCAGACGATGATGAACAATTTGTAACTTTACGACATTTGTAACCTAAAGCAGGGACGAACGGGTACTGTATGGGAGATAAGAAATATCATTTAAAAGATGATTAATTCCCAACCTGGCCCGATTACATAGGAAAGAAAAGAAGTTACAATGCGATTAAACAATATATATTCAAAACGTATAGGTACAACAATCCAAAAACAAAATGTATATAGAAAAACCGTTTACATGTACGTCAACGACTGAAACTACGATTTCTCAGTTTCGATCAATTTAAGAAGAAAGAAAAAGAGGAGAGAAGTTGTAAGTACATTACTTCCAGTGTTTACGAAGATCAACTAAAACTATTTCATTTTCACAAACACTCTCTAATTTTTGTTAATATCTTTCTTAAGTTTCCATCAAATGGGCATATAGTGGTAAACGCAAGTTTTGTTTATGTTTGCTATTATGCCCTAGCTAGCCCCAATAACGGAGACTGTTTGTTTATTGAACCGCCACTGACTATATTTCTAATCTTGTTCTATGCGTACTGGGGCCAGCCCTACGAAGCAGCGCAGGACTGTGCTCGCATCAGAGCACGTTTTTCTGCATCTTTCATCTTATCCAGTACAGACGCCATCTCGCCCCAGGGTTCGTATCTTTGATTGATGATTAAAAGCTTGTGGATTGTGGGGTTTCGCAGGTCCATCGTACGGGAGATGTTTTCACGGCTGCGCGATGTAAACACAACGTCGACCTTTAACAAACCATTGTACATTTAAAAACCTTTTTCCAAAAGTTATCTAAAAATTTAAAAGAAAACAATTCTCTTAATTGATCATTAGTTGTATGCCTTCCTGATCAGAAGGTCTAAGTACCTAAATGTAAATATAGCAAAACGTCCGACTATCAGATGGTCTGTATAGCAGAACATACAGAGTGAAATTTTGTAATGCCACCTGAAGGGAAAGTACTGTTAATACTGTAGATAGAAGATTTTACTCAAAGAAAACATTCCTTTATTTTTGATAAGAAAGAAAACTGCATTCAAGAAAATTCACTTGCCACACCCGAGAATCGAACCGACTAATATCTTAAAAAATACTCCTCCTCCTCCTCGCGTCGATTCCCCAATGCTGGGGGTCGTGACCACATCATGGTTTCAAAACTTTCTCTTTGATGATATTTCGCCACCTGCTTCTATTCTCAGCAACATGCACGGCTTCTGAGGCTTTGATGTTCAGCGAGGTTCAGATTTGGTCTGACCAGCGTATACGACTTCTGCCTCTAGGCCGTTTACCCTCGACTTTCCCAGTGACAATTACCTTTAGTAAGTTGTCACCAGGTTTACGGGCAATATGGCCATAGAAGTCAAATATCTTGCAGAGGCACACATTCGACGATATATCGAGATGTTCGTCCTGTGCGCCATCCAAGAGATACGCAGCATTTTCCTGTAACACCACATTACAAAAGCCTCAATGCGATTGCGATCAGCAGCTTTAAGACTCCACGTCTTCGCTCCGTACAAGAATATGGAGAAAACAAGGGAGCCGACATGTGACAGTTTTGACTTGTACGAAATGTTGCGGTCCTTCCATACTGGCTCGAGTTGCGACATGGCACTCTTTGCCATTCCAATCCGCCTACGAATCTCGTCTTCACACGATCCATTGTTACTTATACTAGAGCCCAGGTAAATAAAGTAATTAACTATTTCGACGTCGAGTGTACCTCTGTGCCCCACTTTGGACGTGCGGTCCACCACCATGATCTTCGTTTTGGACCAGTTTATGGAAAGCCGCATCTCACCACTGTATCTTTCCATCCTGTTGAAGAGAGAGCTCATATCGGCTTCGTCTACTGCAAACAAGATGGTGTCATCAGCGTAGCGCAAATTGGTGATTTTATTGCCATTGATGTTAACACCCCTGCCGTTCCAGTCCTCGCAGGTTTTACGGATTATGTACTCCCCATAAATGTTGAACAGGATGTGTGACAAAATACAGCCCTGGCGCACTCACTTGCCAAATGGCATTGGTTTCGAGGACGTGTTGCCCATCCTCACCACGCCTTGGCTGTTTGAATATAGTCCCTGTAACAGAGCGATAAGATGTTCAGGCACCGCCATTGCCCGTAACACTCGCCACAACCGATTCCAGTACACACAGCCAAAGGCTTTGCTGTAATCAATGAAGCACATCGTGACTGGTACATCAAACTCGTAAGCCTTCTCAATGAGTTGCCGGAGATTGAGAATCTGCTCCCGTGTGCCCTTTCCTTTTACGAAGCCAGCCTGCTCTTGTGGGATCTGCCAATCCAGGTAGTATCGGATTCGGCTGTTTAGATTGTAAAGGAGAATCTTACTGGCGTGTGATATAAGCGATAAAGTGCGGTAGTTACCACACTTCTGTGTCGATCCCTTTTTGTGCATGGGGAGGACTATTGACTTTGTTCAGTCCAGGGGCCATTTACCTGTGTCCCAAACGCTACTGCGAATTCTGTACAACCTATCGACACCAGCATCACCTAACGCCTGCAAAATTTCGCATGTGATCTCGTCAGGGCCGGGGGATTTCCTGCTTTTCAAGCTAGATATGGCAGAAATCACTTCGGATCTCATTATGGAAGGTTCACGGTCTAGTCTTTCAAAGCTAAGGGGCGAGTTCATCGTAGGCGATGGGTTTAAAAATTACACCCTGTACTTTTATTGCACCGATCGTTAGGGTCAGTCAAAAGGATGAAATCTCTCTAACTTGATAAATTAAATGAAAGGAAAACCATGAAATCTGGACTTATAAATTCAATGGGTCAAGTTAAAGCACAATAAAATTTACATTAAATCTTGTGCCAATTTAAACGTGTTGAAAGTTAAAGTACAGAATACGATTTATAAAGATTTATTCACCACAACAAGTTATTGAAAAGTTACTAGAAATGAATTCGTTAGAAGAATAAATTTGTGTATGAGAAAATGGAGCCCTTTTCGAGCAACTAATTAGTTAGTTTACCATTTTTTATAAATAATTAAAATAATTTAAGATTTCATGGTTACCCTTTGTTACAGAGATTTCATGCTTATAATTGACCCTAATGATCGATGCAATAAAAATACAATATGTAATTATTAATGATTTTACGGTGACGGTTCGATTCGCGGGTGTGGCAAGCGAATTTTCGAAAATCTTTGAATGCAGTTATCTTTTATTAGTTTAGTTTAGTAAAATTTTCTATGTAAAGTATTAAGAGTACTTTTCCCTTCAAAACAAAATTACCTACATATAAAGCAAAAAATCTGATTCTCAAAATGTGGATACTCAGGCACAAAATTCAATACACGCATTGCATCAGGAGAGAAACTGCCACGGCATTGAATATTAGGACCACGAGAAAACACCCGTATAATGTACGGGTGTCATATAGATACCCGTACATCTTTAGTATATGTACTCACACAGCGTACCTTTATGATATCTTTTGAATGGTGACTGACAATAATAAAAAATAATAAAAAAAAAAAACAGTTACTTTACAACTTTACAAAATATCTTACATAGGGATCTCCTTTTAAGTATGAGAAATACCTGTACTAGGAGGCCCCGCTCTTCTAAAACTAGTACAATAGTAAGTAGGAGTGTGCTCTAATGAAAGAAAAAAAAGGTATACAAACAAAAACACGGTTGGCGTAGTGGTTAAGCGATTGACTGCAGCGCTGCGTGTCGCGGGTTCGATCCCCGCACGGAACGATTGAACGATTTGTATGACCAACAGATAGTTGTTCCAGCTCTGGGTGTTGTGTATGTGAGTTTATATGTTTGTAAACGCACCCACGATACAGGAAGAAATTCCTAGTGTGGGGCAACGTTTTTTTAATAAAAAGAAAAGAAAAACGTTTAACTTAACAGGTTGACTGCCACATCGGTCACCGGTGACCCTCAAACAATACATTTTCTATTGTGTTTATTGTGTGGCAGCCAAACTGTTAAAATGTGTGCGTGTATGGGTGTGATGTGTGTGTGTGTATGTCTAAAGAGTGTGTATCAGAGTATTCGGAGGTATATGTTTGTGTATGCGTCACTTATCATGAGATCATCACACGGCAAATAATAGATGACACGGGATTGCTGCAATCGCATGTGTGTTTATTGTTTACACCATTTCATAACATATTACTATCACGCCAGTACGTCCAAACGGGTACGCAGATGAGTACAGTTCACCCTAGTACACTATCATTGCACCGGTTATATTCAAGTTACATGTTATTCGGGTAATCTATTCTGGCATTCGGAAGGCGAAGTCAAAAAACGAAGAAACGAAAACAGGAACACCGACTTTAGAAATTGAAGTTTTTTTTCACTTTATATCGTTTTTATTTCGAAGTCGGTTGTAATTTTTTGTAAAATAAGTTTTTTTTATCAAATAAATTTAATGTAATTTAGAAATGACTTTTACTTTTATTCATGAGTGTACACACTTTAAAAACGTTTTTTTCTCTATAGATGTTCTGCTATATATACAGCTGATGTTTTGCTAATTACACTTACTGCTCATTAGAAGTTTTGCGCTGTTGAGCATTTAGCTACCTTAGACCTTTTGATTAGAAGGGGTTATTTATTATTTAAAACTTTATGCACAAGTACTAAGTACTTTATGTACAAGTACTTTTATTTATTTATTTATTAAAACTTTATGCACAAGTACAAAGGCGGACTTAATGCCATTTTCTACCAGTCTCTTGGTTCGGTTAGACATGAACGCCAACGAGCAAGTGATTAAAAAGTAGGCGTACGAAACGCCGAACTCTCTCACTCTAAAAAGTGGTTAAATAATAACATTCAAAAGTCGCAACTATAGCTACAGTAAGAAGCCCGTAGTACCGTTTGCACCATTGATCTGCACCATTAATGGTGCAGAAGAGATTAATAAGTTTCGTTTGCCCCATTAATGGTGCAAATGAAACTGCATTAATAGTATGGTCTCATCTGCACCATTGAGATGACACTATACTATCACTACGATTGTAGTTATTTTCTCAAAGTATTTCCTCTTTGCATGTTCTAAAAAGGCTTAGAAATCGTGACAATAGCATGTATGCAATAACTGTCCTGTTTATACATTCACCCACTCAGAAATATTATTCATATCTCACGATTCTCAACAGTGATGATTTTTTGATCATTGACAAATGCATGGCTAGGATAATATACCTACTGGTCTCATTAAAGACATACCTTATTTTTAACTGCCCATATAATCGATCCAAACATTATTAAAGTAAGCGCTGTGCATGTTGTAAGGAAAAGCGGAACAATTTCCCAATATGTTTTGAGGGTGTATCCCAATTGAAGTTTCCTCGGATACGGTATGTCGTATTGCGTGGGTGGTATCATGTCCGCGTATCGCACATTATTTACTTTTGGAGTGACTTTTCGCGCCAGAAGCAGTGTGGCACGGGATTTATACGTACTTCGTAAGAATTTTGAAAGCATTTTAATGCAAATTGAAGCTTTAACTTCAATTATTTATTTTTCCAAATATATACAAAATGTCAATGAGGTAGGTGACAACGTCAAAACATTCTATAATCAAATAGATAGAGAGAACATAATAAGTAAAGAGTTCCTTGTCTCCAAGCAGATCCGACGCTTTTCAAAAGTCCAGCTGTGTTGGTCTTCCTATCTCATCTTTATGTGCATACTAGCGTCTACCTACGGCTTCATCCGCGTGAATGTCGAAAATTATTCCAAGCGAACATATTCCCGAAAAAAAGATGTGCTATTCCAGACTATAATCTATCTCTGTGCCAAATATTATCCAAATTCATTCAGCCGTTCTGGCGTGATTAAGTAACAAACATACATCCATCCATCAAAACCTTTGCATTTATAATATTATTAGTAAGATGTAAAAGTAAGATTAGTAAGATTATATTATATAGTGTTCTCTGTATCTTCAGTATTCCGGGTGTACGTTACCCCAACAGGAAAGTGGCTCCTAGAGTGATATGAGTGGAACGTATAATTAGTGCGTAATCTGCTGTGAATGTGCGCCACATAAAAATAGTGTGTGACGTTGTTTTGAAAAAAAAAACAATTTCTGTTGGAGTAACGTTGTTCCAGAAGGAAAATTCTAAACGAATGATTGGAAATAGAAATATTGTGCATGGGCAGAGAGTTTAGAGTTGTGCAAGAATGTGCGCCGAAAATATAATTGGTGCGTCATAAGGCTTTCGAGATATTGCATTTCCAGTTGGAGTAACGTTTTGCGGAATCGTGTATCTCTAAAACCACTGTATGTGCGCCTGTAGAATAAACATACACGATTAGCTCTTGATATGTGGGTATTTGTGCCGGAATTAGATTTAAGAAAATATTTACAATTTTCAAGTAATCGCACTTATTTGAAAACTCAAAAACAAATCGGAGCGCCTTAATGAGAAAACGTATAAACTCGCTGAAAACTGTATTCAGTCCATGTTGACGCTTCCGTTATTGAAGGGTTTAGTCAAAAATATATAGTGAATATATTCAGCTTGAAATGTTTCGCATTAAGTAGATTTAGCGAAAAAACTAAGCATGTAAACAAAAGCTAGTTATCCGACCAAATTCGAATAACTACGAAAAAGCGACGGATTCATACATATCGATGACCTTCTTAACTTTACTCACAACCCGGTTGAAACGTGTTGTGCCTACACACACTACACGTATTCCGGGCTTTTACGTGTTTGATCATCTCAGAATCATGTGCATAACTGCAGCTTCCTCATAAGTGTTAGAATAATTCTATCTATGTCAATATTTCAGGCATAATAGCAGCAATCAAAGTACCAAGTCTTTATTTAGCTGCCACAAAAACTTCGCTAATATGTGTCGTTTATTATGAGTCAGCTGGAGTGACGTCACTCCAGCTTCCTCATTCAATACAGGCAAACTAGTGATGTGAGGGTTTTGGACTATAGTCAAAAAAATAAGGCATAATAGCTGCACATAGAAGGATGAACTGAACGACAATACTTAAAAAGTGTTGAAACTATGATAAAAACACGTGTGTGTAAGCTGGTGTGTCGTCACCCCAGCTGCCATCTCATATCTTCTGAACAAAAGAAGATACGATTATGTATTATAGCTCAAAAATTAAGGAATAATAGCTGCCATTGGCAGCAAAATTTTCAAATCTGTAGTCAAAATACTCCATAAGTTATTAAACCGACAGATATGTGTAAGCTGGAGTGACGGCACCCCAGCGGCTCATATCATATCTTCTTTTGTTCGGAAGATATGATATGATGTGAGTTCTTTCCTTCCATGTGCAGCTATTATGCCTTATTTTTTTGACTATAGTCCAAAACCCTAACATCACTAGTTTGCCTGTATTGAATGAGGAAGCTGGGGTGACGTCACTCCAGCTGACTCATACTAAACGACACATATTAGCGAAGTTTTCGTGGCAGCTAAATAAAGACTTGGTACTTTGATTGCTGCTATTATGCCTGAAATATTGGCATAGATAGAATTATTCTAACACTTATGAGGAAGCTGGAGTTATGCACATCTCAGAATCACCTGTTGCTTCGGTGATCTATATACAGAACATGCAGCCAGCACTCGTGTATTGTCTGGTCGTGTACTATATGGCAACGGCAACAAGGCAACACTTCATCGCTATCGGATTCGTTGTCATCACCACCACAAAATAGTAAGTATACAGAAGGGCCAGTCCCGCCCTTTCGAAAATTGACACCTAAACTTGACAGATTCACTAGGGATGTTACCGTGGCTCACCCCACAGTACACTTTCTGAAAATAATTTTTTAGTTGTTTTTGAGTTTAACCATTACAAACAAACTTACAAACAAATCTTTCCTCTTTATATTTTTAGTGTAGAAGAACTACAGTAAGCATATTTATGTAACTTCAGGCTTCCTTACATTGGCTGTACCTACCTACATCGCTCACTGGCGTGTGTTGTCTAGATTAAGCTGTCCACCCTATGCCGACAGATACGCAACTAATAAGCTAAATAAAAAAATAATAACCAGTCAAGTACGAGTCGGACCCGTGTGGACCCGTGTCCCGGTGCCAGTGTTGCGTAGGACTTAGGATTTTCGTTTAGATTTACCTGAAAATTATCAGTGAGGTCGTTTATACCTCAAAATATAAATTAATTAAAATATTCGTTACTATTTTTAAAACAAGAAAGTGTTGTTTTTTTTTTAGTAAAATTATTATTTTAGTGAGAAAATAAAAGACCACTGGTAGAATATGACGAATGAATGACGTGACAAATGCCGGCGCTAGTACTCGTGACAGCCGCAATTGAGTTCGGTCCAATATTGCCCATTATTCCCTCTAAGGCGCTTTGTTTGTAGTGGACTCTCTGTCTGCGGCGCGCCGCCGCTTATGTACTTTGTGTCACCACAGAGAAACTTATATATACGGACAGTCATATAATGTGGTCATAACTTCTCACAAATCACTGGCCGTAAATGTATTGTCGATGAATAAAAATTTAATGACTCAAAAGTCAGATGAAATTCAAAAGTCAAACTTGTATATTATACTTATAGTAACAAAATAAAATTTAATAATAAGCGTAATAATTGTTGATATATATTTTTGGGCAAATATGGATTTTGTGTACTATGGACTACATTTGCAAGATTCATAAATTATCGCGATAAAGCAGGTAAATATCCCCTCGTCCTTGATTGAGGTCGTGGGTTAAAATCCGGGCAAGTACCAATGTGACATTTTCAAATTCATATGTACTTTCTAAGCTTATCTTGGACATCACAGACAACGGTCGTGAGGAAACCTGGACTTATATAGTTAATGGAAGTCTGAAATAGCCAAGTGAGAGGCCGGTGGGGTTGCCAGAGGCGGCTTAATTAACTCTGACACCAGAGGTGACCACATCCTCACTAATCTAATCTATAATTCGACGTCTTCGTACAAACCTTTGGTATACTAATATAACTATGGCCAATATGGGCACAAAAGTAACGAGTTGGGTAACACCCCAACTCTTATAACATCTATGAAAATCCTCGAATTCAACAATTTACTAATCAATACATATATTAACTGTAGAAAAGTCGTTTTTGTACATCGAAAATATTTACAAAAAAATTGCCAAGGTGTTATAGGATTACCATCAGAACCTATTTCCATCATTTTTGGATTTTTTGTCTGTTTGTCGGTTTGTTTGTTTGGTTGTGCACGCATCACGTGAAATAAACTAATGCAGATAACTTCTATACATAAACATTGTGCGTAACTAGTTTTTGTTTCATCGCAATCGGTTCACTCTGGTTCACAGTGATAATGAGTGATAAATTTAAAGTGTCCAAGAAGTAAAATATCACAACACACGCAATTCAGATACTCGGAAAGTTGAACTCCATATTCGATAGATGGCGTTGTGCATTTTAAGCCATTGGTGCTAAGATTCTCCGTGAAAGAATGACCGTAGAAATTGGCAGATAGGTAGGGCAGCTATGAAGGAAATTATAGCCGCTAGGTAAGTAGGGTAGTGCAGGCGGTTGATGGGTGCAAAGCCGCGGGCACAGCTAGTGTAGCATATTTAAGTTAGCCAGCCAGCCCGTAACTATCCCACGGCAAAGACCTTTTCTCATACAGAAGGAGGTTCTCCTTCACCGTTGCCAGCGACTACATTTAGAAAGTACATATGAATTGAAACAGTCATATTGGTACTAGCCCGGATTTGTGCTCACGACCTCAGGCACGAAAGGAGGTCTTATAGCCAATGGGTTACCACAGCATTTTAATTTAGCATCATATCATATATATATGGCCTTAATAAGTACCTACATTTCATAACGTAAAATAAGCGCGGTCATAAATCTTTTCGTGTTGCGCTAAATTTTTACTCATACTTTTTGGCCCAGTAGGTGGCCACATTTTAACTGTTTATGCTCTTCATTGTTCTGTTTATACAGCAGCGTGTCCCGAAACTCAACGTCAGCGGAGCGATACTCCCACGACCACCGAAACTTCAGACTCTGCGTTCACAAATTGCCCAATATTATAGTATTTTTGTTAAATCCTCAATAGCAATGCAACACGCACTAGGTTCTCGTGGTGGATTACGGCCGATTCCCTCTTATAGAAAGGAAGCCTGTGTCCCAGCAGTGGGAGTATTAAAAGGCTAATGATGATAAAGTCTAACTCTAACAAAATGGCCCATTTAATCAAGATTTCATAATAGTACAATCATCACCATCACATCAGCCGAAAGACGTCCACTGCTGGAGATAGGCCAACTCCAAGCGTCACCACATTGCGTCACGCATCCAGTGGATCCCCTCAATATTCACCAGGTCAGCGGTCCACCTGGTAGGAGGCTAAAACTTTTCTGCCCCATCGGCCATCCGCGAACAATGTGCCCTGCCCACTGCCACTTAAGTTTGGCAATTCTTTGAGCTATGTCGGTCACCCTGGTTCTCTTGGGGATCTCTACATTTCTGATTCAATCACGCAAGAAAACTCCGAGCATTGCCATTTGATTGACTGTGTAAGCTTTCTGATGAGGCCCATTGTGAGCGACCACGTCTCAGAGTCATAGGTTATCACTGGCAACACACAGATGGTCATAGACTTTCGCCTTGAGACACTGTGGTAAGTTGAACGAGAAGATACCGCGCAACTGTCCGAAAGCTGCCGAGCCGAGTTGCATTCGACATTTGATTTCTTTCTAGAAGTTTGCCCTACCCAACTGGATTGTTTGACCCAAGTAGACATAGTAGTCCACAACTTTGAATGTAGAATCTCCGAACTTGATAGGAGTGGGTGCAACATGGACATTCACCTTTGTTTTATCCATGTTCATCTTAAGACCCACTCTTTCGAAAGCTCTACTGCGGTCAACGAGCATTGTACTGACGTCATCTATGGTCTCAGCCATGATGACCACTATATCAATGTGCCCTGCCCACTGCCACTTAAGTTTGGCAATTCTTTGAGCTATGTCGGTCACCCTGGTTCTCTTGGGGATCTCTACATTTCTGATTCAATCACGCAAGAAAACTCCGAGCATTGCCATTTGATTGACTGTGTAAGCTTTCTGATGAGGCCCATTGTGAGCGACCACGTCTCAGAGTCATAGGTTATCACTGGCAACACACAGATGATCATAGACTTTCGCCTTGAGACACTGTGGTAAGTTGAACGAGAAGATACCGCGCAACTGTCCGAAAGCTGCCGAGCCGAGTTGCATTCGACATTTGATTTCTTTCTAGAAGTTTGCCCTACCCAACTGGATTGTTTGACCCAAGTAGACATAGTAGTCCACAACTTTGAATGTAGAATCTCCGAACTTGATAGGAGTGGGTGCAACATGGACATTCACCTTTGTTTTATCCATGTTCATCTTAAGACCCACTCTTTCGAAAGCTCTACTGCGGTCAACGAGCATTGTACTGACGTCATCTATGGTCTCAGCCATGATGACCACTATATCGTCGGCAAACTGAAGATGAGTGATGTACTCGCCATTGACGTTGATGCCTAGCCCTTCCAGTCCAGAACCTTGAAGACTACTTAAGGCCCTTCAGAAGCTGTTTGATTCCATCATACTCGAGAAGAAAACGCCACAGGCATGGTGCAGGGGTGTGGTGGTACTCTTCTTCAAGAAGGGTGACAAAATGCCCTACTGAGGAACTATAGGCCCATCTCACTTCTTAGCCATGTTTACAAGCTGTTTTCAAGAGTCATCACGAATCATCTCACGTGAATGTTTGAAGATTGTATATCGCTCTGATGGCTCGTTTTTGCAGAATAAAAATTGACTGAATGTCTGCAGCCCTTCCCCATAGTAATATACCGTAAGACATTATGCTATGAAAGTAACTAAAATAGACCAGCCTCGCGGTATCTACATCAGTAAATTGACGAATTTTTCTAACAGCATAAGCTGCCGAACTTAACCACCCCGCAAGTGATATTATATGAGGACCCCATTGTAACCTTGAATCTAGCGTGATCCCCAGGAAAATCGTTTTGTCGACAAATTCTAGCTTCTCGTTGTTTAATATAATGTCACAATCATAACTTTTGACATTCGGCAAGGCAAATTTTACACACTTAGTTTTTTTAGCATATAAAACTAAATTATTAGCAGTGAACCAATTCAGAACTTGCTGCAATGCATTATTTACGTCGACAACGTTACTCGTACGTCTATTTATCGTCAAGTGTCGTCAGCAAATAACACGATGTTTAGTTTGTTTTTCAATAGATGGGGTAAATCATTAATGTATACTAAAAATAAGAAAGGACCTAAAATTGAGCCTTGGGGTACCTCCATTTTCACGTTCAACCCCGACGAATTGACACCGTTTATTTGGACTAATTGCTGCCTATCATTCAAATAGGATTTTACTAAACTTAATGCTAAAAGGCCTAGCCCGTAATGCTCAAGTTTCAAAAGCAATGTTTCATGATCAACGCAATCAAACGCCTTCGACAGGTCGCAGAAAATACCTATGGCATCTTGCCCCTCCTCCCACGCATCAAAGATGTGTTTTAATAAGGTGACACCAGCGTCGGTTGTACAACGTCCTTTGGTGAAACCATACTGTTTCTCGTGTAGGATTTTATTCGTATTAGAATGAATGAGCATTTGATTTAGCATTATCTTTTCAAATACCTTGCTGAAAACCGGCAGCACGGACACTAGTCTATAATTATTTGTGTCTTTACTGTCCCCGGATTTAAAAAGTGGTATGACCTTACTATGTTTCATTAGATCCGGAAAGACTCCTTGATCTACACACAAATTAAAAATCAAAGCTAAGTCCGTACTTATGCTATAGTCTGAATAATGGAGATACAAACTTTGATGTACATGCCCCATAGATCTTCGGTCAGTTTTACCTTTATTTGCTTAAAAGCCTTTATTACTGTTATTGGGTTTATATGTAAAAAGTGAAATTCAGTCGGGCAGGCTGAAACGTTAGCGTGTAATAAACCAGAAGCGAGAGACGGCGAAGAATTTAAGGGTTCAGTAGTTTTAATTGGGATGGTGGTAAAGAAATTTACAAATTCTTGAGCAACTTCTTTGTTATCTCTAATAAGTCCATGTGTAGTCTCAAGCGTGTAATCAGTATTATTTCTTTTGTTCCTGTTTGTTTCATTGTTTATAATTTTCCAAACCATCTTAATTTTATTTTCTGCGAATTTAACCTTATTGCTGATGTATAAAGCCTTAACTAGTTTACACGTATTTTTAAAAATTCTTGAGTAAGTAGCAACATATTTACTAAAAGTTTCAGTATTAATATAAGGCTTAAGGCCATACAACAATGTGTCAACATCGGCTCCGTAAACATATTAATAAAAAAAAAATAAGTTTTCCATGTGAAATTCATGCAAATCGGTAACTTCTAAAAGTAAATCAGCAGATGAGAAGAAAGCACTATCACAAAATCTTTTAAAAACGGAAAAACGAAGACGACAACAAACAGCCGGTCAAAGTGCAAATTATTGTAAGTGGTGCGAGTTGGAGTGCAGTGGTTAAGCTGAGATATTATAAGTGTACTACAGTGATACTCAAAAGCCAAAAGGTACAACAAACCGTATATAAAACCTTATAACCTTAGATAAAACCTAATACAAGTTTTCGAGACACCTAACGCCATCTAGCGACAAAAAGCTGTACTAAACATCAAGCGCCATCTAGCGTCGAGCAGCTTTACCACTTAAAAGAAATCAATTCTTTAACGCACTTATTATGGATGAATTAATAAAAATACTGCAAGATGTACAGAATCAAATTGCAGAACAAAAGGAAGAAATAAAATCAAACAGCAAAAGTATTGTCAACGTAATAAATGATAACATGAATCAAAAATTCCAACAACTTTATCTTGTAAACGAAGAACTACAATCAAAACTCGAACACCAAAGTTCCCGGTTGGATTACTTAGAAAAAGAAATAAGGAATAAGAATTTAATCATGTTCGGAGTTGAAGAAACTGAGACGAATTACTTCGAACTTCAAGATAAGATCCTGGGAATAATGACTAATTTACTAGAAATCAGCTGCATACCGAATGACATAGAGGCAGTCCAAAGAAGAGGGAAAAAAGTGGAGGGCAAAGTACGTCCCATCGTAATAACTTTCACTACGTTGGGTATGAAAATTATGGCCTTAAAAAACAAGAAAAACTTGTCTGATTGCGATTATTATATAAAGCAAGATTATCCTAAAAATATACTACAAAAGAGGTCCGAACTCAAGGAACAAGCAAAACTCGAACAAGAAAAGGGAAATAAAGTTATCCTCAAATACGACAAAATAATTATCTTGGAAAACAATTTAAATAAAATCAAAACAATGGGCAAACCTGGTTCTACTGAGAAAAATAACACACGCGGAGAAAAGAGGTCACATATAAATTCACCCACAGGAGACGTTAAACATCGTCAAAACTCTAAGAAAAATAAAACACAATCTATTTTATCGAATATGAAACATTCACCAACACCGGTACGAGTGCCATCAAACTCTGATTACGAAAAGGAGCAATCAAAATGTGACCTCCCTCACCTCCCTCCCACCCTCCCAATACGGCTGGCCCCCGCGGGAGGGGTAGACCACAACCCTCCAAAGAAAAAAACTACACGAGAGAAAAAACAAATAAAATCATTATCCTCTCCTTAAAATAGTTATTTATGCTACAAGTGCGGAAGGTAGGTGATTTCCGATGAGTGGCATTTTTATTCACGAGCGAGCGAAGCGAGTGAGTGGATAAATCGACACAAGTCGGAAATCATCTTACGTACGTGTATCATACAATATTTTACTATGCATTGTGCGAGGAAATAAAAAAAATTGATAAAATGAAAATAATAAAATGGCTTATTCAAGCGCGTTCAACATATCCACAGATTAACTAATAGTTCCTCGGGCATATCTACTGCGCATGTGCGAATAGCTGTCACATTGTAACGCAATAAGGCACGAGCAAAATATACGTTCTGCCAAACATATTTAATGAATATTTAAAATTAATTTATTGATCAAAATCTAAATCTAGAGTAATTAAAAACGCCTAAAATAAAGTATTAGTTTTATTTTACCTTTTATATGAATGATAATCTGTACATAACTAATTTTTAAAACTTTTCTCAAATAATAAAAACTCTATGCGTCGGGCTGACGTTGGAGTTAAAAATTAAAAAAGTACAGGAAAGTAAAAAGCACTAGTGAAAAAAGTGACACTTTCCGCACAGTTTGGCTGCTTGGAAAACCGCTCTTTTCGAGGACATGCATTGTAAATATATTATAATAAACTTTACTGGGATAAAACTGGCAAACTACTTTGGAGGAGGCTTTTACCCGAAGGGGGTCCACACAAATCTCAAATGATTCAGATTCAGATTGATATTATTTGTAGTAATTTGATGTTATCATAAGTAATTTAATCTATTTTAGTTAAGGCATTTATTTACTTTTATTTTATAAGCAATTTATTATAATGGTACCTACTTAATCAAATCTCTAATCATTCAAAGTAAATTACTATTGTTTATTATTAAATATATCAATTGTTTATTCAATCAATCAATCTTTTAAATCAATTTTATATTATTTCATGTATAACTTCATAGTTTTGTTAATTTTAATTGAATCATCTATTTATTGTTAATAATTAATAATGTTTATTGATGAATTACCCAATAATAATCTAACTTTATTTGTTAAATTTCAATTGTATTGTCTATGTGGAATTAATAAAGCTTTTTATTTTTATTTATTATAAGGCCATACAGCTCGTAAAGTCTTTCCCTACTTTTCCTGATTCCTTTAGTCGCCCAGTCACTGAATAAAAACTAAGGGCATATAGTTTTAGTTTTCGTCTTAAAAGTATTATTGAATTCTGTTTGAACAACTGAGAAAACATTTTTGTATAAAATATTACCATCATTAACTGTGAGGTCCTGATAACTTAACTTACGAATTTAAGTGCTGTTAAATGTATTTAATTTACCGGATGTTATTGGTCTGGATTGAATCTGCACTTGTTGTATTGGTATGCTGGACTCAAATGTTACCAGTAGCCCACTATGAATTGAAGGCAGACAATTCATAATGGCTTTGTTTAAGTATTCGCAGCAACAAAAAACATTATCAATACATGTAGCAGTAGTCACAGTTGTTCTGGTTGGTTCCTCAAACACATGCGACAAATTAAATGATTTGAAGAGATTTAATAGTCTACTGCTATATGAATTATTTTCTAAAATATTTATATTAAAGTCACCACAGATTATGACTAGTTTATTACCAGTTGCAAGTTTTGCCAGAACATCTTCCATCACTGACTCAAATATACAGTAGTTTTTATAATTGGGGGGTCTGTAAACGCACACTATAACATGCTTATCCAGCTCAACACAGGACAGTTCAACACTATGTTCAACTGATAGATCTACAATATCTTTACGAGGTTTTGATTTAATACCATTTTTGATTAATATAAGTGAACCTCCACGCAACATAACATTTCTGTTAAAACAGCTGCCCACAGTATAATTTTCATAATTAATAAGCATTGAATATTCCTTCAGCCAATGCTCAGTAAAACAAATAATTTCAAACATTGTCTTTTCTAAAAACAGTTCTATTTCCAATTGCTTTGCAGAAAAACCTTGAATATTTTGATGGAATAATTTCAAAGAATTCTGCTTAACCCCTTTTTTAAATAAACTATGTGAGAGCAAGAAGGTTCCTTCTTGTTGGTGGATTTACTCCTAACTATTTCGTTATTGGTACCCTCCGTTGTCCTACAAACTAGTTTAAATTATAAATATTAATAGCAGAATTGCTAACGTTATTAATGTTATTGACCACCTGTAAATTAGTATTACTACTAATATCAACTACAGTACATGACTTCGACATACTATTTATGTCTAAGTTTAAAGTAAAAGATAATAGCCTCGCTATTTGACGTCTTAACTTAAGAGTGCGGCGAAGCATGAATTGTCCATACAAACGTAATACCAAAATCATTTGTAGGTTGAGCATATTTCCACCATATTATGCTGATATCGGATTTAGACAGTATTTATCTAGGTTCCTACGTCTTCTTTTTTTCAAAATACTTACCTAAAATGAAGTTTAAGCGAATTTAATTTCGTACCTTTTTACAGCGTAAATGACATGTTTTCCTATTGATTTTTCTGCATTAAAAAATACAATATCTATAAAATTTCCGTCGCAACAACATAGCTCATATTATCAAGTTAAAAACATCGTTTTTTTTTTTAAAAAACATTAAGTTTGCATGCATAATTTTGGTATTACGGAACACATCAAAATAATCATACATTTTCAATAGTAGCTATTGCTATCGCGTCAAGCACGTCATGTCAATGTGTGTGTGATCGTGCTTCACACGGTTGAGTATCGCTCGTACGGCGGCGGGCGCGGCGTTTGATCGGGGCTCTTCGGGGTTGTTTATTGTTTGTTGTATTGTATTTTTTTTTGTGTTTTTTTGTCAGTGCTAGACGATTACTTTACTGTGCTGTTCGTGCGTATTTATTTATTTTCTAAGTACTTATTATAATATTTCTGACACTATTGACATATGCTATGAAATTGGATTTAGATTTGCCTTGTGATTTGAACTTTGATATTGAGTAATCTACTTTCTTACGAACTTTGCGTTGTTTACGGACTTTGTTATTATTTATGACTTGGTTTGGTTGCCGACATGGACTCCGAGCGTTCGGATGTTTCTCACAGTAAGTACCTATTTCCCAATGACATAATTTAATTAGTTACTAGCTGTTCCCAGCGGTTTTACCCGCCGTTTAAAACGGCTTGACCGATTTATATGATTTTTTTGTGTATACTTGAGGTCTGAGAATAGGTCGTAGGCGATCTAACATCACGCTACGACCCTTACGAGCGGCGGCGGGTGAAACCGCTTGGAACAGCTAGTATTAGTATAGATTTATGTTACCGGCAGGGATCTTGACCTTGAGTTGCGCAGTAGTCGATTTTAATAGATAGTCCGCGCATAATTATGCGCCAACTAACCCTTCACTAACGCGCCTAACGCTCAAGATCCGTGCCACTTGTTTTTGTACCTAGGTACTTATTACTTTCTTAGCTAGCTACTTATTGTTTACATATTTTTAAACTCAGCCTAAGAAAATAAAGATATTTTTCTTGATCTGAGTTACATTAATATTACCCGACTACCGAAGGAGGGTAATGTGTTTATTTCGTTTGTTTGTCATGAGACAAAGCGGGCGTCGGAAATTATTTCAAGGACACCGCTAAGACTTACCTACACTGCTCCTCTTTACATACAGTGATGTTAGTCCGGCTCACCCAGCATAGGGTGACCATACGATCGGATTTGGTTACACAAGCGCGGCTTTATGCAGGAATTTCCTAGTAGGTAGGATATATATCTTAATTATATTTTACATTTGATTTGCGCTCTATCAAGATGATAGTAAATTTATACTCTATTTAAATTTTCCAGGTCTTCTTCATGTGGTTCAGGTGGCATTCAAATAACCAAAACAGCCAACCAAGCACCACCAAGCTTTGAAAGTGTCTTTGATCTTGAGTCAAATCAGACCATACACATTGAACCAATCAGTCAATCGTTTAGCAGGTATGTACCTACCCAATTTCTTTTACCTTTTTTTATAAAAGATAGAGATTTTATATAAATAATTAATTATTAAATATTATGTGTTGTGTTGATTGTTTGATTTAGGCAATACATTTATTCACGTATTTTATCTCTTATAGGAATTAGTTTCCAACAAGCACTACAACTGCTGGGTCTCTCATTGTTGAAGATGCAAATGACGACGAAATCGAAGTTTCACAGTTAGTCGGGCGCAGAATGATTGATGTTCAATATTTATTTGAACAATTGTCAGAAATAGACCACAGTCCTTTTAATTGCTCTTTTCTGTCTTGCAAAAACATAGTAAAGCAACTATTATACCATACATTTAAAGGCAATGATGCTACAAAATATGGAAACGAAAACAAACTCGTATCACTAAAAGATGCTGAGCAACTTTTAGGCCTTCATATTGAACCATCTGTGTTATTTATTGACGAAAAACGTCCTTTCCTCGGAGCAAGCCCAGATGGTCTGATAGGTGGTGACGCTATGATTGAACTAAAGTGTCCTGCGAGCCCAGCAAACATTACACCGGTTGAAGCAATTGATAAAAAAAAATACTTTTTGCACTAAAGATATGGAGGCCGAATTAAATAGAATAAAATTAAAAATAAATCCTAACTATTTTTACCACATACAAGGACAATTACAAATAACAAACCGCAAATACTGTATTTTTTTATAGTATGGACGCCTAAAGGACTGGCATATGTAAAAATTGAACAACGAATTTTGGAATTCTGTAGTCTTAAAATAAGAAAAGTTTTATTTTAAATGTATATTGCCTGAATTAATAGATCCCCGTTTACCGAGAAATCTGCCTATCAGGGACAGAATATAAACTTGTACGTAACTTTACCTACGTAATGTACAATTACAACAATTATTACAATGTACAATTGTACATATAAACTAAAAAGCAGTGCGTAAAAATGTTTTCTGATTACTATTATTGTATTTTTAGGGTTCCGTACCCAAAGGGTAAAAACGGGACCCTATTACTAAGACTCCGCGGTCCGTCTGTCTGTCTGTCTGTCTGTCTGTCTGTCTGTCTGTCACCAGGCTGTATCTCATGAACCGTGATAGCTAGACAGTTCAAATTTTCACAGATGATGTATTTCTGTTGCCGCTATAACAACAAATACTAAAAACAGAATAAAATAAATATTTAAGTGGGGCTCCCATACAACAAACGTGATTTTTTTAGCCGTTTTTGGCGATAATGGTACGGAACCCTTCGTGTGCGAGTCCGACTCACACTTGGCCGGTTTTTTTGTATTTCGTTCAGTCGATAATTATGGTTACCCTACACGACTTTATCACGTTACGATTTATATTTTTTAAATAGATGAATGATGATCTATAAAGTAAAACATAACAAAATAAATGTTTTTTCAAAATCCTTGTGTTTATTTTTAATATTCTTAGAACAGAGCGCTGTTATTTGTCTGTACCTACTTATGCGTAAATAGGCATAAATTATTGGAATATTTGTCTTTTACTAATACTTTGCCTAAATATAACTTGTATTATTTTACTTGCATTCATTATTTACTAGCTGACCCAGCAAACTTTGTTTTGCCATAAAAAGACCAAACATTTATCTACCCTACCTACCCGACCCTACACTACCCTACCCTACCCGACCCTACACTACCCTACACTACCCTACCCTACCCTACCCTACACTACCCTACCCGACCCTACACTACCCTACCCTACCCTACCCTACCCTACCCTACCCTACCCTACCCTACCCTACCCTACACTACCCTACCCTACTCTACCCTACCCTACCCTACACTACCCTACCCTACCCTACCCTAACCTACCCGACCCTACACTACCCTACGCTACCCTACACTACCCTACGCTACCCTACACTACCCTACCCTACACTACCCTACCCTACACTACCCTACCCTACCCGACCCTACACTACCCTACACTACCCTACCCTACACTACCCTACCCTACACTACACTACCCTACACTACACTACACTACCCTACACTACCCTACCCTACCCTACCCTACCCTACCCTACCCTACCCTATGTCCTTCTCCTGGTTCTAAGCTACCTCCCTGCCAATTTTCAGCTAAATCGATTCAGCCGTTCTTGAGTTATAAGTGAAGTAACTAACACGACTTTCTTTTATATATATAGATTATAACAATACATATTTGAGGTTTCGTAAAAGTTACCCTACATAAATAAGACAAAAGAACGCCGGCGCCGTTCGCGTCGGCCGGCTTGCCGGCTTTCGGTTTCGAGTCGTTATGAATGGTAGCCTATCTACTCGCAAACACACGGCTGCGCACGGCGCACCGCGTGTGTGTGCAAAGCGAGATAGCAATACTCCGAACGAATCTTGCACTCGCCTCGAATTGCATTTGCGAGCTTCGTTCGCCGCGCTCTTAAGAGGCAGATACACTGTATTGCCTGTCGACTTAATTTATCAACAAAAATGTTGATGTCAAAAAATACTAATTTGTCACTGTAATGGCTGACAAGGAAATGAACATGTTTATTCAGCATATGAATATAATTATTTTGTCTACTAGTAGATTTTTTCAAATATGGAAAAGCACACTTGCACACACACATTGCTTTTAATTGTCTCGTAGATGGTGTGAAAAGTAGAGCATTCTCCTCGGGGATAAAGATGCCTTCGTCTTGGGCGACCTTGAACCCCACGCTGCACTCAGGGTTCTTGTCTTAACTCCGTCGTTAACTCTAAACTCCCTCGCTCCACTCGGGAGTTAACGCTACAATCCTTTGTTTTGCTCGGGATTTAATACTTCGGCTTCGACTATCTTCTCGTCGGTCCGAAGTGATCGCGTGTTGTATGTTGCTAGGTACAGTCGTCGGTTGTTATTAGGGTAGCCGGGTCCACTACAGGGATTCTACGCACCCCTTCCCACGCCAACGCCTCGACCGCTACCGGAGTCATAGATGGGCTGCCGGGCACTCGCGGCCGTATTATTTTTGTGCTATTAATTTTGGTTTGGAGGGGTTTACCGTAATCACCACTCTGGGCAGGCGGGTTGGAGATCGCAGTTTTTTGTTAAATTGCACAGAAAACGCTGCTGCCCAGTCTCTGGTATTCCTACTTAAACAAATGACATTGTTTTTTTCTTAATTTTGCCAGAACTGGTACAACCAGGCGCATTGCCCCGCCAGAATACAGTGTGTTTCGGAACACGCTGTATATCCCTTATATACTTTCACCCTTCTACAATAGCCCAACAACACACCCTGGGAAGAACATTCGTTACACTCATTTTATTTCATCATTTGTTCGCAGACGTTGCCGGTAAGGGTCGGTGATGAACTTGCGCACCCCTCGGCGTCGAATCTCACCCCGCACCAGACGCAGGTACCAGGCTATACGGGAGTTCTTCCGGCGGGCTCTAGGTAACCATCCAATCATCAAGTATTTAAACATTTGAATCACCATAGACTTTAAATCCCCGATTACGTTGCAGGCAGCTCATCGCAACGGGGTATTACCATAAGTTCCAGTATAGCTGTTAATGTAACAGATCTAAAACGCAAAATAGCTAGTCTCGAGCAACAGTTAGACGAAGTTAACAGGCACTGTCAGAACATCACGTGTCTTGACTGCTCCAGGACGGAGTCCGAGTTCTGCCTCCAGACGGACGAGAAACACGTGCAAGAGTCCAACACTTGCATCCCTATAAACGTGAAGCACGAAATAAGAACGATCAGCGAACACCCTGAGTCGTCTTCTGAGGGAAAAATAAATGGCACCGAGACAAAATTTCTACACAAATCTTCGAACCTTCAGTGCGGCAATTCTTCAAACTGTCAATACGGAAGACCTGAAGAGAGCGAACACTTTTCTAAGACCCAAGATGTAATCGATGTAACCCGAACTCAGGAGATGATCGACGATTATGGAGAAATTGTTTCTAAAGCACAAACTAAAAAGAGCGAACTGCATAGATTATCTGATTATGGCTCAAAATTACAAAAATATAGAACAAGGTCTGTTTGCGAGAACTTTGCTTCTGCCAATTCTAGCAGTAGTTTCCGTTCACTAATAAACCATCACGGTACGCACCAATCACACCCAAGTTACACTGGTCATCACAATGATATGAAATATCTAAAACAAGGACACACGGAGCCTGTGCCTCCATATTATCATAAAGAGAAGAAATATAAAGAACGCGCGAAAAGGACTAAGAATGATATTTCCAAAGAGTTTTACAATCAGAAACATAACAAACTTCGAAAGCACAAAAATCACAATAGAAGAGAAGTTGATCAAGATTTTATCGCTGATATTATAAGAAGACAGTATAGGCCGATGAAAATGTTTGGCAAGAAACAATCTGACCTCAGCCAGATATCAGCACCTGTTTGCCGGGATCAGGAGTATTCGATTCGTGAAGATATACAGGAGGGTACCGAGTTATGTTCATGTTGCTATGACGGACAAAAACATAGGAGAAAACCCAAACCAAACCTCACTGAAATGAGAAGTGTTTGCGACACTCGCCTCTACAGCTCTAAGAAACATGACCGAGGAAAGCATCGCAGGGGTCACGTATATAATCATTTCGATATTTACGACTTCGTTCCCGTCAAAGAGAAGTCAAGCCCGAAGACTCGACGAAAATTCAGTGAGGATGGTATATTACCATATGAATATTATAGGGAAGTTCCACCTTCACCTAGGACATTAAGACCTCGGCTAAATCTGAAATCACAATATAACTCAGAGTGTGAAGATTACATGGCTCACGTCAAGCAGTCATATAAGAAGGGATCACCGCACAGTCGAAGCAGTCAACGCGAGCGCACACAGATAGACAGTGATATTATATCTGAACAGGTTCCCCGTTTTATCAAAGAGCAACCACGCAAAACGCACAAGCACATGCTATATCAGGTCGAGAAACCAGGACATCATCGACAGGATAACGCCACTATGAGCAGTATTCATGTACCTTACGCAAATGACCAAGTTAATGTCACTCTGGATACAACGGATACAACATTTAATAAAACAGAAGAAATTAGAAGGGAAGAAATACCTGTTGATAACACAGACAAAGCATTATGCGAAATAAAGGATATCCTTCAAAATTTTCTATACGAAATAAAGAAAGAAACAATGGCATCACAATGTGACAAAATTGATGTCTCCTTGAAAACTGAAGGCAATGGAATGCCTTTGGCAAACGAACATAGTGCAAAGTTACATGGCAGCGTAATGCACAACAGTAGGCGTCATAGTATTAACAATTTTGGTGTAGGGTGCAGTGATTCTCCATATATGTCTTCGTTTCATAATCCTTGTTGCTACCCCATGACACCACTCTGTCCCATGAGTTATCCTATGTACAGTTACACATGCACAAATTGCGTCAATACTACTACGGAACCTCTTCATAATGAAAATTGCTGTAATAAGAATACCACCACAAGCTGTCATGCTGAAACGAGTCACACAGAAACCGAAAATCTTATCAAAGAAATTTACAAATTCGTAGCACAAGGACCAGCCAGAAAAAAATATCATGAAAGCAGTTTTGATAGACACGAAGCTAGAAAAGCCGAAGCCAAAATTTTAACATCAAGAAGCGTTGGCGAAACTACACTTACAAATTGTAAGCATGATGTCAAAGTTGGAACGCCCCCGCTCAAGTGTTATTCAAAGAGTTGTGAAGCGATAGGATCCAAAGTGGGTTCCGAGCCATATATCAGCGGCACCAACGCTAGTTATTCAGATACTATTTTAGAGAAGCTAAGTTTACAAGTAACCCAGTCTGTGTCTGAAACTGAACTGGAAAAAATAACTACTGAGAATAAGGTAGGAACTTAGTTTTTTCACACATATATTTTACACTTAGTTATTTTACAATATACCTTTTCGATAGCTACAAAGGCAGTTTTAGATTATCAACCTTCTGTAGATTAAAAAATAAATTTCCTTTTTCTTTTTCAGTCAAAGCGGAAAACCTTTTCGAATGTTCTGCGGTCTATTGGTATTTTAAAGAAGAAGAAAAAAGATGTTATTGAGGAACTTAGCGAAAGTGAAAGTGCTATAGATGTACAAGTAAAACCAAGGTCACCAAGAGCGTCACACAACCCATACCGACAAGAAATTACAAATTATATGATGCATGGACAGGAATACTACCATCCACCACCTGTGCCATCAAATTATCGAAGACCTAATGAATATCAACCAGATTACAACCCACCATTCAACCTACCCTACAACTTACCTTACAACCCACCATACAACCCTAATATACCGGACTACGCGCAACCACCACCGCTCCATGACATGTGCGCACCCAGAGCGCAGCATTCTAGGATGCCCTATCCTTCTGAACAACGGCCTACAGCTCCACCACTTCACACTACCTATGATAATCCCTACAATTTTATGCAACAACCACAAGTTCCTGTCTGCTTGAGAGAAATAGAAGTGAAAAGTACCGGCACGCAGAGCGAAAGAAAGTTTTCAATCTTCCGAAAGATCAAAAAGAAGATGCAGCGACCGGCTGATGTCGAAATCGAATACAGCCAAAACTCTTGCTCCACACAGACGCAGGCGTCGCAACCACAAGCCAAGCCAACACGACCACTAAAAAAGCCGTTGTTCAACTGGAAGAAACTGCAAGCTAAAGCCATGGCCGAGCACAATCAGCTAGACACTGATCCCACGAAGTTCTCTTTGAAGATTGAGCAGGAACTAGCTGGTGGTGATCTAAAGTTAAGAAATGCGATGCTAAAGAAATTGTTTTACAAAAGGAATCCATTCTCTCCGAAGAACCTTATGATACGGACGTTGTTAGGGAAAGACAAGTCGAGTTACGGCAACCCACAAACGAGCGGTCTGAAACCACGGATGTTTTGGTGATTGTGCGTGTAGTCAGTGAAATTTTTGCGTTTTAACTTTGTTTTAAGAATGTTGGTTAAAAAAGGATTTTGTGTTTTATTATTATGAACGTCCCCAGTGGGAACTTTACTGGCTTGTCCTTCTGCTCCTTCAAGATAGAGATCATGATTGAAGTTTTAAACTTATACAAGATGATTTTCACAGAACTAAATGAAACATGACCCAATAGATACGAGTACTTGTAGACCGAGTCCATGATTATAAATATTATAGGAGCCAATAGGAACAACTTAATATGATACAGACATGAGATAAGAAAACCACAAGGATCTTTTGACACTTGAATGATACTGTTAGAGGGGTGCAATCCTATTGTAGGGCAGAGCCGAAAATGTTTACAGATTTGTCGTACGTTGTAATTTGTCACTTTATATTTTTGTTTTTTTTTTTGTTACATGTACTACTTTTGTTTGCATGATTCATAAATCACATAAGGGAACAGATAATCTTTAAATTTACACCGTAGTTTTCTTCATACAATCTTCGTGGTATACTTATGGGCACAAAAGTAATGTTCTATTAATTTTCATTTAAGTCTGTAGTCCGCCATAACAGCTCTGTTAGGTGTAGTACTCCATTGTTATACAATCTACGAAAATCATCAAAATTAACAATTCACTCATTTTATTTAGTCATTTGTTCGCAGACGTCGTCGGTGTGAGGGTTGGTAATGAACTTGCACACCCCTCGGCGTCGCATATCGCCCCGCACCAGGCGCAGGTATCGGGCCATACGGGAGTTCTTCCGGCGGGCTCTAGGTAACCGCTCAGTCATAAAGTATCTAGTCATATGAATCACAACAGATGCTAAATTCCTGATTACCTTGCAGGCAGCCTATCGCAACCGAATATAAACATAAGTTCCAGTATAGCTATTAATGTTACCGATCTAAAACGCCAAATAGTTGGTCTTGAGCAACAATTAGACGAAGTTAACAGGCACTGTCAGAATATCACGTGTGTCGACTGCTCCAGGAGGGAGTCCGAGGTCTGCCTCCAGACAGACGCGAAGCACGTGCAAGGATCCAACTGCTACATCCCGACAAACGTAAAGCACGAAATAAGAACAATCAGCGAACAAACTGAGCCATCTTCTGTCAGGAAACTGAATAGCACCGAGACAAAATTACTATATAAATCTCCGAACGTTCAGTGCGAAAAGTCTTCAAACTGTCAATACGGAAGATCTGAAGAGATTGAAAACATTTCTAAAACCCATTGCGAAATCGATGTAATCCAAACTCAGGCGATGATAGATGATTATGGAGAACATGTTTCTAAAGCACAAACTAAAAAGAGCAAACGGCATAGATTATCTGATTACGCCGCAAAATTACACAAATATAGAACAAGGTCCGTTTACGAGAACTTTGCTTCTGCCAATTCTAGCAGTAGTTTCCGTTCACTCATTCATCCTCGAATGCACCATTCACATTCAGATTACACTGGTCATTACGAAGATATAAAGTATCTAAAACAAGCACACGCAGAGCCTGTGCCTCCACATTATCACAAAGAGAAGAAATACAAAGACCGCGTGAGGAGAAGTGAGAATGATGTGCCCAAAAAATCTTTCGAACAAAATACTAACAAAACTCGAAAGCACAATAATCATAATCGAGAACTTGATCATGATTTTATCGCTGATATTATAAGAAGACAGTATAGGCCGATGAAAATGTTCGAAAGGAAAAAATCTGAATTCAGCCAGATTTCAGCACCTGTTTGCCGGGATCAAGAGTATTCGATTCCTGAAGATATACAGGAGGGTATCGAGTTATGTTCATATTATTACGGCGGACAGAAGCACAGGAAAAAACCCAACGAACTCAGTGAAATGAGAAGTATTTGCGACACTCGCCTCTATAGCTCTAAGAAACATTCCCGAGGAAAGCATCGCAGGGGTCACTTATATAATCATTCTGATGTTTACGACTTCTTTCCCGTGAAAGAGAAGTCTAGCCCGAAGACTCGACGAAAATTCAGTGAGGATGATATCTTGCCATATGAATATTATAGGGAAGTTCCACCATCACCTAGAACATTAAGACCCCGTCTTAATCTAAAATCACAATATAACTCCGAATACGAAGATTACATGGCTCATGTCAAGCAGCCATATAAGAAGGGTTCGCCGTACAGGCGAAGCTGTCAACGCGAGCGTATACAGAAAGACAGTGATGTTACATCTGAACAGGTTCCCTATTTTATCAAAGAGCAACCACGTAAAACGCACAAGCACATGTCATGTCAGGTCGAGAAACTAGGACATCTTCAACAAGATAACGCCACTATGAGCAGTTTTCAATATGTACCTTATGCAAACGAACAAGTTAATGTTGCGGTTGATACAACATTTAATAAAACAGAAGAAATCAGAAGGGAAGAAATACCTGTTGATAAAACAGACAAAGCATTAAGCGAAATAAAGGATATCCTGCAAAATTTTCTACACGAAATAAAGAAAGACACAATTGCGTCACAAGGTGACAATTATGATGTTTCCTCGAAAACTGAGGACAATGGAATCCCTTTGACAAACGAAAATAGCGTAAAATTACATGGCAGCGTAATGCCTAACAGTAGGCATCATAGTTTCAACAATTTTGGAGTAGGGTGCAGTTCTTCTCCATATATGTCGTCGTTTCAAAATCCTTGTTGCTACCCTATGATGCCAGTATGTCCCATAAGCTATCCTATGAACATTCAGAATGGCTATATGATGCCAAATCCAAGCAACACATGCACAAATTGCGTCAATACTACTACTACTACGGAACCTGCTCATAGTGAAAATTGCTGTAATAAGAACACCGCCACAAGATGTCATGCTGAAACGAGTCACACAGAAACCGAAAATCTTATCAAAGAAATTTACAAATTCGTAGCACAAGGACCAGCCAGAAAAAAATATCATGAAAGCAGTTTTGATAGACACGAATCTAGAAAAGCCGAAGCCAAATGTTTTACGTCAAGAAGCGTTGGCGAAAGTAGACTTACAAATTCTAAGCATGATGTCAAAGTTGGAACGCCCCCGCTCAAATGTTATTCAAAGAGTTGTGAAGCGATAGGATCCAAAATGGGCTCCGAGCCATATATCAGCGGCACCAACGCTAGTTATTCAGATACTATTTTAGAAAAGCTAAGTTTACAAGTAACCCAGTCTATGTCTGAAACTGAACTGGACACAACAACTACTGAGGATAAGGTAGGAACTTAGTTATTTTACACATATTCGATATCCACAAAGGCAGTTTTAGATTATCGACCTTCTGTAGATTAAAAACTAATTCCTTTTTCTTTTTCAGTCTAAGCGGAAAACCTTTTCGAATGTTCTGCGGTCTATTGGTATTTTAAAGAAGAAGAAAAAAGATGTTATTGAGGAACTTAGCGAAAGTGAAAGTGCTATAGATGTACAAGTAAAACCAAGGTCACCAAGAGCGTCACACAACCCATACCGTCAAGAAATTACAAATTATATGATGCATGGACAGGAATACTACCATCCACCACCTGTGCCAACAAATTGTCGAAGACCTAATGAATATCAACCAGATTACTATCCACCATTCAACCCACCTTACAACTTACCTTACAACCCACCATACAACCCTAATTTACCGGACTACGCGCAACCACCTCCGCTTCATGACATGTATGCACCCAGAGCGCAGCATTCAAGGATACGAGACCCAGCCGCTGCACCACCGCTTCACATGACCAATGATAATCCCTACAATCCTATGCAACAGCCACAAGTTCCTCTCTGCTTGAAAGAAACGGAAATAAAAAATATTAGCACACAGAGCGAAAAAAAGTTCTCAATCTTCCGAAACTTCAAAAAGAAGATGCAACGACCCGCTGATGTTCAAGTCGACGACAAGCAAAACACTTGCTCTACGCAGACACAGGCGTCGCAACCACAAGCCAAGCCAACACGAAGACAAATGAAGCCATTGATTAACTGGAAGAAACTGCAAGCTAAAGCCTTGGCGGAGCACTATAAGCTGGACACGGATCCAATGGATTTCTCTCGGAAGACTGGGAAGGAATTAGCTGGTGGTGATCTTAAGATAAGAAAGGCGATGCTTAATAAATTGTTTCACAAAAGGAATCCCTTCTCTCCGAGGAACCTCATAGTACGAACGTTGTTAGGGAAAGACCAGTCGAGTTTTGGCAACCCACAAACGAAAGGTGTGAAACCACGGATGTTTTTGTGATTGTGCGTGAAGCCAGTGAAATTATTGCGTTTTATGTTTGTCTTAAGAATGTGTTAAAAATGGGTTTCAAGTGTTTTCTTTTTGTGAACGACTAGCTGTGCCCGTGGCTTCGCTCCCGTTAACTGCTTATCCTACCCTGCTTACCTACCTACCTGTACCTAAACAACTTTTTTTTTTTTATGAACGTTGCCCCACACTAAGAATTTCTTCCTAAATCATAAGTCATAAGAGCCGAAACAACTATCTGTAGGTCATACAAATATTTGTTCTGTGCGGGAATCGAACACGCGACACGCAGCTCAGCAGTCAATCGCTCAACCACTGCGCCAACCGTGCAATTATTATTATTAACCACCCAATTATCTTTACTTACCTGAACTACCTACCTTACTTCCCTTTCTATCTACCTAGATCGAACGTTCGCTGCACAGAATACTATTTATTCTAGAGAGAAGAATATCGACTTCATACAAAATAGAAAGGACATATTTGCTGCGCGCCATCTAGTAGCACTTGAGAACACCACACCGAAACGAAAACATAAAAAATACTATTTTCAAAAATATTCTACCGTATTCCAAATAAAAACACTTAGTATAAGATCCCGTTATAAAACGACCTTCACCGAGATGCTTATTTAATGAAACGTATTTTATATTTAATTTAATATGTCAATAAATATAATCCATATGGGTTGCCTAGCAAATTTCAGTCCAGAGTATGTTTAATTAATAATTAAAAGAAAATATTTTTTTAAACATTTCACCGGTATGATTATTAGATAAATTCTATACCTATCGAAAGTATGAAGCCCATAGAATATGCAAACATTAGGTTGCCTATTCTTTTCCGGTCACAACTATCGGGTTGCCAGGTATAAACAGGTAAATCTGTACTAGCATTTTGCAACGGTCTGTTTATTGAATGAAATTTAAATTAAATTAAAGATTATTTTATTCTGAACACAGTGGTATAGGGTTTCCTGCGAAAAATCAGTCCAGAATTGCGGTTGTGGAATTTTAAAAAGTAAAATATTGCTCCGAGTGAATGTGTGCGACTGAGAGGTCCCAACCGACCATCACATGCGATAGAAGAGGACACAGCATAGCAGCTGTTTAAAGTCCGCCCATTTAAAGAAAGAGAGTGCGCATGCTATTTGGGCTTGGAAAAGAAAAGGATAGCGATAGACTTGTATATACTATGCATCATTTTGGAGTAGAGTGTCGCTGTAAATACAATTGAAAAAACGTGCTACTATTTATTGATGGAAAAAATGGCAAAAAAGTGTTATTTGTGTGGATCGGATGATGAAATAATTGATTTTAATGATGAAACTTTTAAAAACTGTGTATTAAAGTTAGCTTTTCGTTAAAAAAAACACTTTAAATACAATTTTGTTGAGCTACCCAGTGCGTCTCTTCAATTTGTAGGTTATCATACCACGTGCTACAAAAAAGTGACCGTTTTGAATAAAAAATATAACGAAGAATTTCTTAATTTTAGTGCTGAATATACAGTAAGTACATAATAATTGAATCTTTAAAATTATCTTAGCTAATACATCTTCTATATTTTTTTCATGTTTAAATAATTGTTAGTAAAATTCACCTATGGTTTTGTTAATTTTCGACACACATATTTTTTTTGTAATTTACTTAAAAACGGTAATTTATAAATTAAACAATAAAATGATCTGATTTCCTTTTTTTTTGTAACAATTAATGAGGATGTTTTCAATCAACTATTCTTATCAAGAGGTTTCGACTCTCCATACCACCATGCTGGATATCATTAACTCAGAAAATTTTACGAACTATTTTCGTAAATTCCATGTGGCTTAATGCAACGGATCCAATATGCGTGAAACATGAGCCTGAGAACTGCGGATGGTTCTCAGATGAATATTTAAAACCAGTAGGATTCATTGGGGATCATACACCTTTAAAGATAGAAGACATGATGACATGATAGATGAAAAAAGTGAAACAGAGAGTGATGACGAAGAAGATTCAGAAGTTGAAGATCGTAGTTTTTTTTTTGTACTTTTAATTTTTTACAATAAATAGAAGTAATTTTTTAATTGTTGTTTTTTTATTTTGTCTTCTTACAATAAAAATAAAATTTGCAAGACTACCCTGATTTAAAAAATGCACTTTTATGGGTTTTGAATTTTTCCAATAGTTTCAATTGATTTCAATTTCTCTGTTTACATTTATAGATTTATATTTATTTATTTTTATAAAAAAAAAAAAAAACTATTTCTCTATTTAAATAATAAACTACTCCAAAATGATGCATAGTATATACGAGTCTATCGCTATCCTTTTCTTTTCCAAGCCCAAATAGCATGCGCACTCTCTTTCTTTAAATGGGCGGACTTTAAACAGCTGCTATGCTGTGTCCTCTTCGTCGTCGTAGTCGCACACATTCACTCGGAGCAATATTTTACTTTTTTAAATTCGACAACCGCAATTCTGGACTGATTTTTCGCAGGCAACCCTATACCACCGTGTTCAGAATAAAATAATCTTTAATTTCATTTAAATTTCATTCAATAAACAGACCGTTGCAAAATGCTAGTACAGATTTACCTGTTTATACCTGGCAACCCGATAGTTGTGACCGGAAAAGAATAGGCAACCTAACGTTTGCATATTCTATGGGCTTCATACTTTCGATTGATATAGAATTTATCTAATAATCATACCGGTGAAATGTTTAAAAAAAATTTTTTTTTAATTATTAATTAAACATACTCTGGACTGAAATTTGCTAGGCAACCCATATGGATTATATTTATTGTCATATTAAATTAAATATAAAATACGTTTCATTAAATAAGCATCTCGGTGAAGGTCGTTTTATAAGGGGATCTTAGACTAACTACAAAGTGAAAACTAACTTTCTTTTTGGAAGTCGATGTTTTTGGTAGGTACCAATTTTTTTCGTTATGGATGGAACACCGACTTTTTTTTAAAGAAAGTTATTTTTCAGTTTGTAGTGTTTTTAATTGGAAGTCGGTAGTATTTTTTTTTTCACTTTTTAGTTGTACCTAATAGGCAAGTTCTTTAGTAAGGTACCAATAATGCAAGAATAGATTACCCGAATATCATGAAACTTGAACATAGCCGATAAAATGAAGGTGTACCAAGATAAAATGTACACATCTGCGTACCCGATGTTATGTTATGAAATGATATAAACAATAAACAGACATGCGATTGCAGCAATCCCGAGAGATTAGCCGTCATTTATTGAAGAGTTCTATTGTATATCTCCGAAGTTCTACATCGAATCTTCACCAAATTAAAATGGGACCAATTTGGGCACATGAGTATGTGCCCAAATTGGTCTTTGGTCTTTTCTATTGGTCTTCAAACAAAAAATTTTACAAATATCAATATCGGTCCACAATTATCGGTAAAAATAAACAAAAAAAAACATAATGACGAACATAGAACCTGTTCCTTTAAAGAAAGTCGGTTAAAAATACCTATCCATAGCTGGTATTCGAACTTACAACCTTAAGTATAGTAGGCACGTTTATCATTAGGCTGTTTAGACGTAATAGTGACAGCGAAATTAGAGACCTACAATCTCATAAAACGTATTATTTGTTAATCTCGTGCATTAGGTCCCAAATTATAATTTTTACTCTAGCCACACTTGAAATAGCCCTTGAAGTATCATTGATTCGCCATAGAGAGTTGACCCTTGAACCCCTGGTGCACTGTGTCCCCGCATGGGGGCGCGGCGGTTGGTTTTTAGGGACCCCAACTACCTACCAATTTTTTTTCTATTGTCATTCATCCGCGGAAAATCTTAACACCGCCATTCAGAAAATGACGCCAAAATTCACTACGCGATCTATCGAATATGGAGTTCAACAGTCCGAGTATCTGAATTGTGTATGTTGCGATATTTTACTTCAACTAACACTTTAAATTCATTCACTAACACCGATTGTGATGAAACTAAAACTAAGTGATACCTCAAGTTACGCACATTTTGTATGTATAAAAGTTATATACATTGATTTCGAACATTGTACGTAATGCGTGCACAAATAAACAGATAAACAGACCAACGGACAAAAATGCCATAAATGCTGGAAATGGGTTCTGTTGGTTCTCCTTTAACACCCTGGCTACTTTTTTTGGAAATATTTTCGATGTACAAAAACGACTTTCCTACAGATTTATTATATGTATTGATGAACGCGAACCCCTCCTCAAAGACAGCTTATGTCCACAGTGGGAGCTTTATAGACTTAAGCTTCTGATCCTCATAGAAAAGGATCATGTATAAAAAATATTAAACACTTAACATGGATGTTTTATAGAGAACTGAGTGAATGAAACATGACCGAATAGGCAGGGCGTGATTGGCATGCTAACCAGGCTTGAGCATGGGGCGCAAGGATCGAGGGGGTGCCATGTTTGCCGTTGCTTTTTTTTATAGGAGAAGAGAGTGCTACGAGGCATTTATATCTCGTCGTCTCGTGGCGTTGTTTGAAACTGAAACAAATATCATATGATGAGATGTTAGTTTCAGTTTTAAAATTCAATTACAGTTTCATTAGAATCGACTGTAAGCACTCAGACTTTTTTAATACGCTTTATTAGCTTGGTATGTATGTATCTATGTATCAATGTAACGGAATATTTGAACGTGATTTTCAACCCCTTCAAAACGTCGAATCAATTTGAAACTTTGCACACTTATCAATGACCGACCGTCCCATTATCCTTACCAGGATCTACAGGATTAGCGATTGAACTAAAAATATAAAAATTGTTTAAAAAACACGCTTTAATAGAAAACCAACCTAAAAAAAAAGTTAGTTTTTTTTATTCGTTTTAGGCTCGCGCTTGACACTATCTAACCTGATAGTAAGCGATGATGTGGTCGACGGTGGAGCACGCTTGCCTAGAAGTAACCTATTCACTCTTGACTTAAAGACCCCTAGATTGTAGCTATCGGGAAACACAGGGAATTCCACTCCTTAGCTGTACGCATAATAAAAGTATTCTCAAAACGTTTAGTGCGTATGGGTGGAATGTCTACCATATACCGATGGCGCTTCGCCGTACGTCTGGTAGTCCGATGATGAAACGGGCTGGGTGGAATTAGATCATGCAATTCCATCGCCCACTCCCCGAAATTTAACCGATTAACTGGCAACTCGGCGACGGTGTTCAAGGCTCTGGAGCTTTGACTTAACCAGTGCTTCATCGCCGATGAGCCTCTTGGCCCGCTTTTCGATCGACTCTAGTGCATCAAGCTGGTATTTGGCAGATCCGTCCCAGAGATGCATGATCGAACTTGCGCTTGGTACAAGCTGAGCAGCTGTTCCGGCGTGAAGTACCTCCTCACCTTCGCTAGGATCCCCAGCTTTTTGGCAGCCAGCTGAGCCTTTGCCTCAATGTATGGGCCAAAATTGAGAGTCGATATCAACGTAACGCCAAGAAGCTCAAGATGGTCAGTTATTGCCACGGTCGCATCTCGGAAAGTTGGAGCCGGGTAAAATTGGCTCTTTTAAGCGGAAAAAGACACGCCTGGGTTTTAGCAGCATTGAACCTGACCAGATTGGCATCGCCCCATTCAGAGACTGCCTGCAAGGAAAGGTTCAAGCGCTCCACCATGGCCTCCCGGAGAGACTGGATCTGAGGCCCGGTAGTACGAGCGTTGGACAAGTATCTCTCAGCAACAGTGCTGTCGTCTGCATACCCAAAGGTGCCGGGTTTAAGCAGATCGTTAATGTGCAGCAAGAATAAAGTTGCTGAGAGTACCGACCCCTGAGGGACCCCGGCATTGATATCCAGTTGATCTGACGAGCAGCCATCGATAACCACTCGAATGGACCGATCTCTCAGGAATTCTGCAATCCAATCACACAGACCACCGGGCAAACCGAATGAAGGAAGCTTACCAATAAGGCTTTCGTGCCAGACCCTATCAAAAGCCTTCGAGATGTCGAGGGTGACGGCAAGCGCTTCCCCTTGCCTCTCGATGGCCTCACTCCAGATGTGAATGGCATACGCTAGAAGATCCCCAGTAGACCGATTTCGGCGGAACCCATATTGGCAGTCCCTAAGGATATCATTTGCTTCTAGGTATGCCAGGAGCTTAAAATAATAATTAAAAAAAAACAAAATAGCCGACTGCTTAAAAAGTGAACTAAAAAGACGTAAACGAGAAGAAAATCATGCTGTGCAGTCGAAGGATAAATATTCGCGAGCTGGTTGACCAAAACCAGATGTATCATAATAATCAATAAATATGCACGCTGATACTGCATGTTCTTGCCCAACTTTAGCTAAAGCTGACAATTTGAAATATCTAGGTGTCACTATTGACTCCAATCTAAACCTCTAATCCGTAAACATATCGAGTTACTATGTACTAGAGTCCGCAAATTAATAAATGTTTTTAAGAATTAACGTAATATAGCTGACTTTAAATTAATTAAACAGATTTATTTTGCGTTGTGTCAATCCATTCTTACCTACTGTATAACTTCGTGGGGTGGTGCGGCTAATTCAATTTTACTTCCTCTAGAACGTGCTCAAAGAGCAATTCTAAAGGCTCTACAAAGCATGTAATGTTCTTACAGTACGGCAATTATTTATTCTTCACGTAATACTGCAACAGCACATTGTACTTCCCTATGATCCAGTTCCTTCCAACAAGAGAAGGAAGGATCTGGTATGCAGAATGCCACAAACCAGACATGCTTTTATTAATTGGTTTTATGTGTTTTTAGGACCTTTTCTGTATAATAGACTTAACAGGTTACTAGATGTTTATAGCTTAACATATAAAAGATGTTGCTTTACCTTAACAAATTATTTAGGCACACTCAGTTATAGTGATACAGAAAAACTTCTAGAAATTGTTGTTTGAAGATATGTCCTCATATCTACTTGTACATACTTAAATTTATATATATATATATTTGTTCTTTTATTATTAGATTTTTTTGTGTTTTGTACTAATTTTATTCAATATTTTAACTGGCCCAATTATTGCTCTAAGTAAATTGATGCCCTGAAACACAGGTTTGAAAGAACCTAAATCGGGCAGGTCCCTACCAAAAAATTGACATTCTTTTTTTTAATAAGCTTGTAGTTAGTTGTAATAAAATATTTTAGAAATAGTTTACATCTAAGCTCTATTTATACAATTGTTTTAGAAATTAAACTACTGCACCTAATGTACACTTTTGTGAACGTACTTACTTTTTAATAAATTATTCTTATTCTTATTCTTATCATAAGCAAAATAATAATAATATCATAATTGTCATAATTAAATCCCGGTTTAGCCCTTCGATCGCCTCCAATAAGTTGTCAACACCCGCCTGACAGTAGAGCTGTAAATCGTCAGCGTAGAGATGATACGCACACTGAAGCTCGGTGGTTATAAGATTTATGAAAATTGAGAACAGAAGAGGACATAAGATATCGCCTTGAGGGACGCCAGTTGCAAGGTCACACTACCCAGAAGAGAAGTCTCCAGTACGAACTGACTGCTGACGGCCCCGAAGATAAGAGGAAAACCATTCCAGTACCTATAGACAAAAGGATATCGTGATTGACGGTATTAAAGGCGTTGGAGAAGTTGATAATCACTAAAAGATATTGTTCCCTACAATCTCACAAACTTTACCTCTTTATAATATACTAGCTGACCCTCGCGGCTTCGCTCCCGACAACTAGCTACGTACCTACCTACCACCCCTACCCTACCAACCCTACCCTACCAACCCTACCCTACCTACGCTACCCTACCTACCCTACCAACCCTAACCTACCCTACCAGCCTACCAATTTGTTAAACTATTTATTTGAATAAGAATTATACTACAATACGAATGTAACCAACTTTTTTTTCTACCGGCGCGCGGTGGCGCGGCGATCTAATTAAAATTTTGAACATAAAGGCTGCTATTGTGACTAAACTATCATAGTTAGATATATTCTCTCACAGTCTTTTTGAAGCTAATAATGAGTACTTTAATCATGTAGCACATAATTTTTATGTACCCTCAAAAGTTTTCTCAGCGCACGTCAGAGAACGAATTTTATAGGCAACATTTTGCTACTTTGGGTTACATTATTGCAATTTTCTTTTATTGCTTACTTGTGAAAGTATTTTCAAAATCGGTTCAGTAGATCCAGAGACCCCCCCCCCCCCCCTTACAACGTCACAAACTTTACCTCTTTATAATATTAGTAATATATGTATAAGTGGGAAGTCCACTATATGCCGACGATACATCGCCGTACGTCTTGTAGTCCGATGATGGAACGGGCTAGGAGGAATTAGTCCAATTCCATCGCACACTCCCTAAAATGTAACCGATAAAAAACCGACAGTAGTGTCACAAAGTATGTAAGCGGCGGCGCGCCGAGTGTATTATTGGGGGTTCTGCATCACTTTCTCTAGTATTAATAGTGTAATGCATGATTAACATCGAATCGTCATACTACAATGCTAAGAGTTTAAAGCTGTGTTGGAAATATGCGTTTTTAATTATATATTCTTTTACATTTACAGCGTTCAAATAAACACACTCAGGATAATGTTTAGCATGTTGCATCCAAGGATCATCATAAATCTCCCAATCTTCGATAACACCCCCCATGAGAAACATGCTGCAATATAATTTATACTATTTCCATAATAAAATAATCCCGCGTCAGCCATTTCCATCACTAATCTTTTATTTTTATTAAACGTCCCCAAGTAATAATTAAATGAAAATTCACGCATTTTAAACGTGCCATATCGAGGTTTGTATTCATTTTGAGACATGATCTATCATCTACACTTTCTTATTTAATTTGATAGTCTAGCTTTTTGTCAAAAATTTATAAAGACCGGACAGAGGTAGGAGGAAGGAAAAGAAAACTCAAAGATGAATTTTACCTAACTATAGAAGGCGAAAGCGAAATAAAACAAGAATTACATATACATTATCAATGCACCACTTATTTAAACACAATACATATTGTATAGCACATACAGAGTCATGATAAATACAGTTATATAAATCTTGAGAATATTTATATTGATCTTATAAACTCTTCAAACTAGAACAACCTTTATCTTCTAAATTGAATATATTACAATTACTATTATTTAAAACTAGCTTCGGCCAGCGCCCGCGTGCATGTCGAAAATATATTCCAGACAATAATCTATCTCTGTGCCAAATTTCATCCAGATCCGTCCAGCCGTTTGAGCATAAAGAAGTAACAAACGTACAAACACACGCACACACACTCACAAACTTTCACCTTTATAATATTAGTGTGATGTGATGTGGTTAGTGTGACATTAGTGTGACTAATTTCCGTCAACTCCATAGTCACATCCGTTCTAACCATATAATCTTTTCGCATTCTATATTATGTAGGTACTGAAATGCAGTAATAATTACCCAAAAGACGTTTCTAGGCTCCACAGAAATAATTTAAAAGTCAATAAATCACTTGACTTAAGATTCTATGTCCTTGATCCTATGTAGCTAGGGCAGTAGTCCTCCATCGCGACCGGTCTGGAGCCATATGAGTAGATAAACGGAACAGAGATAAAGCTTCATACAACCGCGCGAATCGGTTGCACTACTACAAGCACGCGGACGCATGTGTGTGTGACCACTGGCCGCTTGTCGCGTACGCGGCGAGACTGAAAAAAACTGGTTTACGTTGGCACAGCCAGTGGACAGTCTCAGGTTCTGTGCAACGCACGTTGTTTGTTTTGTTAGTTGCTAGTTAGAATATTTTAATTTATCAAGTAAAATTACAAAATTTTAAAAACCCCCCGACACATTTATCATATTCATATTCTTTATTGTACACAAAACAAACATATACAAATATAGAAGGACAACTTATGTACAAAGGTGAGCTTAACCCACAATTGGGTTCTCTTACAGCAAACCTCAGTGTTATAGCGAGATTTACACAATTAGGAGAATTAACAAAAGCGCACAATAAAAATAAAATTAAAACTTATTATTTATCTTGCGAAAAAACTCCGATTCAAACAGTAAAACGCCCATAACGTTTGAACGGCTGAACCGATTTTATTCAAACATAGCTAAGAAGTAAGAACACTCTCGACAAAATCACCTTTCAAACAAAAAAAAACTAAATCAAAATCGGTTCATCCGTTTAGGCGCTATGACGGCACAGACAAATACACAACAACACACGTGAAACATAAAACACCCCTCTTTTTCCGGCTGGGGTTAAAAACGTTGTATTTTATTATTAATAATGATTGTTTATTGTACTGTGTTATGAATAATACTAGAAAAAATATATCATACTATAACTATCCCAAGGAGTACAATATTATAGGTAAGTAAATATTGGATTATTACTTTTTCAATTAAGTACCTTTATTTTATTGTATGATCCTTTTTTTTTATGAGAAGAGGGTACTCCACGGTGTGTTTTTACCTTTTTATTGTTATTACAAACTTTTAATAAACATTTGTAGGTATGTGGGTGGGTTGGTATGTAGTAGGTATGTGTGTTAAGTTGAAATATTGCAAGTGAGATTTGAACCACTTCCCGATGTCTGATTGAGCTGCAATTTTTTATACCGTAACTTCAGTGACAATGCAATAATATGACAGATATAACCTAATGCTGCAGCCAGGACTGTCTCCTCACTAGGGAACTCTTCAACGGGTAGTACGATGATGGTTTAACATTTAAACAGTTTGGATCCAATAGGTGTCCACGTTTTGTAGCGGCATTAGTGGCGATGTCCTCAAAGGTGTACGGCAGATTTTGTACCGCATACTTTTTTTGTTGTTCGGTTATAGAATTTGTACCACTTATTAAGGCAACTAAGCCATTTATTTTCATGTAAGTTTACTATTTTTAGAACTTCGGATTAATTAATAATATCAATAAAAAGATTTAAATAAATAAACGTAATAAAATCGTACACTAAACGCAGTTATGTTTTTAGAAGTTGCCTTATGTAAAAAAATGTTGAACTGATAATTAATTATTTACAAATTGAAATAACATTAAATATAATCAAACTCAACATTATCAAACTGTTGAAGTCTGCTACTGGTTTGTATCTTCTAATGCCCTGAGTGGGTACGATCCTCATCTCAATCTATCTACTTAATGGCAAGTAAAACACTACAAAAATATCAACAAACAATTAACTTTACACATTATTTAACAATATGCAACATTTACCTATAACATGTAACAATCTACATTGGTACACTAGTAAATAACCTGAAAAAATAAAACTGGTTATAAGTTTTACACTCCAAGTTCTAAAAATCTAAGAATTTAAAAAGGGATTATCTATCATATTAACTACCAATTCAAACAAAAAATATCCCAAAACACTAAATTTTATTTTAGGTACGAAATTCCAATACAAGCCTGCCGTTCGCCTTTACAGTGCCTCCCCGAGCGCCGCACAGTGGATTGAAAAACGGCTCTAGAAGACATAGGAACTTAAATTTAAAAGTGTCGTTTTTTTTGTTGCTTGAAATGGCTTCTAATAGCCAATATCATGCTTATATATTTCATAGGATGCAATCTGGTAGGCAAAAGGGGTGTTTTATTTTTTTTGCTTAAAAAATGTATGGAGCTGATATAAAAATGCATAGATCTCCGGCACCGCAAGATTAACCATACTATCCTTGCACACGGTTATAGAACTGTTTATTTATGATTTTTTGACATAGGTACTTCGTATAACTTATACTACTTATATCTATAATCTATACTTATATACTTATATAATATATAATATAATATATATATAATATTATAAAGCTGAAGAGTTTGTTTGTTTGTTTGAACGCGCTAATCTCAGGAACTACTGGTTGGAATTGAAAAATTCTTTTTGTGTTGGATAGTCGATTTATCGAGGAAGGTTATAGGCTATATAACATCACGCTACGACCAATAGGAGCCGAGCATAAATGAAAAATATTGCAAAAACGGGCAAAGATATTCCTTTTTGAGAGCTTCCATTGCGTGCGCTGCGTAAACGGTTTAAGTTACGCAAATATCATGTATGATGGAAATGTTCCTCTATAAAAGTTCTACAAAAAAGTCCGCGACAGCATATGTCTATCTTTTAAGATTGACTCACAATAGGAACTTTTATGTTCTAAATTTTAATTAGATCGCCGCTGCCGGTAGAAACAAAAGTTGGTTACATTCGTATAGTAGTATTTTATTTCTTATTCAAATAAATAGTTCAACGAGTTGGTAAGTAGGTAGGGTAGGGTAGGGTAGGGTAGGTTAGGGTATGGTAGTGTAGGGTAGTGTAGGGTCGGGTAGGGTAGGGTAGGGTAGTGTAGGGTAGGGTAGGGTAGGTTAGGGTAGGGTAGTGTAGGGTAGGGTAGGGTAGTGTAGGGTAGGGTAGTGTAGGGCGCCTATTCTGTGCAAATCCTTTCATTACATTCCTCTTTCATGCCTCTCGTACTTTCATTCTTCATACTAATTGTTCTTCTTGCTTACATCTCTTGTATACGATGGGTGGGACTCCCACTTTCTTTAATTATGTAAAGGCAGCTTTATTTATTTAAAATTTTGGGTCAAAAGACAAAAAGTGCTAATATACAAGGTTACAGAAAATTACAAATGTGCGAGAAGTGCTGTTTATAAATACAATATGCAAAAGTGCTATTTATCACAGTATCAAATATATCACAGGGGAAAAGATCAAAATTTTATTAATAGTGCCTTACAAATAGGGATGAGAAGCACAACAGTGCTTTTCACCATACAGACAATCTGTTTTCTTAGGTACTACCCCAGTGCACAGTTCATCATTGCAGTTTTGTGCGTGCTATTCTATGCTTCTTACAAAATATTCTTATAATACTAGTGAAGCATAGTGCCGCTTCAGCTTCGGTTTCGTGCGATGACGGTGGAGGCCACATTAACACTAGGAACTTTTCCCTGTGTTGCTTAGTCATGAGCCCATGCAGGCTCTCCTTCGTCAGTCTGTTGTCCAGCTCACATTCGAGTTGGTAGCGTTCCCTGATAAATAACGGACAATCTACAAGTATGTGCTGGACAGTCTCTGCCACGCCTGGATCGCAGACGCACGATGGGCTCTCCTTACACTTGAAGCGATTCAAGTATTCAGAGAACCCGCCGTGCCCCGTCAAAACCTGCGTGAGAACGCCTGTGGGCCGCACCTGTTTTATAATACGGAAAGCCGCTATGGCATCCGGAAGAAACATTTTCGTCACAGAGGCTGTCTCGCCCGACACATATCTTAGGTTCCATTCATCAAGCGATTCCAAACGGATCTGTCGCTTGATAAATGACACCGGACATTGGTCGTAGTCCGGCTTCCTCCGCAACGACAATGCTGCCTTGTTTGCCAGCTCGTCCGCTCGCTCATTCCCCGGCAGGCCCGCGTGGGCTTTGATCCAGAACAAAGACACAACTTTGGCTTGAGCCAAATTGGCGCGCGCTTGAACCGCCAGGGGATGGAGAGAGCCATGGCTTGCAAGCGTCTGCAATGCTGACATTGAGTCACTGTACAAGCCATAGCTCGTCTCTTGCCGCGTGAGGATCACGTCCGTCGCTTTGCAGATGGCCAGGAGTTCCGCCTGGTAGACTGTGCAGTACGCGGCTAAGCTAAGTTTGAGATTCCGGACTTCGCCTTCATTATCCCAAATGGATAATGCGGCTCCGACCTTCCCCTCAATCTTGCTGCCGTCGGTGAAGATTCGCACCGCCTGCACATTGTTGCTATCTAGCAACTGTTGGTCCGCCAGGCACATGAACTCCAGGGGCACTTGTGTAGCTGGATGAGGAGCCTCTGCAAACCTTACAGCACTTTCGATCTCCCTATCTCCTGGCACAAACCGGGATGGCCCTCTCCTCGCTTCATACAGGGCGGCTACCTCCTGTATGCGCAGATCTAGAGGTAGTATTCCGGACAGTACCAGTGCCGAGTTCAGGGAGACAGTACGGTAAGATTTACAGATCTTCTGGACGAATCCTCGTTGGACCGAGCCGAGCTTCTTCCGTATTCCCAGCGTCTTCGTAGCGGGAGCCCAGGCTGCGGCCGCGTACGTTATTATGGGATCAATCATCGCAGTGTAGATTGTGTGTATGATCTGTGCGTCCAATCCCCAACTCACTTTAGCGGCGCGGGACAGCTGTTTATAAATGTTAGCTGCCCTCCTGCAGACGTTCGCGGTGTGCTCGTTGAAGGTGAGCTTCTCGTCTATGGTTAGACCCAACAACTTCATCTTCTTAACCATACCAATGTCGACCCCGGCCATGCTCAGCCTTGGGGTATTATACTTGCGCTTGTTGGTTATGACCATCGCACAGGTTTTGTGCGGTGCGAACCTCAGCTTGTTTCTGACGCCCCAACTCTGAACATGGGCGAGGGCTGCATTGGCAGATATTAAAACTTCGGTCGCTGAGTCCCCATTCAGAACTAAGACTATATCATCGGCGAACGCCTGCCCGAAGATTCCGCGCTGTTCCAATTCCTACAATAGTGGGTCTAGAATGAGATTCCACAGGATGGGACCACCTATTGACCCTTGAACACAGCCCTTGCTAGTCACTCGCGTGCATTCCTCCCCAACGTAACGAACCTTGACTTTCCTACTGTCGAGATAGCTATCTAGCAGCCTTCTTATGTTCACCGGGCACTTTTCCTCAGCCAGTCTGACCTTGATGGCTGGCCACCAAGCACTATCGAAGGCCTCCTCTATATCCAGTGACACCAGGACAATTAGCTTCTTCAGCCTCAACTTGTCCTGTACGTGCTTCACTAGCTTATAGAGGGCGTCCTCACTGCTTCTTTGGGGCATAAAACCAAACTGGCGAGTACTAAACCGCGGTACAAGCTGCCATTTTAAACGCGCTACTACCATCCTCTCCAGAATCTTCCCCAGAACCGGCAGTAGACCTATTGGTCTGTATGCCTTGGGGTTTAGGTAATCGTCCTTGCCCAGCTTTCTGAGAACCACGACTGTGGCCTCCTTCCAGATGTTCGGGAAGTGTGCCAATTCAAGGCACTTATTGTAGAGGGCAAGGAACGCATCCAGGTCCTGGTGGATCGCTCGACTGCAGATATCAGACGTCAGTCCATCCCCTCCTGGTGCCTTTTTGGGATTGAAACTTGCCACGGCGGTCTTCAGCTCCAGCGCGGTAAATGGCGGGTCATGATATTCATCATGAACCCACTCATTTACTCGACTGGCTGCTTCTCTAATTCGCCTGTGGTCAGCGTTGTCCTGGTCTACTCTGTCTTCGGGGTAGAACGTATCTGCGAGTAGGGCGGCCGATTCACTTGGGTTGAGGAATACACCATCGCTGCGTAGGGTCAGTTTCTCCTGTCTTCTGGCGGTCCTACCAATCACCCTGAAGATTCCCTCCCAGACCCCTTCCCGATCCTGTTTCCGGTTCTGCCGGAAACAGGATCGGGAAGGGGTCTGGGAGGTCCTTCCAACTTGCGAATTGGGCGCTCTTCGCTAGCATCTCGTACTCTTCTTTGGCCTTCAGGTACTCGTCTACGACCATCGCTCGCCGGACCGGCGCGGCATTGCGGATGCGGTTCTTCACTCTGGTAAACTACTTCTTCTTCACAGTGAGCTCCTCGGACCACCACGGACAAGTGATTTTACTTTTAATACTAGTCTTGGGAATAGAATCTTCACATGCTTTTAAAATACTGTCTCTGTAATTTACAATTAATTCTTCGAAATCTACTTTACTATTTATTCCCCTTATACTATTCAAATTTATATTATTTTCAATTTTAATTTCCCCTAATTTATCTTTAAATGTATCCCAGTCCGCCTTTCTTGTGTTAAATTTCCTGGTCGTCCTGGTGATATTTGCCACTTTATCCCTTTTAACTTTGATTTCGAAAAATATTGTGTTATGATCCGAGGATGTTGCTCCTGTGTCGACCCGCCAGCCGTCCACCAGGTCAAAAAGGTCGAGCGAGCATGCCGTGACGTCCACGTGGCTTGTATACACTCGACCACCTCGGACAGTGTCAAATGTGGGAGCGTCACCAGTGTTCAGCACCTGAAGCTCTAAGTCCTCCAGGGTTCCGGACATTTCCTCGCCCTTGGAGTCTTCGACGATGCTGCCCCACCAAGAACTCTTTGCGTTAGCGTCGCCGCCTATAAGCAATGTACCGGTGGCCACTTCCGATTTGATCCGGGTCAACTGGTCCAGGTATGGCCCTATGGGTTGGTCTGGCTCGAAATAGTAAGAAACTACTGCGATCTCCCAGGCTTTGGTCCGGATTTCCACCACAACGATGTTATTTGTGGTGAATTTCGGGTAGGGAATGACATCCAGGTCATCGTCAAAAACGGCAATTGCCGCCTTTACCCTCCCACTTCCATCAACCTCGCACTGGTAGATTCGCGAACCTCGGTAGCTCTTCATACCTCGCGCCCCTCCCACGTACGGCTCCTGGATAAGCGCCCACGCGATCTTCCTTTTACTGGCCTCTAAAAAGAGTTCGGTCGTTGCCAGGTCCTTACGTTGTAGGTTTGCTTGGGCCACACGGTATGGTCTTGCGTTTTGTTGGGCAGGAGTCTCCGTGTTGCCCTTAGCAATACGCTATAACAGATCGGGCTATTGCATCCCACCTTTTCCTAACTACGCACTCCGAGCTGAAAGCATGATGGTCTGTGCTGTCAGTCTTCGCGCGTACGCAATTACAGCACTTTGTAGGGTAGGGTAGGGTAGGGTAGTGTAGGGTCGGGTAGGGTAGGGTAGGGTAGTGTAGGGTAGGGTAGGGTAGTGTAGGGTCGGGTAGGGTAGGGTAGGGTAGTGTAGGGTAGGGTAGGTAGTGTAAGGTAGGGTAGGTAGGGTAGATAAATGTTTGGTCTTTTTATGGCAAAACAAAGTTTGCTGGGTGAGCTAGTATATAGATAGAAGTAGACATGTTATGTGATGTTTAGTTATATTAAAATTAAATTTATGATAATTACATATATTTTGATATTTAAAAACTGACTTAAAAAACGGAGGAGGTTATTATTATTATATTCTTTATTGTACACCAAAAACGTATCTAAAGGACAAAAAACATAAAACAAGTGTACAATGGGCAGTCTTATCGCACAGGGCAATCTCTTACAGACAACCTTTGGATGGACTGTACGAGAGGAGAAGAATTTAGGGTTGTCAGTGTACAATATAGTGTATATCTTAAATAATAATATTTAGACATAATAACATAAAATACATACATACAATTATTAATAATATACTAATAAATAACAAAAATATCACAGAGAAAGGAGAAGACTAATTATAATGAAAGGAAATGCTCCTTCACCATTTTTGAATTGAAAATATATATAAGCATGATATTGGCTATTCCAAGCAAAAAACCGACACTTTTAAATTTAAGTTCCTATGTCTTCTAGAGCCGTTTTTCGATCCACTGTGCGGCGGCGGTATCTTTCTGCGATTCCAAACGCACAACGCACCCTGGACTGCTAGCAGTCGGTAACACAAAGTCTAGATGACTAATCCTTTCCCCACGATGGTAAACCCAACTATTGAATAAATAGTTGGAGATTGAGTCAACGTGGTGAAAGGATTGTTGGCCAGATTGTTGCCACAGCTTGGTGAGCTGTATGGGGTATTATCGATCCTACTAAGACAGTGCCAGTTGTCCTCACAAGGCATGCCTTGCCTTGACTTCTTTCCAGGACTTGCAAATGACGTACGATATTCAGGTCACCAATCTTCTCGCATATAAGAAGGTATGTAGTTCCTATATAGGCTCTACAGCTTGCTGATATTCGTACCTTTTCATAATAATTGTCACACTTCCTATTCTGAAGAACCGTCCCGCAAAAAGTAAACTAAATTAACATTGCCTGCTTGAATTGTAGAAAGTAACTCATTTGTCCCCGGTTGATATGCTAATTTACCTCCCTGTTGTGGGTTTTACACATTACATCCCCACGTATGTAATGTGAAAGTAGATACATACTTTACCTAAATTAAATGCGACTCTTTTCAGGAAATTCTCGATACCTTTGAACCGTTTTCTACATATTCCGCCGCATGTGAGGTCTTCTCTGCTCATGTTGTCAGTACGCTGCAAGTTATTTTTATTTTCATTAAAACAACCGCAAGGGTCTATACCTTTTTTTTTTCATTGCGATCATTTTTAAGCAGAGTAATGGTTGAAAAATTGTATTTCAAGGGTGTGATTGATTCGAAAGGGTCGTGCTCATTTACGCGTATAAACATGCACTCTGAACTCGAACTGAGTTTCAAACTAAATTAACACGCGTTAGATATACCTACTAACCTTCAATACAAAACAAGTGTTACTGGTAGGGCTGCGGGTGCGCGGCGGGGCTGCGGGCCGAGCCGGCGGAGCTGCCGCTCGACGAGCACGAGGTGCACGACGACGACGGCGACGTGGAGGACAGGCGGCGGTGCGGCGCGTGTAGTCGTTCTTTCCGGCGAGCGCGCAACAATTGTTCTTCTAACTTTTTAATATTTTTAGCTACCGACTCATAGTCGCTAGGCTCGGTACGAGAGCGTTTTCCCATTTTGGTGCACGAATTGAGTTCACATGCGAAGCGGCGGCGGAGCACTGAAGTAGAGCTTGCTGTTCATGAACGATGTGTAGTCGGTGTATTCGTGTTATTCGGCATTCAACACGAATATAGCGAACCAAGACAAAAAAACCGCGTACTTCGAATAGCGATGTGAAGTGCCACCATTATAATCTACCTCAAAAACAAGTCCGAATAGGCGACACCGTATGTGTTACTACATGTATACCTAATGCTAATCTCGAGGACAAAGCTCGAGTATAATATTTTTTACGGAGCGAAGCCGCGGGCAGAAGCTAGTAACAGAATAAACCTCAAACAATATTTATGGTAAACAACCTGGCCGGTAAAATTCTCGTTGAATTCAAACATTAGACACAATGGAATGCACCAACGTCAATTGCTTGAAATATGTAACAAATGTCAGAGAGCCAAATGTGAGCGGACAAGATTGCTGGTTTTTCTAACTTAGGTTTAAGTCTTATTGCTTAATAGCATCTGGAACAGCTCAAAATGAAATTATTTGTTGAAGGGACAACCTTTTTCAGGTAACAGGTTGATAGAACCTGCTTTTTTTTCTGGAGGTAAGTTGAAGTTAACTTTTGCTTAGAGCCGCCAGCTATACAGTCTGTTAGACTGATGGCTGGCTAACTTCGACGCCTATTCGCATAGTCTACTATTGCCTATTTGTCTGACTATCGCATCAGAAGCTATAGGTACCCAAAGTATTTTCGGATGTTGCCGCATCTGACGGTCATGCTCGTCTAGTAGATGGCAAAGATAAAGTGCCACAGGGTTTCGGACCACTGGGATTGCTGTTCTTTGTACTCAGTTTGAGTTCAGAGTGCATGTTTATACGCGTAAATGAGCACGGCCCTTTCGAATCACTTGTCTCTTGAAATGGAATTTTTCAACCATTACTTTGCATAAAAATGCTCGCTGTAGGTATAAACCCTCGCGGTTGTTTTAACGAAAATAAAAATAACTTGCAGCGTACTGACAACATGAGCAAAGAAGACCTCACATGCGGCGGAATATGTAAAAAACGGTTCAAAGGTATCGAGAATTTCCTGAAAAGAGTCGCATTTAATTTAGGTAAAGTATGTATCTACTTTTACATTATATACCCACAACAGGGAGGTAATTTATCATAACAACCGGGGACAAATGAGTTATTTTTTACAATTCAAGCAGGCAATGTTAATTTAGTTTACTTTTTGCGGGACGGTTCTTCAGAATAGAAAGTGTGACAATTATTATGATAAGGTACGAATATCAGCAAACTGTAGAGCCTATATAGGAACTACATACCTGCTTATATGCGAGAAGATTGGCGAACTAAATATCGTATGTCATTTGCAAGTCCTGGCAAGAAGGCAAGGCGCAAGGCATGCCTTGTGTGGACTACTGGCACTGTCTCAGAAGGATCGATAATACCCCCATACAGCTCACCAATCTGGCCAACAATCCTTTCACCACGATGACTCAATCTTCAACTATTTATTCAATAGTTGGGTTTACCATCCCGGGGAAAGGATTAGTCATCTAAACTTTGTGTTACCGACTGCTAGCAGTCAAGGGTGCGTTTGGAATCGCAGAAAGATACCGCCGCCGCACAGCGGATCGAAAAACGGCTCTAATCGTAGAAGACATAGGAACTTAAATTTAAAAGTGTCGGTTTTCTGCTTGAAATAGCCAATATCATGCTTATATATTTAATAGGATGCAATCTGGTAGGCAAAGGGTAAGTTTTATTTTTCTTTGCTAAAAAAAATAATGGAGCTGATATAAAAAACGGAAATGGGTGGAGGTTTGCTGGTAGAAAACTCTTCTTTGAGTTAAGCTCGCCTTTGTTCATCAACATTATAATCACTCATGTTGTATATGTAATTTTCGTATATGTATAGATTGCATCCTATGAAATACATAAGCACAGATAATGTAATACTAGCATAATATAAGCATGATATTGGCTATTAGAAGCCATTTCAAGCAAAAAAAACTACTCTTTTAAATTTAAGTTCCTTTGTCTTCTAGTGCCGTTTTTCGATCCACTGTGCGCCGCTCGGGGAGGCACTGCAAATTTGAGGACATTATGACCGCCACTAATGCCGCTACAAAACGTGGACACCTATTCGATCCAAACTGTTAAAAGGTTAAATCATCATCTAGTCCAAAATAAGAAGAACCCAATAGTTTCTGGGTAAGTTACTAAAGGTATTTTGTTTTCTGTTTTAGGCAATACACCATCGCAAACTGAAGTTAAAATAATATCCTGTATACCGATAGACGTAACTGACTTGCAACAGAAGATAATACATTTAGAAAAGCAACTGGAAGACGCCACCACCGCTTTGGAATCAGCTACAGCGGCGGAAAACCCTCCAGAAAAAGTTACCAAACCCAGCAAAATCTACAAATTTCCGAAACTTAGCAAATCGGGGTGCCACAGAGCCACAACAGAATCCAAATTTTGTAACGCCACAACTGCAGGGCCTTGTGGGTCATTTGATTGTGATCAGTGTGGCAGTACACAAGTATGTTTAGATAATACAGAAAAGTCTAACATCTCGTTATTGTGTCACTTAAATACGAATACGTCACCTATTGTACGCTCGACGTCAGTCGAGGTATCTTCTTCGGATATATCTGACGGCCAAATCAATCAAGCCGTAAATTTTAACAAAGCAAACCATTATAACAACAAGGCAGTCAAGCCTAATAAGATGGATCGTAATTACAACCAACCCATAAAATCTAACAACATGAATCGCTACTACAACCAGGCTATGAAATTTAACAACAAGGATCGTTGGTACAACCAGCCAGTCAACCCTAACAGCATGGCGCATTACTACAATACACTGCCTAAACTAAGCGAACCACAACCAAACCACCAACGACTCAACCTATTTAGAAAGAAAAAAAAGTTTTTTAAAAATAAACATATTTCGCCATGCGTGTACTACGCACAGACTTACAGTTCTCCGTTCATTAAGTCTGATTTGAGAGAAGAGACCCCAAAACACGAGACCAGTGACAATATGACACGCTCGTATTTGGCTGCAATGGTCAGCAAACAGTACAAACCTGAAGTGTTAGGTGATAACGTATCCCTGCAGAGTCAGTTCTCATCGCCTATCTGCAGGGATGTCCAGGCACCCGCAGGAATGGCCTGCGAGGGCACGTGCCGCTTGGAGTCAGACATATGCTCGTGTTGCCACGGTCAGTTTCACAACCTCGACGTAGACGCGCACGGCAAAATGCAGAAAACCTTTCAGACCTATATGCTACATAATATGAATGCGGGTAGTGATTTCTATGATACCAATCAATACGACTTAGTACCGGTAAAAGAAAAGCCGGTAATAATTAAAAAAGACCTAGAGAGAAAAAAAGGACAAAGGGCTTATATCGACATGAAATGTTGGCCTGAAAATGTCCGCACTAAGTACCCGTACCACTTATTAAATCCTCTGCCCACTGGCAACCACTATGCTGTGCGACCACGAATTGACTGTCTCAGAGACAAACTAGACTACTATGGCAGAAAAATGCCAGTAACACACAACAGAAAAGAACCAATTACAAAAATATTAGCAAAGCGAAGGAAGGAAATGTATAGAAAAGAGCAGTCAATCAATGTTGAGACATCAAAAAGCTGTTCTATTGACTTTGGAAATGTTTATCCTAAAATAATTTACAAAAAACCTAAGAAAATAGATTGTTTACAACCGACGCCGGTGCCCAAGAAGAACGCCGAATGTTTGACTACTGTTATAAATAACAGTGAATGTCAAACAGAAATGAGCACCGTCGAAGTGGCCTTGCCTGATAATAAAACAGAAGTAACGTTAAATCAAATCAAAAGTATACTACAATCTGTTTTAGCAGAAGTTAAAGTCTCCAGTCAAGCAAAAGCTCAGGTTAGTGAGAATAAACCCAAAAAAGATGCAGTTGTTCAAAAAGGACCATCGCGTAATAACATGCAGGGATCTAGTTTCATGAACAGCATCACGTACAGCCCTTACGCCATGAACCCATCGCCCTATATGACTTCGTGCTCGAAACAGATGACTCCCAGCCAGTTCTACTGCTCGCATGGGGGAATGAAATGTGTCCACAACTTTCCTGTTTTCATCCAAACCCCAGGGGGGCGACATATGTGCGCCGGTTGCTATCGCAGCTCTCTGGCAAAACCTGCTTCCAAAGGGCAAGCAACAACGACTGCTACCAACACTGATGTGGTAAAGGATGAACATAGTCAGGAAACTGAGAAACTAATTAAGGAAATATACAAGTCCATGGCTCTAACCATGGATTTCCCAAATAATACTTCGCTAAGTGAATATGATGAAACGATGAAATCTATGCATGATTTTACAACACCAAAAACTTTGAAAAATGAGCCAAAGAAACAACCGAAAAAATTTAGAAATGTTGTTCAGGCTGTATCAGAATTATTTATGAGGAAGGACATGATGGAAACGTCAGAAACCTTTAACACAACGATTGAAAGCAAATTACCATCTCATGAAGCAAGCGCGCGATCTCACACGATGACGACCAATACTGACACAGAGCTTAGCGCGCGGAAGGGTATGCTTGAAAAATATATGCGTGCTAAGAACAAACAGCCCGTAGTCCATGAAGTAAATAAGACTGTGTTTCGTGAAGCGACGGTACAGGATGCTTACAGCGAGAGCGAGTCGGAAGTGTCGAGCAGTGAGCCCGAGACCGACACCACTGTCGTGGGGCGCGGCCAGCAGCTCACTCCGGAACTTAAGCATGTCATTGTAAGTATTCACCCATACTAACAACAAATACGGACTACATTCTTTCAAATTAACTTTTCTGATTATAATTATATTTTTATTTAACTTACAGAAAAAAAGAAAAGAAGGCTTGTTGACCAAAATGTTTAAATCTGTCAAGATGTTTAAGAGAAGAGATGAGATAGTTAAGGAGAAACCAAAGATAAGGGTTGAAAAAAGTGAGAGTGAGGAAGAAAGCACCAGCGACTCCGATGACTATCAAACGGTATACAGCCAGAAAATAGAGAAAAATCCAATCTACAGAAACCGGCCACACTACCTGCCGAAGCGTAAGACTCATTCGAAGATATCCTATAAACAAACTTATCAGCGAGACAGAAGCCCCGAGAAAAAGAGGTCGCCCTACATGGAGCAGGAGTACCGAAGGCACTGGGACGAAAAGCTGATGTTCGCGAACAAGAGGCCACGGTACTCCGAAGGACAGTATTCCGAGAAGTCACCTCCACGCAGGCCTGCTTACTATCAATCCTATGAGGCTAGGTCTGTGCTCGTCGAACCTAACAAGCACGTTCCGAAAAATGATACTAAAATAACTAAAGAAGTCTATAATGCGAACAATTCGATCCTCAAGCCCGCATCAAAGGGGATGGCATGGCTCAAGAAACATAAGATGGGTAACCACTGTGGGGAGCAATGGAAGAAGTTAGTTCTTGAAAGTTAAACTATATTATTAGTTACCTACTGGAAAAGTGTTGTTTTGTGGTTTATTGTGATTTGTCTTTGTGAGTATGCATGCTGTGTGGAAAATGTCTAATAAAAATTTCAGTCTTAATGTCAATCTTATTTTTGGAACACAGCACAAGTATGGCAATTTCTCAAATCCCTTGGTATCGGCAAAACTGTAGCTGACAGCACGCCTGATATTGACCTTAACACAATTAATTTTTCTAAATCACCTGTTATTCTTGACGATAACGTTAAAGCTTCCACTCTGAACAATCTCTCTAAACTTCCTCTGCCATTGTGTACTTCATTCTCTTTTCAACCAGTTACAGAAGGGGATATAAAGCGGGCCGTATATTATTCTATATCCACGAAGGCGGTGGGTGATGATGGTCTGCAACTCCAGATGCTCGTTCCAATCCTGAATGAACTCGCTCCTGTCATCCTTCACATTATCAAATACTCCCTCTTTTCTGGCTGCTTTCCTTTCGCATGAAAGAAAGCTCATATTCTGCCTCTACCCAAAGTCCCTAAACCCTCGTCAGTTCCCCAGTTCCGTCCAATCTCCATACTTCCAATCTTATCTAATGTCCTAGAAAGTGTTGTTAATAATCAGCTGTCTCATTACCTTTCCTCTAATAGCCTGCTAAGTCCTTATCAATCTGGATTCCGTCCTGGCCACAGCACTGTATCGGCCTTAGTTAAAATAACTGACGACATCCGACTGGCCATGGAAAAAGGTACCTTACAGTTTTGATTTTACTGGACTTTAGCAATGGTTTTAACTCAGTTGATTTTGACATCTTCTTAGGAATCCTTTTCTCTCTAAATGTGTCTCCTTCTGTAATTACATGGTTTAATTCTTATATTCGGGGCCGCTCGCAGTCGGTTCGCTCAGAGGATGCTTCCTCTGACTGGTGTGATCTCGCTGCGGGTGTTCCTCAGGGTGGTGTCCTTTCTCCTCTTCTTTTCTCGGTTTTTATAAACGCTATCACGACGGTCTTATCTTCACAGTTTCATCTCTATGCAGACGACCTGCAGCTTTATCGCCATTTTAAAATCGAAGAGCTCACTGAAACTATCGATGCCATCAATCTTGGAAACATCTGTCAATGGGCTAAAGTTTTGGACTCCTAGTCAACCCAGCAAAATCACAAGCTCTTATTATTGGTGGCAGATACTTCATCAATCTGTGGAGTGGCCAGTCTCTCCCCCCTGTTTTGTACGATGCCATAGGATATTCCAAAAAAGTTAAAAATTTAGGGGTTTTTCTTGACTGCCACTTATCTTGGAATGTTCACATTGCAGACGTAAGCGGGAGGGTGTTTTGCTCGTTTCGGTCTCTGAAGCGTCTCCAGAAGTTCCTGCCTTTTCCGACTAAAGTTACTCTTGCTCAGTCTCTCCTTCTTCCTCTTCTTGACTATGCTGATGTCTGCTTTCTTGACGCGACTGAGGAACTTCTTGATAAGCTCGAACGTCTGCAGAATTTGTGGGATTCCCTCTATCTGGCAGAATCTTGATACTCCGAAATGTATTTGGCATAACACACTTGGCATAATCTTCTTTAAACGAATATTCTTAAGGCATATTTTTTTTTAATTGTTTGGCCGAATGTTTCTATGTCCGAATTTACAATGGCTTACTTTTAAGATGGCAGAATTTTATTTAGCATAATTTCACTTGGCATATTATGAAGGTGGCAGAAATTAATTTGGAATAATTTTATTAGGCATTTCTATAAAATAGCTTTTTTAAACTTAAATTAAAATTGAAATACTGTCTTAAAAAGTCAATGTGTTATGTTAGTGACAGAAACGAATCGCTGCAAAACCGACTCCACGTAGTCTTGTCTGCCCTACCCCTAGAGTGTAATTTAAGCCCGCGTAGGCGCGTAGGGGCGAGGCGGCCAGCGAGCTGAGGAGCAGTTGGTTTAATAACGGCCGCCTCCGCGGCTGAGGCTGGCCGGTGAAGCCGGCCAGCAAGCCAAAGCTGCGGTGGTGAGCGTTAAAACCATCTGCGACGAAAAGCTCGCGTGGGACTGCCGGAGCCCCGCAGAGCCGGAGCCGTGACAGAAACCATGCCTGCTGCATGCTCAGTTGCATTCTTGCTTGGATGTTGCATGCTTGCTGCATGCATGGTGTAAGCTTGTTTGAATGCTACATGCTTGCTGCATGCATGGTGTGTGCTTGTTTGCATGCTGCATGCATGGTGTATGCTTGTTTGAATGCTGCATGCATGGTGTATGCTGGTTTGCATGCTGCATGCTTGTTTGCATGCTGAATGCTTACTGCATGCGTGGTGTATGCTTGTTTGCAGGTTTGCATGCTTCATACAGCGAATTAAAACACAAAAACAATGTGTTCCATCAAGCTTTTACTATGGTAAACAATACAAAATTACTCTAACTATGCATTATTTATAATGTGATAGATGAATATTTCAATTATTAGTATGCCAAAAGACGATTCTGACTGTGAACTTTCTGCGATATGATGGTTCTGCCTTTTAATGACTATCGATATGAAATTCACGGTGGTTGGTTTGGACAAACACTTTTACATGTCGATCATATTTTTTTTAAACTAGATGAGGTCGGCGTTTCCTATCTGACTACTCTGAGAAGCTTTTTGATTCCGTCATACTCGAGGGCAAAACGCCACAGGCATGGTGCAGGGGTGTGGTGGTACTCTTCTTCAAGAAGGGCGACAATGCCCGGCTGAAGAACTATAGGCCCATCTCGCTTCTTAGCCATGTTTACAAGTTGTTTTCAAGAGTCATCACGAATCGTCTCGCGCGCAGGTTTGACGATTTCCAGCCTCCCGAACAAGCCGGATTCCGAAAAGGCTTTAGCACAGTAGACCACATACATACGCTGCGGCAGGTTATACAGAAGACCAAAGAGTATAACTTGCCTCTCTGTTTAGCGTTTGTGGACTACGAGAAAGCCTTCGATTCGATCGAGACTTGGGCTGTACTGCAGTCTCTCCAACGGTGCCAGATCGACTACCGGTACATTGAGGTGTTGAAGTGTCTGTACAAAAACGCCACCACGTCAGTCCGTCTTCAGGATCAGACCTCGAAACCAATCCTTCTCCAGCGCGGCGTAAGACAGGGAGACGTAATTTCTCCGAAACTGTTCACTGCTGCGCTGGAGGACGTCTTCAAGGTTCTGGACTGGAAGGGGCTTGGCATCAACGTTAATGGCGAGTATATCACTCACCTTCGGTTTGCCGACGAAATAGTGATCATGGCTGAGACCATGGAGAGCCTCAGTAAAATGCTCGATGACCTTAGTAGAGCTTTCGAAAGAGTGGGTCTTAAAATGAACATGGACAAAACCAAGGTCATGGTGAACGCCCATGTAACACCCACTCCTATCAAGATCGGAGACTCTACACTTGAAGTTGTAGACGATTATGTTTACCTGGGACAAACGGTCCAGTTGGGTAGGTCCAACTTCGAGAAAGAGGTCAACCGTCGAATCCGACTCGGTTGGGCGGCGTTCGGGAAGTTGCGTGGTATCTTCTCGTCCAATTTACCGCAGTGTCTCAAGACAAAAGTCTATGACCAGTGTGTGTTGCCAGTGATCACCTATGGGACCGAGACGTGGTCGCTCACAATGGGCCTTATCAGAAAGCTTAAAGTCACCCAAAGGGCAATGGAGAGGGCTATGCTCGGAATTTCCTTGCGTGATCACGTCAGAAATGATGATATCCGCAGGAGAACCAAAGTTACCGACATAGCCCGAAGAATTGCCAAACTTAAGTGGCAGTGGGCAGGGCACATTGCTCGCAGAACGGATGGCCGATGGGGCCGAAAAGTTCTGGAGTGGCGACCGCGAACTGGAAGACGATACGTTGGAAGGCCTCCCACTAGGTGGACCGATGACCTGGTTAAGGTTGCGGGAAGGCGCTGGATGCGAGACGTACGGGATCGGTCAATGTGGCGACGCCTGGGGGAGGCCTATGTCCAGCAGTGGACGTCTTTCGGCTGTAATGATGATGAAATGATGACTCTGAGAAGAAAGGCCGAAACAAACTCAGAGGTCACAGTCTCTTTTAAAGTCCTGACAAAATCTTGGTTAGATCATGTGAAGACCATGTAGACAGATGTCTGAAATGGTCTTTTGAGGAAAGAACCAGCCAGATTGAGTGGACCTGTCTAGTCAGTGCACGCATTTGTCAATAACCGAGCAGCTCAACTCAGAATTTAAGGAGCTTAACGATTCGACGAACAATACCAAAGAAAGGACATTCGGGTAGGCCGCATAAACTACTCAAACTGCCAAACCATGATTAAAAACTAAGACAAAATAAAAAACAAAAAAAAAGATCCACATAGTCTTCACATTCACAATAATTAAAATAAAATAATACTTTAAAAAGTAAATATTCTTGTCATTGCAAGAAAACAAAAAAAAAACTAACAAAATATCAAAATTAAAAACAAAATTCACGGTGCAAAAATAAATCATTTATCATTTACAGGCCTATTTATAATACCTTTGTTTAAATCAGGTAGTACATCAGACACTACAAATTATAGACCTATTTCAGTACTACCTACTTTTAGTTAAATATTTGAGAAATTAATTTTAGAGCAATTGCAAAGATTTTTTAATAAGCATAAATTATTACATAGCAAACAGTTCGGTTTTACAAAGGGTCGTTCAACTACTGATTGCGGTGTTGAGCTTTTAGGACATATTTATAATGCATGGGAAGATAAGTGCGATGCCCTGGGATTTTTTTGTGATTTGTCCAAGGCATTTGATTGTGTTCTTCATGAAACGCTAATCAGGAAACTCGCCACTACGGGATCCGGAACAGCGCTCTGGATCTTCTTACTTCTTACTTGAGTAATAGGATTCAGACTGTTGACGTTAATGGAAAAAGATCACCCGGATCTATAGTAACAATGGGCGTCCCGCAGGGCTCAATTCTTGGTCCTTTCTTGTTTCTTATTTATATTAATGACTTGCCTTACCTCATAAAGGATAACCATGATATAGTGTTGTTTGCAGATGATACTTCACTTTTGTTTAAACTTAAACGTCAGCAGCTGGTTACTGACGAAGTAAATAGCGCGATCTCAAAAGTAGTTCACTGGTTCAATGTTAACAATTTACTCCTTAATGAAAAAAAACCAAATGCATTAAGTTTACCCTACCTCACGTTAGGCAGGTGAAAACTGATGTGTTGATAAAGGGCGAAGAATTGAATCCTGAAAATAGCACAGTATTTTTAGGCTTAACTTTGGATGCTAAGCTTCAGTGGGGCCCACATATAGATAAATTGTCAAAGAAGCTAAGCTCCGCAGCATATGCTGTTAGAAAATTCGTAATTTAACTGACATAGAGACAGCCCGTTTAGTATACTTTAGCTATACAGGCAAATAATAAAATCATTTATCATTTACAGGCCTCGCGGCATAGAGTGGGGATTATTCCAATGTCTTGGAAGACTTGGATTACGCTGATAGACAGATAAATCATTTATTCAGTGCACACAAAAGACACAGCACAACACACAAATCACAATTAAATAACTTATGCCTGCTGAGTCATACCCACGCCGATATGCAAGCAAAGCTAAACGATCTTCGTCAGGAAGCGGCAAAAACGGGGCTCAAAATAAACATCCGGAAGGCCCAGGAAATGAGAACTGCTGTGAAGAACCACTTACCGTTGCTGATTGGCACAGAGGCGTTCCACGCGTCCACAAATTTACATACCTCGGGAGAAAAAAAAAAAAAAAAAAAAAAAAAAAAATACCTCGGGAGTGTCGTGTCAGAGACTGGGGGTAGTGAAGAGGACATCGCTTCACGGATTTTCAAAACTGACCCGAAGGATTAAACTCAAAATTATCGGGTCCAATGTCAAATCCGTGCTGCTCTACGGCTGCAAAACGTGGAAGGTCACAAAGGACTTCTCACGCCAAATACAAGTCTTTGTCAGTCAACCGCTGTCTTCGTCGCATTCTCGGAATTTACTGGCCCGAGACCATCTCCAATGTAGAGCTGTTGGAGAAATGCCACGAGAGCTCGATCGACCGCCAGATCAAGCGTCGCAAGTGGAGATGGATTGACCATACGCTCCGAAGGGGTCCCGATCACATACCCAAACAAACTTTGGACTGGAATCCCCAAGGGAAAAGAAAGCGTGGCCGTCCCCGTCAAACCTGGCGTCGCACCGTATTGGCAGAAGCGACGAGCATCGGAATGACATGGAGCGAGGTGAAGCGTGAAGCTCAAGGCCGATCGCGATGGAGGACATCTGTGGACGCCCTCTGCCCCATCTAGGGGTTATAGGACATACAAAGGAAGTCAAACTTTCTTAATATTTTGGGTGTATTTCTTCTTTTTAAATAGTTTTCCATAGTTCGAATGACATCTTGACCCACTAGATTTTTTTATCATGTCGCTTGATGGATATACAAGCAAATATGTTATAAAATATTTTTCTTGTTCTCTTGTATCTGCAATCAGTCTTGAGTACTTTAAGCAGATGTGGTAAGTGTCAATTGGCATTTCGAGTGTGCTTTCCAGCGAGGGCAACTACTCATAGGTTTAATATGTATTAAATGCTACTCAAGAGGGTACAGACAGAATATATTTTCTTTTGAGATGTTTCTGGTACGTACGTGTTGTCAAACCAGTGGCCAGTTCATTTGGATGCCTCTCCAGCCTTTCCAAGTATGTTTTACTTAAGGCAAAGATTTCCTCTTTCACCGAGTTCATTTGAAATTTGTTGTGTATCGATCACATTTTGCATGTGATCTCAGAATCACATTTTGCATGCGCTGGATGATGGATATATTAGAATTGCTACAACTCCCCCATAGCTGGATGCCATACATCCACACAGGCTTTAGATCGGTTTTATATATAAGGAGTTTGTTGTCAGTTGATAATTTGCTGTTCCTACCTTCTTAGGAAGGAACTTGCGCTACAATAACCTACACTGGCTCTTGCTAGTGTAGGTTATTGTAGCGCAAGTTGAGCTCATCTCGCTTGGTCTTTATGTGCTGCCTCCACGTTAGGCCGCGATCAAGATGTAGTCCTAGGTATCTCACACAATCTTTAAGTGGTAGTAAGTTGTCATTAAGCTTTACTGGCGGACAATCACCTCTGCGTAGCGTAGCATACTGGTAGTAAGCTTATAGGTCTATAGGATGTCACCACATTGGGTGGTTAGCCTGGTTTATGTACCATGAGTATCTGTGAAACCTTCAAATTCTTTGGAAAGTACTGCATTCTTAGGACCCTATTGTAGAGTGTCGTAGCTTGTTGTTGTAGCTTGGATGTGGTCGGTTTTATATTCTGGCATTAGGTGATGTTTGATCGTCTTTTTTACTATCAGTGCCGTCCCAGCATGGGCCGTCCCATCAGGATGATTTGTCAGGTAGCATTGGTGGTCTGGCAATTTAACATTAGTAGTTGAGGTGCAATGTGCTTAAGAAAGAAGAAGTGCAGAAATCAGTAGAATATCTAGCTTTTGCTCCGTCATTAAGAGTTCAACCTCATTTTTATTTGGGGTTAGCCCATTTATGTTGAAAGTACCAATCCTTAAAGCAGTCATTTTGTTAGCCTGTCGACGAGTTTAGTTATGAGGCTCATTAAAGTACTCATTTGGTGTAAGATAGAGTCAAACTTCACAGATTGCTTTAATAGTAATTGTTCGATTGTAATACTTGTGTGCGTAGGGTTAGCAGTATTATGTCGTAGTTACTCAGCATAAGTTGCGAACTTATAAAACCAGGAATGATTTTGTCAGCTTCACCAGCGTTTTCAGTGGAATCATTGGCAACATACTTAGTTGGCGCTTATTGGCGAGACTCAACCGATGTAAAAGCGGTCTTTTTTGTTCTTCGGTCTAAAATTTCCTTATACACTGCACAACCCCTATAGTTAGCAGGTTGCGGGCCACTGCATAGTGCACACAGAGCAGGTGTTTGGCGATCAAGCTTCTGGCATTCTGAAGTCTTGTGGGACTGCCCACATTTAACGCAACGGTAAGGGCGCTAGTAGTTCTTTGAGTGGCCATATTGTTGGCACCTCTTATACGATCGATTTGGTTTTTCTTGGATCTTCTATAACGATAGATTGGCGGTATATATACTTTAAGTCCGTTACCGCTTTATTGTTTGATCCAGGAGCCAGATTTACAAAAAATTTAGAGATTGGTTTTTCTCGGGGCCGTACTTAACATTGATAATTTCTCCAGTAACTGTATTTCCTGTGGCCTCAATTTCTTCCCTAATGATAGTAGTGGGCGTAGATGGATGTAAGTTACGAATAACTACTAGAGCATCTCATATCCTTTCTGTTAAAAGTATGCCCAATGAGTCCTACTCCCTCACAAGCACAATTAGCTTTTTGTAGGTGTCAATGTCCACACTACTAATTCTTAGCTGATTTCGAGTCTTAGTCTTCTTTCAGCAACAGTTTCTAGAAGTTCAGTCAATTTGCTGACATCTTCTATCCCGTAAAGGATGATCGGTGTAGGTTTGCTAGGTTTTTTGACTGGTTCTTCGGGATCATTTTGGATCAGGTCAATTGACAGGCCACTGAATCTATTGGCTGTTTTCAAAGCTTCAGGCGAAGGGCTACTTGACATTTTTTGAAAATCGTTTTTGATGGTACTCTTTGCCAGGATGGGGGCTGTGGTACATTGCCTTCCGCCATAGTATTATGGGATTCCACATCAATGTTTTCTTTGGATGGTTTGACAGATGGGTTATTTCCAACCGAGGAAGATCTTGGTCTTGATAGGAACAAGCTTGGATGGAAGGCTTGATGCACAAATTTGTTGTAACTGCTGTTGCCAGTAGTATTCACCAACAAAGGAGACTGGTCACCTACTCCTGAGCGGTCTTTGATAACATGATCCATATTTTCTGGGGTAATTTAAGTTTTTATGTGGCAACACTGGTTTTAAGATGGCAACCCTTTCGACAATGACATTATAATGAAGGGTTGAAAGTGTCAAAAAATTATCAATGCAAATGAGGGTATAAGTTGTTCACTGATAGATTCTACTAATGTTTTTGTAGTGTATGTAGATGTCAATATATCGCGCTACAAAACGATACCAGTATTGTGAGTCGACGCCTCGGGCGCACGTGCCGCTCGGTTATAAATACCGGTCCGAGTGGTGGGGCGGGCAGTTGTTATCGAACTGTTGGCCTGTGCGGTAGTGCGTTAGCGAGTCGGCGAGTCTAACTTCTAACCAGTGAATAGGCATACATTACAGTTTTAATAAGGTTTTTGTCATTTTTAGGATATTAAATCACTAGATAACGATCACACAGTTTCCGAGACACTTCAACCACACTTTAACAATATTTTGGGGCACAACTTCACAGTAATTATAACAAATCGCAAAATTAATTGAGGAGCGTATGTGCTTCTGACAACTGTTTGACAGCAACACCATATATGTTATATTAAGAAACCGTAATAAAAATGACAAAATTGCATACATTGTCCTTAGGCCAACAGAGAAATAATAACATAATTTTGTACCTACTTGAAAATTTAGAATTTGTTTTTTGGCACTCCTGTGTCGGCTAGTTATTTTTTTACGATTTAAATAAAATAATCTAGTTCTACGAAGCGATCTGATCAAATTGTAGGTATTAGTTTTTGCAGGAAACCATCGCCTCTTTCTAATACTGAATCACCAATAAAAATCACACGCAGGTTTATTGTTGCAAGCGCTAAGCATAGTGTTGTAGGTAAGGCTCAATCATAAGTGATTCATCGAATCGATGTGACATGACTCATCAATTTAATTTTATTAATTGGTGTAAATAAATATTTTATGAATATAAACGTAATTTATTTAAATATAACAGAATTTATAATACATAAACTATTAATGTAATAAATAAGAAATCAACAATAAAATAAATGCGATCGATACAATGAAGTCTGACATAAATAAGTAGAAATTAAATAAGAGCCGCTACTTTCTTAAATAATTTATTTTTTTGCCCTGAAAGTATAAAGTAAGTGATCGAAAATCGAAGTCCATCGAAAATTTAACTAATAGATCTACTTCGATATTCGATCACTCAGGATACACCACTATTTTAGGTTGTGATGACAACTCGTCACACTAGCTATGTCGTCCCTATCCTTAATAGATCACTTTCACTAATACGTCACTGTACATATAGTCAGCAATTTGTCTCAAGCCGTATTACATATCTTCCCAACTCGTCCGACGCTTATGTACACTTATGCACAAAATATCTAAACATTTTCATTACAGCATTTTTTTTTAATAAGTAGGTAATCTTATTTTAATATAAATGGCATGAAGTTGATGTCGAAAAAAAAATCGATAAAAGCGTTTTGAAATAATAACAATTCAATACAAGTAAAATTTAAAAACCCCCGACACATTTATCTTGCGAAAACACCCCGATTCAAACAGTAAAACGCCCATAACTTTTGAACGGTTGAACCGATTTTATTTAAACATAGCTAAGAACACTCTCGACAAAATCACCTTTCATACAAAAAAAAAACTAAATCAAAATCGGTTCATCCGTTTATGCGCTATGATGCCACAGACAGACACACAGATACACACGTGAAACTTATAACACCCCTCTTTTTGACATCGCCGAAAAACAAAATATAAAATTTAACGACATAATCCAGCTTTTTTTATTAATAATAAGGCCACCAGTCAACCAACCTCTTCTTTTTCTCTTTTTGTACCTCGGAAAAGCATCATGTATAGCACTTTATAATTTTTTACATTAGATAAATGATAAATGATTTTATTTCTGTAAGTTGGTTTGTACAAACGCTTTTATATGTCTAACAATTTTTTTTTTAAACTAGATGAGGTCGGCGTTTCCTATCTGACTACTCTGAGAAAAAAGGCCGAAACAAACTCAGAGGTCACAGTCTCTTTTAAAGTCCTGACAAAATCTTGGTTAGATCATGTGAAGACCATGTAGACTGATTTCTGAAATGGTCTTTTAAGGAAAGAACCAGCCAGATTGAGTAGTACATTGAACAAAGCGTCGGACGAGTTAGGAAAGAAACGTAATACGGCTTGAGACAAATTGGGAAGCTGACTACATGTACAAAGTGACGTATTAGTGAAAGAGACCTATTAAGGATAGGGACGAAATAGCTAGTGTGACGAGTTGTCACCACAACCAAAAATAGTGGTGTATCCTGAGTGATCGAAAATCGAAGTCGATCTAAAATTACAGGTCTAGCGCCTAACTGTGTCAGTTTCTGAGGTATGGGAGCGGTACGGGAAGGGTGTGTTTACGAAACGTCAAACGACGCGTAACTTCAGTTGGGCGAATCTTTGGTTGGGCGTCAGGCTTGCTGTCGTCAACACGTGTTAATTGTACAGGTCGCTTCAAGTAAAACGCACACGGTATTCGCAACCAAAGATGAGTCCTCCAATAAGGTCTCAAACTAAACAAGTTGTTTATAAAGTGTACGAATATTTTAAAGCAATAAAAATAGTTCCCAATTCAATTGGTTCAATTTATTATAAATTTACGAGATGGGGAATCAGATATTGAAAGTGATTCGAGCCATACATATAGTGATTCGGGTACAGACGGCGATTGGATTCAGATTAATCTAATTTAGAATTTCTGTTGAAAATAATAATATTAAAAAATATTATATATCCACACGTTATTTATTTATTTAGTTACTATTTATATTTTTAGTACTTATCATTAAGCTTGGAGAAAACTGCGATACTCGATTCCTGAACTACCTATTTATAATATTTACCTACAAATTTGTACAAAAAAACCGGACAAGTGCGAGTTGGATTCGCCTGTCCAACTCGCACTTGTCCGGTTTTTATTGTCACACGCCGAAATATTATTCAATTTGACTTATGTACACGCTCGTAAATATCATAAGCATATCGTAAGAGATATCTGCATTAAAATGTATCTCGTGTATAGCGAGACAGTTAGGATACGTCATGTCACGTCACTTGTCACCCCTCCCGTACCGCTCTCATACCTCAGGAACTGACACAGTTAAGCGCTAGAGACCTGTAATTACATTTTCGATGGACTTCGATTTTCGAACGCGGGGTAAGTATATAACAATCTGGACAAATACAACCGGTCACATTTTAACTTTTGAAAGGTAAATCGGAATGTATTTAGCATTGTTTTGAACACTTTTGTTTATTTTGATCGCAGTAGACAAAAGTTGCTTACTTAAAAAACCCTATGATATATCAGTCTGTTTTTTTTACAAAACGGATTGCTATACACATATAGCAATACTTTTTGTGGTGATTTATTTTCGTAAAATTATTTTCATTGAGCAAAGGCAGTTTAAAATTAAAAAATAGTTGGAGCGTTTTTTATTGACTTTGTGAAGACTTATGCAGAGTCCCACAGTATCCTACTCCAGTCTATGGCCTCCTCCGGTCCACGAATATACTACGGGATGCTCGCTATAGCCCTTTATAATGGAAATTCGTACAGTTTTCTCAACTCAAGTCAACTTGAGTGCGAATTTCTCCATTTCGCGAGACCCTAGGTAGCGTAGGTCATCTATGACGTACCTGGAAACAATAATAGCGCAATTATTAATTATTATTTTGAGGCTAAGAACACTAGCTCCATAATCATAGAAAAAAAATGGTACCATAACACAGGTTGCAGCAACAGTTTTTGTTGCTACTTGCCAGGAACATATTTCTGCCGCGTATGCACACTCATTTCTTACGAAAAAGAACATTATCGGCATAAAAATTAGGTTCGTATTCGTATGAAGTAATTTCGTTTCGAAAAAATTCTAGAGACAAAGGCATAAAGGCGTTCAAGATTTTAAAATTTGGTGGAAAGTCGAACAGCTCCAACGTGGCGAACATGTCGAATGTGAACAAGCATTTCGTGCTTATATGAACATTATTTGCATAACCATAAAGTTGATATTCATATGAAACGCTTACTCAGCTAGGTAAAGACTAATCGTGGTCTGTAAACTCGCCTTGCGAGTCTAATTGTAGGAGTATTTATACAATCACCTATAAAACACCAGAGGCAAAGGCGCAGTGCTAAAATACCACAAGCAAGCGCATCCAAGATGTTCCACTTTCAGAACATCTCCAACGAGGGAGCCATGCCCGACAATAGTGTCAAAGCAACCAAGCATTTCGTGCCAATATGAACATTATTTGCAAAAGCATGAGGTTGATATTCCTATGATAGCTTACTCAGCTAGGTAAAGACGGAGCATGATCTGTAAAATCTCCAGTATTTATACACTCACTTATAAAACAACAGAGGCAAAGGCGCAGTGCTAAAATGCCACAAAGCATGCGCGTCCATGATGTTCAGCTTGGGTGGGAAGTCGAACAGCTCCAGCGAGAGCGCTATGCCCGACAGCACCGTGAAGGCCAGCATGCGCCACGCGTAGCGCCGGCCCAGCATCCACTGGGACCAGGACACTCCTAGCCACATCAGCGAACCTATCACACCTGGGGAACAGCGGTGGTGTAAAAACATTAGCAAATAATACAGAAATATTTTCAATGTGTTAAAAATTTTGCCAGTCCTTTTTACCGTAGACCTATAGTAAGTACTGCTTTACGATTTTTAAGCCGTATCTCTCGGCAACAAAACTCATTTGCCTGTACCACAGTAAAAATATACAAACAGTATGGAAACTACCTACAAACGCTCGAAACGGCACACTAACACAAAAATACGTGACCACTAGTCTCAACGCGGCACTTAGTACTGACATTACCTCGAAAGTGCACGAACGGTCTCGTCGGTGCGTATTTTTGTGTTAGTTTGCCGTATCGAGCGTTTGTAGGTAGTTTCCATACTGTTTGTATATGTTTACTGTGCCTGTACTCGCTCAAACTTACCGAAGAATACGTTGACCTTCATGTTGTAATCGTAGTTGATGACGCCGGAGTAAAGGTAGCGCACGTGCGTCGCGAAGTAGAACAGCGGCACGGACAGCAGCACGAACGTCAGCGGCCTCGACCTCTTGTAGAATACTCTGAAAAGAAAGTACGCTTTAGAACTAATATGAACCTTATTCTAGTGTCGGTATTGATCATAATCGTGTACGGATGTAAGCAAGCGTTTTCATACGAATATGATCTTTATTTTTAATAGAAATATTGTTCATAATTATTTGTATTTGGATGTGAGCAAACTTTTTTATACGAATATGAACTTTATTTCTTGACCATTAAATCAGTGCTATAACTGCTATATTATAGCAGTGAAATGAAAATTCACCCGAAGTCACTCAAATCGCAAATTGCGACGTCGTGCAATTATTAGTCTACTTAGGAGTTCCAATATCAAACCACGGTGGTTGCGGGGACGAGAAAAAGGCGAAGCATGGCTATCACCAGGTCTGGTATGGATAGACTGAGGGAAGTATGTAGGAACCGTAACGTCACCAAAGCCACGAAAACCCGGCTCATACTGGTGTTCCCCATATATCCGTACGCAGCTGAGACAAGGGGGATGATGCATATGGGACAGATGTATACAAGTCACATACATCTGTCCCTTATACACACTCAAAATAACCTTACTCTAAGAGCTTATGGTAACCCCCTGGACGCCTGAGAGAAACCGAAAAGATGTTCTGGAATGTGAAGCAAAGTAAACATTTGCGTTTACGTTTGCTTGTTTGTTGTAAAAACCGGCCCGTAGCATTTTTAGGGTTCCGTACCATCATCGCAAAAAACAGCAAAAAAAGTCACGTTTGTTGAATGGCAAAATAAAATAAATAAATAATAATAAATACTTATAGTATTTGTTGTTATAGCGGCAACAGAAATACATCATCTGTGAAAATTTCAACTGCCTAGCTATCACGGTTCATGAGATATAGCCGGGTGACAGACGGACCGCGGAGTCTTAAGGTGAACGCGCACCTAGACGCACCGCACTCGCCGCACGCGCCGCAGTCATCGCATTTTATAAATCTTTATATGAAATCGTATGCAGCCTCGCGCACCTATCCGCGCCGCACGAGCCGCACGAGCCGCATTTCAGCAAAATGCTGTAGGTATACGGATTCCACCAGCGCGTGCGGATGACGTCATCAGACTCGGCATGGATGACGTTATCCGTATGAAAATATAGTTCAAGATGTACAGAAGTGGATACAATGCGTGCGGCGCGTATGGCGCGGATAGCGCGGCGCCAAGAGAAAATGCGATGACTGCGGCGCGTGCGGCGAGTGCGGCGAGTGCGGTACGTCTAGGTGCGCGTTCACCTTTAGTAATAGGGTCCCGTTTTTACCCTTTTGGTACGGAACCGTACAAATGCTTGGAGTATTCTGGACTGAATTTCGCAGCAACGTATCTATTCTCAAAGAACTCGAATTCTTCAATGGCCACGTGTCCCAACGAGGCAACGACTCTATTGAGCGGCTTGTGGTCCAGGGGAAAATGGAAAGAACGATAGCGCGGCAGGTCACCCATGCGATGGATCGACCAGACCAAGTCTGCAGTAGGTGGTTCACTACATGATTGCGCACGAGTTACAGCCGACAGGGCGGGATAGCGTCGCATCGTGGCGGGCACGGTGTCTCACCACGACATGCTGACCACGACCACTCTGTCAAGAGTGTACCGGCGAAGAAGAGATAGCAGTGAACCTTATATAAAGGTTGTTGGTTTAAGGTATACAATAAAGCACATGATAAATAATAGTACATTGTGATACAAGGGTGGAAAGTAGGTTATTGCAAACTCGTGTCATTAAAAACCCTCGTCTCCGCCTCGGGCTTGTTAATGACAGCTCGTTTGCAATAACCTATACACCCGTGTATCACACGACGTTTTTCAATACAGTTGTGGGCAATAGTAAACACAAATCAAAGAATTAAATTTGTTTTGTCCATAAAATAAAATTATCGTAAGTCACCAAATGTCTTTCTCGAGATTTTTGGGGCAAAATTTCATCCTGCGCAGTTTTTGCCTCAGATAAAATATCGGGCAAAGTTAATTCTATTTCATCACTTGTACTGGAACTCACTATAAAAAAAATAATCCATTTATCACACATGAAATTAAAATTTTCAGAAAATGGCGCGTTTTTGCAACTGGACATTGAACTGGACATATTTTTTTACAACAAAAACAGCCTATACGATTTTTGACAAATGTTGATATGAAAATAATTAAATTAAAACTGTTAATTAAATATATTAAACAACTACTAAAAGACTTTTGAGAAGTCAATGCTAAGACTACGGACTCATTCATTTTTCCTTGTATAAAATCTATCCCATTTGTTTCTATGTATGAAAACTCCTTGCTACTAAACTTTTTTAAATTGACTTTTAAATTTAAAACTAAACTGCAAAACTAATGATCGAGCGCGTAAACAAAAGCACGGTAAAAATATCTATACAGTATTCTATCTACATACAAATGGTCGGAATGCGAGTCATGCCCACGTGACTCGAGCTCAGCACGCACTCGATACACTACCAGTCGCGGACGTGCCGCAGTGACGAACGAACGGTATGATGGTTTTGCAAGCAGTAAACGTGCGATTTGTGAATATTTTATTCAAATACGTACTAGTACTTACTTCCTTACTTAATATGTCAGAGAGCAATTATAGCCTATTTTTTTTTTTGTTTGCTTGAATTCTTCTATAACGCAACAAGAGATAACATTTTTTTAATTACCTGTAACTTCCGTAAGGCAATACAATAAAAAAAAATACCTATCCTAATAATACGTAATTTGTTTCTTTTTTTAATAGTGAGGTATTTCGCTTTTTTCACCGAGTAAAATACCTGGATTAATAAATATAAATAAGTGGATAGGGTGATAAAGTCACACACGATTCACCTACCTACGCTCGGCACAGGCTCGGTTTAAAAAAAAAACTAGTAGGTAGTTTCCTAGGCTATCTACTTATGTACTTAGCTACTTATACATATATTATTTAATTGGAAAAAAATATCATTATGAAATGATTAAGTACTCATGAGATTAATAATTGGTAGGTACCTACCTAGTAAGATTTAAAATAAGTTTAATAAAAAAAAATAATATTTACCTCAGTTTAGAGAAAATAATCTGAGATATTCACAATCACAAAACTAGAAAGAATTCAAGTAGATATGGGCGGTAGAGGTGGGCGGCCCTAACGCGTGTTTAGGTGACGCGCGCTTGTAGGCACTTATTTCAAGGTCAAGGCCGAGTCACAATACCGTATTGATATCTTTACCGTGACAAAAGTCACGACCGCGTAACAGAAAGATGCCTGTGCAAAAGATTTGATTTTCGAATCATAACTATAGCCTCTGAAAGTGCGCCATGTTTAACAACTGTATTGAAAATAAATAAATAGTCGCAAGAAGTCCAGGTATTAGGATTTTGTTCGTTATTCGAGATCTGACAAAACATGGAAGAAGAAAATGTGTTGCGCCGACCCCAAGTAACATATGGGACGAGGGCAGGAAGATGATGATGATTCGGGAATAGACAAGGGTCTGCGTTTTGTACTCGAGGGCCTGGATAAATTATGTTTTACGTGTCCTTGGCGGCATCCTGAATTCAATCAGACACAGGGTGAGTCTTAGTGAGATTAGGTACAAGAGATAATTTATTATTTCATGATCTTACCTAACAATAGCAGCGACGAATAGCCCCATGACCATAGACAGCGCACATGCATAGTCCATGAACTCTGTGAAATACGTGTCGCGCATGTGGAATATGGTGGACCAAATCCACGCGTTCATGCACACCTGAGGAAACATATAAGTTCTCTGGTTGGTAACATGACAAAATTGTATAGCTGAAATACACATCTAGGGTCAAAGGTATTAAAAAAAATACAGATTGGGTAGAAATTTGGGCATTACGTTGTGGAGATATGCTATTTTCATTATTAGAAATACGCTTAAACTCTGCACCAATATATTTTAGCCCTTAGAAAACATACTTGTTTGCTAGTAATTAGCATACCTACTCATTCACAGCATATTCTCCGTGTGTGTAAAATAATCATACTCTTTTCAGAATTTACATGCTAATTTAGTTCTACTGTATTTAGTAATGCAAAATTTGCAAGTAAATGCGAAAAAAAAAGGTTGATTCAAAAAGTCAAAAGCCCGACTGCTGAAGGTTGCACTAGTCGATCATTCTTCCATACTAACGTAGTCTGGTGATTAGTCCACGGTTTGACGATGTACGTTCAAAATAAAAAAATATATTAATTTGTCGCATCAGGCATTTTATGAAACTTTTCGCAATTGTATAATTTATGCAAAGCAAAACAATGAGAGCATTTGATTTCCTGCACGTGCATTGCTATTGAGATCTTCGACTAGCACTGTATGGAAAAAAAAGTGAAAGTTATGAGCGACGAAAGTTCCATATTTCAACACTAATTTTAACCTATCTTTGGGCGGAAATAAATACCATAAGAAGGAAAACAGCCACCAAACAGGGATAGATTAGTAGTTCAACAATGCAAATATTTTTTTCTGATGACGATGTTAATAAATCTATTCTTGCTATTTCCTCCTCTGCTGTTGGCCATGACAATCTGTGTTCGCGAATGATAATTCCTATTCTCCCGCAACTCCTTCCCATTCTCGCTCATATTGTTAACTACTCTTTATTCACTGGCATATTTCCTTCAGCCTGGAAACAGGCACACATAATTCCACTCCCCAAAATAACCAATCTTTCTTTTTTATCTCATTTCAGACCCATCTCTATACTACCTTTTCTCTCTAAAGTTCTCGAGCACATTGTTCATGGTCAAATTTCTAGATTTCTTTCGTCTAATGCTCCATAATCTGTCTTTTCCAATCTGGTTTCCGGATTGGGCACAGCACTGAAACTGCACTTCTGAAGGTCATCGATGACATCCGCTGGGCTATGGAGAATAAATCTCTCACCGTTTTAGTCTTGCTTGACTTCAGTTGTGCATTTAACTCGGTGGATTTTGATATTTTGCTTGGGGTCCTTCAGTCTATTAACTTCTCTTCCTTTGCATTAACCTGATTTGACTCTTATCTTCGGGGTCGCTCGCAGTGTGTTCGTCTTGAAGAGATGTTTTCTGATTAGTGTGATCTCACTGCTGGTGTTCCTCAGGGTGGCGTTCTCTCTCCTCTTCTCTTCTCTATCTTCATAAACACTGTTACCAAGGTAATCAGATCCAACTTCCATCTTTACGCATACGATTTGCAGCTTTATCAACACTTCTTGCTTGCGGATGTGGACTTAGCAATTGACGCCAGGAATCGTGACCTGGAGAATATTAGTGAATGGGCGAAGTCCTATGGATTACTGATCAACCCATCTAAGTCCCAGGCTATGATCATAGGCAGACGCTACTATCGCACTGCGCTGTACGTGTCCACCTTGACACCTTTATCCCTTGACGGCTCGACTATCGCTTACACAGAATCAGCTAAGAACCTTGGTATCCTTATTGACAGTAATCTCTCTTGACGAGCTCAAGTAAATGAGGTAAGTAGCAAGATGCACTTTTCCTTTCCCTCGTTGAAATCCCTTCAAAACTTTTTTGCCCTTCAAAACCAAAATCTATATAGCTCAAGCTCTAATTCAGCTGATCATTGATTACGCTGATGCCTGCTACCTGGATGCCACGGAGGAGCTCTTAAATAAGCTTGAGCGCTTGCAAAATCTGTGCATCCGTTTTGTTTTTGGTCTTAGGAAATACGATCATGTCTCTCAGTTCCGCAAGGATCTCTAGTGGCTCCCCATCCGTCTTCGCAGGAACACTCGAGTATTATGTCTCCTTTTCAACATCCTTTTTAACCCTACGTACCCTGGATACCTTCGTGATCCCTTTTCCTTTACTCGCCCTGCCGATATCCAGTGTAGATCCCACCTAAAGCATCATCTAAACTTCCCCTCCCACAATACTAATTTCTATTCCCAGTCCTTCTCTGTTAATACAAGTATAAGAGCGGACGTCACACGATCGCAGCGTGCGCGGCGCGATCTCTCTCGGTACGTAGCGTGGAGTCGACTAACCACGCGAGCGAGCGCGGGCGGGGGCGCGGGGGCGGAGAAACAAGGCAAGTACCTATCCTTGACGCGGCGACGCAGGAGTAACATGCAACACAGCGCTACACACTCCCCCTCTAGTCCGAACATAGCGCCCTCGCGTTTGGGCTAGCAATCAAATTTACGCGGTCGACCGCGTCTGCGCTTCTCTCTAACCGGAGCCTCGACATCACCGATGAATGGAGTCAAATCAGAGACATGGTAACGTCCTACATGCTCACCTTTAGTAACTCCCTCCACTAGGTAAGTAGTAGGGCTTACCACTTCGCGGATGCGATAAGGGCCATCCCTCCGGGGTATAAATTTCGCAGACTGCCCGGGGCCGACATCATTCATGCCTTGCGTTTTCAACAAAACAAGATCACCTACCTTGTATTCTGGAGGGGCGCGTCTACCTTCATCTGCGTACTTCTTCTGCAGAGACTGGTTAGGTTCGTGAACATCTCGAGCGTCAAGCAACACCGTAGATAACTTACGAAGGTAAGGAGTGATATTGTGTACGAAATTATCGCTTTCCACAATGGTCTTCATGTCTGCCACGACGTCCGATGGCGCGCGCAGCTCTCTCCCGAAGGTAAGGAAAGCTGGTGAAAATCCAGTGCTCGCTGTAACAGCGGAGTTCATCGCGAATCTTATGGCCGCGAGATGAGTGTCCCACGATGCGTGATCCTTTCCTACTAGTATCGCTAATTGTGGTTTAAGGTCACGGTTTTTTCGCTCAACGGGGTTCGCTTCTGGGTGATACAACGGCGTCAAAGACTGTTTGATACCCATCACATGACACGCCTGCTGCATCACCTCGGCAACAAACTGAACTCCGTTGTCGCTGATCATCCTGCGCGGGACTCCATACCTCAGAAAGACTTCGGATATTAAAATCTCAGCGCATTCCATGCTGGTGGCTTTTTCCAACGCAAATAGCTCAACCCAATGGGAGCACGTGTCTTCTAGAATTAAAATCCAACGGTTCCCTTTCGAAGTCTTTGGTAGGGGTCCAAACAAGTCGACCGATACCACTTCGAATCGCCGGGTGGGTGCAGGAGTCTGGAGCAGTCCTGCGGGCTTCCTTTTGTCTATCTTGTATCGCTGGCAAGCTGCACAGCGTTTAATATAGTCTGTGACAAAAGACTTCATACCTGGCCAAAAGTATCGTGCTCTGATGCGTTGTAGGGTACGTTCAGCACCAAAGTGGCCTGCCGTAGGAGCGTCGTGGAACTCTACGAGGGCAACTTCTCTCTCGTGTTTCGGAACCACGAGGCAATCGGACTCGGCGTCCTCAGATTCGGGTGCGCACCTGTACAATACACCATCAGATACCAGGTATCCTCTCTCTGACCATCCTCTCCCCCTGAAGGGATCGTCGTTTGTCTCAAGGTCCTCGACGATACTCTTCAGCTCTGGGTCCTTGAGTTGATTAGAGCGCACATCTTCAGATGTCCTATGTGGCACATCTACGGTCACTCAGCATACCTCGCAACAAGCTGGGCGGCTTAGTGCATCAGCAATTACATTCACCTTCCCGGGAGTGTACTGTATCTGCAGGTTATAGGCCTGAAGGGTTAATGCCCATCTGGCAAGACGACCACTAGGTGACTTAAGGCTCATCAACCAACGTAACGGCTGATGGTCGGACTTAACTACCACCTCCGAGCCTTCTACGTAACCTCTGAACTTTGTGACCGCCCAGACGACGGCAAGAGCTTCGCGCTCGGTGGTGGTGTAGTTGCGCTCGGCTGGCGAGAGTAGGCGACTGGCGTACTCTATGGGCCTTTCGTCGGAGCCCTCCCCCTGCATCAAAACTGCGCCGAGACAGTAGCCACTGCTATCTGTCCGGAGGGAAAAAGGTTTGGACTCGTCAGCCTGGCGAAGAATGGGAGCGGTGATCAGGAGCTCCTTGATGCGCTCGAAAGCAGCCTGCTGCTCATCATGCCATCTCCAACTGCTGTTCTTCTTGAGCAGGTCAGTCAAAGGCTTGGTGATTGTAGCGTAGTTCGGTACAAACCGTCGAAACTAGCTGGATGTGGCCAAGAAACCTTTGAGCTGCCTCTCGGTCTTTGGGGCAGGCATGTCAGCAATAGCTGAGGTTTTCTCTGGGTCTACTTGCAGACCTCCAGGAACAATTATGTGACCAAGGAATTTCACAGAGTCACGGGCGAAGCAGCTTTTCTTTCTATTGACTCGAAGATCGAACTTCTCGAGTCTCTCGAAGATAGCTTCGAGATCTTCAATATGACCTTCGAAACTCGGTGACAAGATTATTAGATCGTCCAAATATCCGAGGATAGTCACAGGCCTACTTACTTTAGGGTCTGCTGGGATATCAGAGCTGCCGCTTACCTCTTGTCCTCTTATAGACATACTTAGGTTTGACTTGAAACGGTCTATTAATCTCTGAAACGTGGCGCCAGAGTTGCGTAGGCCCATCGGCATCCTCTTAAACCTATAGGTGCCGGAGGGTGTAACGAATGCAGTTTTGTCGCGGTCCTCTTCAGCGACACAAACCTGAAAGTAACCGGAGTGGAGGTCTAGCGTCGTCATGAAGCTGGTCGTCTTTGCTGCATGAAGCACGTCTTCCATGCGCGGGAGCGGGTACCTGTCCGGCTCAGTCACAGCGTTGAGCTTACGGTAGTCCACACATAGGCGGACGCCACCATCCTTCTTCGCGACTAAGACGACGTTGGCGGCCCACGGCGACTCGCACTCCTCTATAACATCTGCGCGCAGCAGTTTCTCAAGCTCACCGTCCAACAATTCTCTCTTACCTTGCGACATCCTATAGGGTGGTGAAGCGATCGGTTCCTGCTTCTCGTCAACCCGAATGTGATGAGTGGCGTAAGTTGTAGGCGGGCCTTCGGTGGCGAAGCGCTCAACTCTCTCGGTTATGAGCTGGTTGAGTTGTGTCTTTTGAGCAGGTGACAGCTTCGTCCCTTCATCCTCTCTCAGCGCCAAGCCGGTGGTATCAACCTGCATCAGCTCTGCATCGCTGGTGGATGTAAGGCTAAAAGACTGCATAAAAGTAAACTTCTGCCCTGGGAAATTATTAAAATGCCAACGGTTATGCTGGAGGTCCACTAATATCCCTGCTTTAGCAATAAAGTCCTGTCCTAGAAGTGTCCTATTATCTGCTTTCGGTATCACTAGGAAAGTGGTGGGGATAACGCGTCCCTGAATGGTGACATTCGTGTCACATGATAACAACTCACGTACCTTCTGCGTTCCATCGGCGAGGCCGAGGTTGCAACGTGTCTTCGTAAAAGTAGTCCCGCTATCTAATAATATTTTATAGAGTCCGGGACTAGCGAGACTCTCAGTAGCACCTGTATCCAGCATTGCAACACCTACTAAGGACGCAACTTCTATTTTGACCGTAGGGTGTAACGGATCGGACTCATGGGTGATAGCACTTTGGAAACTCACCTTATCAGTGGAGGGCGTGCCTTTACACGTTGGACACTTCGAGCGTATTACTCCTTCTCGACCGCAGCCGTAACAAGACAGCGGTGCATTATTACTTTGGTCACCCGATTTTATTTTAATTTTGCATTCATCTATCGAATGACCAAACCGTTTACAAAAAGCGCAGCGCGGTCGTACGCGTTTC